>JBAMBO010000563.1:0-455054 GCA_037044535.1 Lordiphosa magnipectinata
CTGGTTGCTGTCGATATACACAAACAAGTGCGTTGGTCATCCTGCCAGCTGTTGATTTAACCGATTTCGAAACCCAGTTCAAAAAGTCCAAACGTAACCAAATCGTTCGGAATACGGAACAGACAAATGTAAAACGTTCGTTTACATTTCGTTTTTCCTTTTTGAAAACGGTCGGAATTTGTAACAGGCCTGATACTTTTCAAAATAATGGCAGATGAATATTCCGCATTTTGTTTCAGTTTTGATTTATTTAGAAATATCATATATATATTTTTTGTTTTGGTTAACAAAATGTATAAATATTAAAAAATTAAAATTTCACTTTATATTTCATTAAATTTAAAATATTAAAGAAATCTTATTATTTATTGTATATATTTCTAAGTTATGGTTAGTAGAGCAGGGATGCTATGCAGGGGCGCTTTGGCTGGGGAACTCTTGGTTAGAGACTATTTAACTGAACAATGTCAAAAAAATACATAATATGTGTAACATTTATGTAGTTCAATACTGAAACCTTTCACTTAATCAAAGTTGTAAGCATAGAAACCTACTCAGAGCAAAATATCAAAAAATTTAAAGTAAAAGTTAAAGTAATTGGATTGTGTTGGGCGTGTAGATTCGGTTTGTCTGGTGGACTGTGTTGAAGAGTCATCATGCCAAGTGGATGAGCTACTGCTGAGTTGACTGGTTGTTGTTGTTGTTGTTGAGGATGCAATTGTTGTTGTGTTATACACTTACAAGCATCCCTCCATGACAGCCACAAAAATGAAGGATATGAGATCAATTTTGGGATTCCAATTCTCATTTTGGAACTTTTCACTTAGGTCAATTTTGCCCATTTCATGAGAATAGGATTTTGCAAGTAGCTCCAATTGGAGCATTGTAAATGATTTAATGTTAAACGTGGAATCACTAAAACCTGAAAATATATGATACATTATTCCTCCCAAAACGTTAACGAATTCCAGCGTTTTCTCTGTGTCCGGGCACTCCTTTGTTTTTGCAATTATTTCAGCGCCTTCCAGCACATCTTTATAGTTGTGGACTGAAAATAGACATTTAGTTTTTGATTATTTAATTAAATACAAATATTAATACCAGTAATTTGTTTAATCCCGCTTAAGAACTTAAGAGCACGTATGCAATACGACGACGAATGCTTACGAAGCGACTTTTCAAAACGAAAGTAATCAAAAAGGAACTGAAAAAATAAATGTTTTTAAAAATGTATTCATTTCGGGGTTTCATTATATATTTTACATATGGTAAGTCCAGGGATGCTGTAATTTTAGTCCAAGTGAAACTGTTGTGGTCCATTGTGAGGCATACAATGTGGGAAACCATTGGTTTCAGAATATTCAACACATATCGGAGTGATTTTTGCACTTCTTCGGCAGGTATGACCATATTTGGAGGTCCATGTCCCTAAAGTCAATAATATTATTAATATTATTATGCATGTTTTGTGAATGCATTTTTCAATATATATTTACCATAGAGCATTTGCAGTAAGCTATTTTTAACGATTCGCCACATTGCACGCCTATAACCAGAATCTGTAAATGACATGTAATTTTATACTATAGTAGATCAGAATAAAACAAGAAAATGAATTATTCACCTTTGTCACACTGGTGGAAGAAACACAGGCGACAATCTCATCTAACACCAGATGGTAGAATTTTGAATGTTCCATAGTTTCTAATACATTTGTAACATTATCAAAAATGTAGAAATGTTGGCCCAGCGAGTTCACCTTTTCTGGTATTTTTTGCCTAAACCCAAGGAAACTGAAAAAAAAATATATTATTTATTGCTGCGGTCAAAATATGACTAACAAATAATTCACCGTTCCATAGTTTTAAGTTGCTCATCTTCGGTTAGGTTTTGATAATATTTAAACTCCTTGCCTTGCAAGTAGAAGTAGATGCCAGTATCATTGCGAGTCTCGCTTTCGGGCCACAGGACCAACAAAATGGTATCAGTAGTAGAACTGAAAGTTAAATGGTTGTGGAGGAAAAAAAATTTAAAATTATTAAATAAATCTCTAAATAGTCGATTGTCAAAATTTTCTAAAGATAAACTGTCCTATTCCACCACACAAACAAAGGCAAACACAAGACAAACAAAGGCTGTCAACAAAAGTATAAATACGTTACAAAAAAAATTTTATGAGCTAAGGAAGCCTATCAAAGAAATTCTAATAAAATTACAAAATAAACTAATAACGTTGCATCATAACCGCTTGACGGTCTCGGCCTCTGCTATGAATGCCCTCCACTCGCTTCTGCGTTGTGCGAGCTGGCACCAGTTGTTCACGCCAAGGTTGGAAATGTCTTTCCGCACTTGATCATCCCATCCTAGTGGTGGGCGACCCCTCCCGCCTTGTCTTCTAAAGTCAGCCGCCTTCGCTTTGTACGCCTTTTTTACTGGAGCTTCTTTTTCCATCCGGGTTATATGTCCTAACCAGCGTAGTTTGCTTGATGCGCTTGACCAGATTGGGGTCCCTATAGAGCTCATACAGTTCGTGATTCATTCGAATGTGGAATCCATCGACAACTTTTAAAGGTCCATAAATCCTTAGAAGAATCGCTTCCTCATCCTTTGCTGTCATTGTCCGTGCTTCTGCGCCGTATTGCAATACTGGGATGATGAGCGACTTGTATAGCTTTATTTTTGTTCTTCGAGTTAAGGCTCTGCTCTTGAACTCCCTACGGAGCCCGTAGTAGCATCGGTTTCCAAGATTAATTCTTCTTCGGATCTCCAGGCTAAGGTTGTTGTCGCCGGTAATCATCGTCCCGAGGTAGACAAAATCCTCTACAACGTCAAAGTTGTACTCCCCTATAGTAACAAATTGTTCAAGACTTTTTAACCTCCGGTTTGGTTCATTACATGATTATTATAGCTGGAAGAAACGTGGTTTTGGTTCGACTGTTCCTATTCAAAAATTACCGAACTTTTTATACCCTTGTAGAGGGTATATTAAAATTGTCGAGATGTTTTTAACGCATAGAAGAAAGCATTTCCGACCACATTAAGTATATATATTCTTGATCAGCATGACGAGCTGAGTTAATATAGCCATGTCCGTCTGTTTCTATGCTATCTCCTCCGTCAGTTTAAAAGCTATCTTAAGCAAACTTTGCACGAAGTCGTTTGGTACAAAGACGCTGCACATTTGTCGGAACCGGCCGGATCGGATGACTATTTCATATAGTTGCCATAGAAACCATCGGTCGAAAAAGTAGTTCTAGTGAGAAAAACACACTTCAACACATACGCCCCCAAATCTCGTACTTATAAGTTTTCAGTCATAGGAATCACCGGTCGGAGAATGGGTCTTAGTGAAAAAACTTTTTTGTTTTCAATGTTAGCGTCCCCAAACTCTGCCATTACTAATATTTTATGGTTTAATGTGCTTAACGCACAATGTTATAAAGACTATCTTAACCGTTGCAGACTTCAATTCTCGCACAATCCTAAGCAGTTTTATGCGTTTGTTAACTCTAAACGCAAATCGTCCACTATGCCCTCTTCTGTGCGGTATGGTAATGCGAAAGCAAACACTGATCAGGCCATAGCCGTTCTGTTTGCCGAGTTTTTTACGTCAACCTACTCGTCTTCTAGCTTCTTTGCGAATCAACCATACCCCTATCAGTTGAATGGGTCTAATTGTATTTTTAGCCCTGTAATCACTGAAAGCACTGTCCTTTGCGATCTTAGCTCTGTTAAACCTGTGTATGCACCGGGTCCCGATGGAGTACCTGCTTGTGTACTTAGGTTTTGTGCTGATGCACTTTGTAAGCCTATCATAAATTATTTGAATTGTCTCTTGAGTCATCCTCTTTCCCTGTGTTGTGGAAGGAATCTTATATCATTCCTCTCCATAAAAAAGGTAATAAGTCGGATGTTGAGAATTATAGAGGTATTTCCAAGTTGTCTGCAGTTCCTTACACTTTTGAGAGAATTATGACATCTTAACTGCAACATTTATGTAGTTCCATTATTTCACCCTATCAGCATGGATTTCTGAAGCGTCGATCTACTACCACTAACTTATTAGAGCTTACATCATTAGTGATCAAAGGGTTCTTTGGTAAGATGCAAACTGACGTCATTTATACTGATTTTAATAAGACTTTTGATTCTGTTAATCACTCCTTGTTGCTTCATAAACTGAGTTTAATTGGTTTTCCAACTAACCTTCTTAGTTGGATCTCTGATTACCTAAGTTCTAGAACACAAGAAGTTATATTTTGTAATTCATATTCGAAACTAATCCAGGTTACCTCTGGTGTACCCCAAGGTAGTCACTTGGGTCCATTGCATTTTACTCTCTTCATAAATGATCTTCCGTCTGTCTTGACTCACTCTGTGAAATGTGAAACTATGTTTAACATATAACGATTTGGTTTCCCGCTATAATTTGCAAGCTGACTTGGATGCATTTCAGTCTTGGTGTAAAGATAATCTATTAAACCTTAACAGTTCCAAGTGTAAGGTTATGACATTTTACAGAAGCTTGCCACAATTCTTCACTTATATGCTAGATAATGTCCCACTTGAGTGCTTAAATGATTCAGCCAATGAGGTAAATGATCTTGGGGTTATTCTTGATCACCGACTTAAATTTGACTCTCATGTTACTGCTACTGTTTGTAAGGCCAGGAGTGTTCTTGGGTTTATTAAGCGCTGGTCGAAGGAATTTTATGATCCCTATACGACAAAGATTTTGTACACTTCTCTTGTCCGTCCGATTCTCGAGTATGGATCATGTGTGTGGTCTCCGCAATATTCGATAAAATTGAATCTGTGCAAAAACAGTTTTTATTGTTTGCTCTTCGTGGTTTGGGCTGGAATCCTGAGGTCCGTTTACCATCGTACTCTAGTAGACTTCTTTTGATTAACCTTCCCTCCCTTATTAACCGTAGAGTTAAGCTTGGAGTAATCTTTATACATAGACTAATTAATGGTGAAATCGACTCAACTGAGTTGGTTGGCCAAATTAACCTCAACGTTCCTATTAAACAGACTCGTAATTTTATCCCCCTATCACTACATCGTTGTAATACTAACTATGCCTTGCATGAACCGTTTCGTGTCCTCTGTGCTGATTATAATAAACTCTTCCGAATAATTAACTCTGAAGCTTCTCTTCCTGCTATAAAAATTTATATTTTAACTTATTTAGCCCGTAGTTAACATTACTTTATGTTCTTCCTTCGCGATTTCGTGTCACACGTTAGTGGCTGTGCCTCTCGGTCGGTTAATGTCAAACCGATGCTACTTCGGGCTCAGTATGGAGTTCAAGAGTAGAGCCCTCTCTCGAAAAATGAAAATAGCGCAGCAGCAGCAAGCTCAGATTGGTGCCTTATCCGCCAAATTTGATCAGATCACCACACTCATTAACACGCTGGTCGGTCTCCTGCTTCAAATTGCTCCCCAATTCGCTTCTAACCCTCAGTTATTTAGTTTGTTACCTCAGGGTACGTCTGGTACCACCAATAGACGCAATGACTAGCATTGGGTTGCGCATTGGCTCCTGGAACGCCAATGGGGCATTTTCCAAAGCTCTCGAAATAGAGCTGTTCATCCAGAGGCACCGGCTGGACATTCTGCTGTTGTGCGAAACTCATTTTTGCTCGAGATCATTTTTCCGAATCCCAGGATACGACCTTCACTCTGCAAACCACCCTGCGAACCGTATGAGAGGTGGTGCAGCAGTTCTCATCAAATCTTGCTTAAAATATCATTTACATAGCTCGATTATGAGGGCGTCTGCTATGTGCGTTGCTGTTAAGGTGTACATTGACCTTGGCGGAATAGTTATTGCGACTATCTACTGTCCGCCAAACCTACAGTGGTCAGCCAAAGACTTTTCTTGTATCTTCGAAGAGCTTGGTCCCAGCTCTGGGGTGAAAGAAATGCAACTGCCAGAGGCACAGCGCTCCATAACTGCCTAACCTCTGCACACCTGCAAGTGTTATCAACTGGAAGTCCCACATACTTTCCATCAAACCACAACTTTTCCCCATCAGCATTAGATTTTGCTATCTTCTCTGGAATCCGATCGAACAATCTGGCTATCAGCGGATTGCTAGAACTCTCTTCCGACCACATCCCCTTGGTGTGGTCGTGTCAAGCCGAGACTATTACCAAGGCATGCCAACATTTCTCGGTTCCAGAGTAAACTGGAACAGACGGTTAACATCGACATGGAGCAGAACTCTCCCGTGGACATTGACGACGCAGCCCAACTATTTCTTCAAAATATCCGCACAGCCGCTGAGCAAGCTATGAGTGGTAGACCCCCCCGCAGTCCCCCTCAGGCACTTTTAAAACCTGAGGTAATCGCCATTGTGAGACGCAAGAGAGCGCTGCGTCGGAGATGGATGGGCTCTCGCAACCCATTAGATGAGGCTGAGAATCGTAGAGCTGCAGACTCCCTGAGAAAGCTTCTCTTTGATATTAAGGCTGAATACCTGGAAGAAAAACTTCGTAGCATTTCTCCCTTTGGAAATGCAACTGTCATGTGAAGAGCCAGCCCCTACAGAGGTTTGTAGTCCAGAGGGAAGATGGATCCTGGGCTCGCTCTGATCTGGAGATAGTTGAGGAGTTTGCCAACAATCTAGAGGATCGTTTCACCCCCTTCAGACTAGTTTCAGCTGAGGATGCCGCCACCACTCAAGCTGGTCTCTCAACAGAAACTGGCCCACTCACTCACATCAGACCCATCTCTCTGGACGAAGTGCGTCTTCAGGTACGGCTGCTAAAGTCCACTAAGGCCCCGGGCATAGACGATGTTGACGGCAAAACTGTCAAGGCACTTCCTGAAGTGGGAGTCCTGTTCCTGCTGATGCTATTCAACGCGATATTACGGTTCCACTACTTCCCGACCACCTGGAAGTCCGCTGTGATCGTAATGATTCCCAAGAAGGGCAAGGATCACTCAAAGCCCGACTCCTACCGGCCAATTAGTCTACTGCCAACTTTCTCCAAAATATTTGAAAGAATATTTTTGGGAAGAATGTTGGCAGTTAGCGCGGTCGAAGATGCTATACCTGACCATCAGTTTGGTTTTCGCAGAGGACACTGTGCGCCGCAACAGGTCCACAGACTCTCAAACCACATTTTGAAGGCATTCGAGAAACTGCAATATTGCTCTGCCGTCTTTCTGGACATAAGACAGGCGTTCGATCGCGTTTGGCACGAGGGCCTGCTATTCAAGCTTAAGTCCCTCCTCCCTCCATCAGCTGATTCGCTCCTTTCTCCTAGGGCGCCGTTTTACGGTTGGGTCCATGGAAGGCGTCCCTCGGGCCGCCTCATCAACTTGGCATAAGTGTCCCCTTGGGACACTAATACTTCCCTACTAATATTTGCACGCTGCTGGTTTCCCCAGCAAGATGACAGATCACTCCCAGGACCTGTGCTGCGTGTTAAGTTATGTTTTGTATAGTATTAGTAATTCTTGTTAACTATTTGTAAATAGATTAAGTTCTATGTATCAAGTATTCTCCTAGCTATCATTAAACAAAAAAAAAAAGGAAGTCGCTTATCATCCCAGTGCTGGAATACGGCGCTGAAGCATAGACATTACATGCAGCGGATTGGCGTTTTCGATCGAAAGATTCTTCGGAGGATTTATGGACCTTTAAAAGTTGGCGATGAATTTCGCATCCGAAAGAACTGCGAACTGACAGGCATTGGTAGCGGCGGCCGAAACTGTTAAGCGGTTGTGATTAAAATATCGGGCAATAGAAGAAGAATGTATGGTATAGTTTTCAATTGAAATGTTTATCAGTTTAAATAGCTGAATATTGTTGCAAGTTCAAATTCCAAGTCTGCTTTATCATCAAGTCTGCTTTGTTGCACTTTGAAAATAGATAGAAAATGGGAAAAAAAAATTCAAAAATAGCTATAATTGCAGGCTCTAGCAAAACTGAATAGTTTCCGGCTATCCACTCTACCAAATAGCCAGATCTGGTGGGAATATAGCTAAATTGGCCAAAACTTCGATGCGGTCAGGTCCATGGTTGGAATTAATCAGGTGATGCTGAGCGAGACAGCGCTCTAGCTGTTTGTGGGGCCATACACAAGCAAAGACAAACAAATATGCTGTTGTCTCTTTCTATCTCACAGGCTTATGTACATCTACTGGCTTTCAGAAGATGCTGACGGCTTCACCTTGTTAATTCCAACATGGGTTCCCGGCGCT
The DNA here is from genome assembly GCA_037044535.1 of Lordiphosa magnipectinata. Taxonomy (NCBI): domain Eukaryota; kingdom Metazoa; phylum Arthropoda; class Insecta; order Diptera; family Drosophilidae; genus Lordiphosa; species Lordiphosa magnipectinata. Next base: position 8,219 of record JBAMBO010000563.1, read on the forward strand.
TTATTTTCGCACACCAATACACTCTCAATTTTTGGCCTCGCTCGTCTTGGCCAACAGCTTCATCTTGTTAATTCCAACATGGGTTCCCGGCGCTTTATTTTCGCACACCAATACATTCTTACTTTTTACCTAGCTCTTCTTGAGCAACTCTGATTTAGAGATACATATGTATGTATGTATGTATGTATGTATGTACTCCCAATATGCTTGGTGTATATTTGATCAGTCGCGGATCTAGGATTCGACTTTGGAGAATCTATGGGCTCTCAATTAATTAAATTAAATTATTAAAAATTAAATTTAAAAAATTATTTTACTGCAAATATATTGCATTTTCCATGTATTTGATCAAATTCTACCTTTTCGTCCGGAATTGCCAGCAACAACAATTAAATATTAAACTCAAAACTATTCTTCAATTAAACTTACGGCTGTCTCTTATCGTAAGTCACCAACAAATCTGGTTGTGGTTGATTCTGATCCATATCCATTGTATTTTTGGTTTTTTTCACTTTCAATTTCTCAGCGCCTTCTTTTCCGTTTGTGAATTAAAACGAACACAGTCCACGGCTTTCAAGCTACGTTAACGTTTGGTTACGTTTTACGTTGCAAACTATCGATTGTCGATTATCAACTTCGATACAGCATTAGTGTGACCTTATCAGCAAAACGCGCCAAATCTATCACATTTTTAAAGCTATCCTAAAAATGTGTAGCGTATTTTTGGTTAAAATAGCTTTAAAACTGACGGAGGAGATAGCATAGAAACAGACGGACAGAGGGACATGGCTATATCGACTCGGCTGTTGATGCTGATCAAGAATATATATACTTCATGTGGTCGAAGATGATTCCTTCCATGAATTACAAACATCTGGACAATTTTAATATATTTATGTTTATGTTAAAAACCACTTCAAAATCAAATCTGAAAGTAAACTCTATTAATAACTACCTTTTTACGATGTTTGGAGTGGTCAAAAAGTATTTTTCCCACCTGATATAGCTATTTTGTAAGCTCTAAAACCAGAAACCATTCAGTTTTGCCGGAGCCTGTAGTTCTAGCAAGTTGTTTGACATTTTTCTACATTTCTACATAGTCACATAAACAAATAGCAGAGTAAATTGTGAGCTTATCTGACACATAGCAGCTATCTGGAAGAAGAGAAATCGGCCCTTAATGGTAGTTTCTACCTTATATCCCCATTATTTACTTCCTCACTAAAAATTGAGCTATTCAAAAATTATAACTGATAATGGTAAATGGTTTTTTTTATTGAATGAATAAAAGATGAAATTAAATAATGATTTTGTTGTTGTTGTTGCGGTTGTTGTTGTAGCGCACATCGAATTAAGGCAAAAATAAAAAGTGGTCCAATGTTTCCGGAATTTTCTCAGAAATGGCTCTTTAAAAATGGACAAAATAAACAAGATTGTGCTCAGAATTGAAGTGTTTATCGCATCTGCCTCCACGTTTGGGGTAGGTTCCAAAAAAAAACCGGAGCTGTAGGGTTTCAAGGTCAAAATTTCGAAAATCTATATTTTTTTTCTCGTAAGCTCGGTCAAGCTTCGCTATTTTTGGACCTATGTGGTTCCCCGAGGCAGGTGGGCAGAATCGTGGGCCAAATTTGGAATCAAATCGCAAAATATTTTACGAAAGTGAAAATGGGGGCATGGCAGTATATATTTTTTCCGGAACCAGTTTAAAAAAAGTGGTTTTTGGAGTAATTTCGTTAAGCCCTCAAGATTCCAAATTATTTTTTGCATTCAAAAAGGATTCAAAGGGAATGTTTGTTCTGGAAGAATTTTATATTCTTAGATAGTTAGGTCCTTTAGGTTCAAATACTTACCCCGCCTACAGGCGGTCTTGGGAAACAGAGTCAAAAATTTTCCAACGCATCAAAATTTGATTTTTTAGTTTATTAACATACAAAAATTAGAAAATTAGTGCTAAAATGTTTAAACAAAATGTGTAAGATGCTTAAATTTTTATTTTTCTTAAAAAATAACTCCAAAAATCACCAAAAAGTACATGTTTGGTTAAAAAAATGAGGACTATTCCAATAGTTTCAACCTAAAGTAAAGTATAATACAAAAAAATTATGAAGTACAGTTAATTTACAATGGATATCAAAGAAGCAATCTTTTTGCTTCGAGAAACAAAGATTAATATGGCATTTTCGGCAAATAACTTGCGTTTCAGAAGCTCATGCCGGATTTTTACAACTCTTTTTCCCCCCATTTTGATGCAAAAAATTCTGGAAAATGTTCAACTCCACCAAAAGCGAGTCTCTGCAGGCGGCAAAAAGTCTTTTTTCCATACTCACTCAAACTATTAATATATTAAAGCTCGCATTTTGAAAATAAATTTGAATTTTTTTTTGCTAGCTGTCCCAAGGCCACCTCTAGGCTAAAACTTTCTCAACTTTTTATAAAATTCTTCTTCTCTTTATAATTTTTTTTTAAATTTTATTGATTTTAAAATCCAACTCGAGCTAAAAAAATAGTCAACAACTGCAGAGGGTTGCGCTGCATATAAGGTCATACTTAAAATATCGCATACCAAAAATATCGATATTTTCACTTCCCCCACACACACACACACACACATACACGCACACAGACAGTTCTACGCTCGTCGTTCGTCGGCGGTCGGTACAGAAACAATATTTATTCGATTTTTGGCTTCAAAGCCAACCAGTCGCAACCGGAAAACTTAATTTTCATTAATTAGTCGATTAAGTTTACATGCAATATGAATTGAAGTGAGTGCGTTTGCTAACCAGGCAATAAAATGAATTAAACGGCAGCAGTCTGTACAAAACTGCATACACACTTACATACACACACACATATCCATACGTACATACATACATACATACCAACACCCCGCCGACCCAGCACCACAGAGAACTGATACTGTACTGAACTGAAGGTTGTTTATACGTTGAAGCCAAATTGCGAACTTGCTTAGCCGTTATTGTTGTGTGGGTAAAAATGGTTTATACGATGAGATGTTTTGGTGAAACTTGATTATGTTTATACGATGTGACTATGATATTATGTAAATAAATTTGGTCTATATTTTGAAAAGTTTATAGAACATTTTTGAGTATGCGTCATTTGAATCATTATTATATGTGGTTTAATTTTTGATTTCCTTTCTGATATTCAATTGTTATTTGAAATATGTACGGATGTTATTTCTTGAGAAAATTATTTTATTTTATTTAAAATTGTACTATGCTTAAACAAAAACATATCTTATGTTATTATTCACATTAGCTTTTTCTAATTCACATTAATTGAATTTTTAAAGTTATATACTAACATAGCGAGACCTAGAGCCGGTAAAAACTTGGTTTGATTACACAAGGCAACAAAATTAGACTTTTTTCTAAATATATGAAAGGGTTGGTGGCGATTCTGGATGATTTTCGTGTGCTGAACACGAATCTGTTTTCAGAATTGAGCTTAGATACAAAAAATGACTTATTTGACTCTTGTTATACGCTTTTTGTGTAGAATCTATAATTTTGTTTTGACTTTCTTTGATATTATCGGAAAGAACTTCTCCTTAACTTTGAAATAAACTATCCCAAACAATTCTACGATTTTTTTCCAATGAAGAAATACCATTTTTAGTAATTGTATCCGAGTTTACAGAAACCTAATATATTGTTGCTGCCCCAATGTATGCAATGGGTTTTGTTAAAAAATTTTACTAGCCGGCTGTAATGTTTCTGCAAAGCATACTTTTCTGCAGTAGACAGTTTTGTTATTTTGATATTATCGAGACTATGAATTCAAAATGGTATATCGTCGCTTAAAAAAATCGTACAATTCTTTGGGATAGTTTATTTTAATGTTAAGAAACAGTAATTTACGATAATATCAAAAAAGTCAAAACAAAATTATAAATTCCCCACAAAAACGCGTATGAAAAGGGTCAAAATAGACACTTTTTGCAATTTTAAGCTCGAATTGCTAATATCTCGACGTGATGGGCCATTTCTGAAAACAGATTCGTGTTCAGCGCACAAAAATCACCAAGAATCACCACCAACCCCTCAATATACTGGACCTTGTTGCCTAGTGTTATCATAAAGTTCGTTATAACATACATATTTGACTATTTTAAGGATTTTGTTTGATTGTTTGGTAAACTGGATATAAGATTGCCGGAAATGATTTTGAATACCTAGAGCTATTTAATGCCCAAATTTGGAACATTATCGAAAAATGGTTTTTGAATGGCAGCCGTTTAAAGTTGATATTTCTTAAAACTTTACACTTTTTGGGTTGTTTTTTTACATATGGCAAATTTGCGTTGAGAGTGCTCAAAAGTACCCATTACAATTCCCTATCAACATGGCTAATTATCGTCTTTGAATATTGCACAACAGCTGCAAGTATGCTCTTTTGCGCGATTTTCCTTTGGTGTTCATAAAATCGCTTTCAAAATTGTATTCCCATTTAAACTCGTGAATCATTTAATTATACCACCAACTGAATAGTATGCTTTTGTTTTCAAAACTTCAGATTTTGTTCATGAAATCTGAGCTAAACTATTTTCATTCGGGTGTATTCATATGGGCATACTTTTCGAAGCACTGGAGGTAAATTGAAATATAACAAAATCAGGGGTGTCCTGAACATCTCTAGAGATTTTCGTAACGATTTATGTGTACTTTATGTGTGAATTGAGAAGAATAAGTCAGACTACTAGATTATATCGAAGGTAACCCGTACGCTTTAAATCTTGGCTTTGGCTTTGAGCAGGCGGTTTCAAACCGCTCAACTTTCGTCATCTAATTTAGTAGCCTGGCTTATTTAAAATGCTTACGTTTATACGAAAACCTCTGGAGATTTCTGGGACACACCCTTATAAAGCCTAGTACAGAGGGCGTTCGAATTTCCCTTTCGTCACAGTATTTCATATAATTGGCAGTCAAAGTCAGTTCCAGTTTGGGTTAATAACTCACAAACGACTTAAGCTAAGTTTACACACGCAAATAATTTAACAAATTTTTGACATATTTTGATGAAAATTCGACTTGAAACATAAATTATGGTTCCATTCACAAATAATTTGATCAAATATGTCCGAGAAGTTCACCAATTTGAACAATTTAGACAAATTTGTCAAATTATTTGCCTGTGTGAACTTTGCTTTATCAGATCTGGACAATTTTTTTCACATGTATAATTGATGGTTATGTATACTTCTCTGTAAAATTTTCCAAATTTTTGGTTTTTTTCAAGATTAAAAAACCCAAAAGTTGAAAAAATTTAATCTGCTTTTTAAATGATGTACGTAAAGTTCAATATTTAAGAAGATTTTGTAAAAAATTTCATTTTTATAATTTGAAATTTTTCAATTTCATTTTTTCCAAAATGTTGGAAGCTGCCGAGCTGTTTTGACAACTTTGAATAAAAAGAAAAGTCTGAGAAATTTCTCTTCATCAGTTACATTTATTTTACAACACAAAATTATTAACCACGATCACGTCGGTGTCACCAAAATTCTATAACCTTCACATTTTCGTCCAAAAAAATTAGATTTCTGGTCCAGAGTCTAGAGCCTTAGATCATAGCAATTAAGTGTCGTATGTTTTGTAGACCGAATAATTTTTACCTAAATCGATGAAATTTCTGGTATATTTCATTTTCCAAATTTTTTTAGCTTTTTGATTAGAAAATTTATAATGGAATGGTCCGTATTGAAATCATCTGTTAATATTCTAAAAGTTGCTTATCCAGTCACCTCTGTGAAAATGCCTTGATTTCAAAATTGATCGGGTCTTAAATATTGTTGTAATAATAATCTAAGTTTAACAAGAAATCAATTCAAATCCCCTATATTAATTCATTCTTTATTTATTAAAAATGTATTTCAAAAATGTTTCACAATAAAATATTTCAATTTTCTAATATATTTATAAAAAAATTCAACCCAATTTGTTCGCATTTAAAATATTTTATAAACAATTTTAGTTCACGATTTACTTCAAATCGTGATCAGGCATTTGCTGATATTGTCAAATATCTTAAAGTCAACTCGTATAAACCATAATAGACAGACCATATTTCCGCCACATTTTTTTTTGGCCCTCATTTTGCGGCATGATAATTATCGTTCTACGGTCACACTCGCAGTAGTTACTCACTACGTTTTGCACGCGTATTCGTGAAAATGGCGGCGGAAAATCGCCAAATTTTTTGTAGTACATCAAAATAATCAAAATAAAGCGGACACATTCTTTCAGTGCCCAACAAACTGCCGCCCGCGCGTGTGTGTCTGTATGTGTGTGTGAGTGTGTGTGTTTGGTGTGTGTGCGCGCGAGATAAAACAAAAGAAGAAAAATTGGCCTAAGCCAAAAAGTGAAACCGAAGCTTAGGGGCGAGGAAGGTGGAACACAAACACACATAGCCAGCGCAGCAGCCGCCGTCAGCGGAGCACCCTCGCGGAGGTGATTACAGCCATTTGTTGGTGTGAATGTGGGTGCGTGTGTGTGTGTGTGTGTGAGTGTATGTGGGTGTTTGGTCAACAATATTTCATACATTTTCTCCAGTCTCCTTGTTTTTGTACTAAAACACTGTGTTTTGCCTTGCAGCATGCCCCTGCCCCAGATTGTTACCAGCTGCCAGCACTGCAAAACCAACAGCAACGACAACAACATGCGAAAAAGTAGTTGAGACGAGACTATTCTCTTGGCGGATACTTCAAGAGTTCCCAAACAGGAACCAATACACTACTCTTAAGTCAGAGTCTTCTAGCCACGCCTCCTCCACACACCGCCTCCAATTAAAACAGCCTTCATCATGAACACCAGCCAAACAGCAGCCGGCAATCGCATCACATTCACCACCAGCCAACCTCTGCCCAATGGCACCATCAATGCTGGAGGACCCACCATCATATCTACAGCCCAGTTGCCAAATACCACCACAATAAAGACCATTACGGCGGGTGGTCAAACACATCCTGGTCTGGTGCATCATCATCAGCAGCAGCAGCAGCATCATCAACAGCAGCAGCAGCAACAACAACAGCAATCGCAATCCGTAGGTGCCACCCAAACACAAACCTTAGTTATTAAATCCAATCACCATGCTGTTGTCACCCTGCCGGCGGGTCTAGTATCAAGTGCACCAGCAGCAGGAATCGTAACAATGACCAAGACCATCAATCAGGTATCCATCAAAAACACCAAAAATCAAAATCCAGGCTCTAGGCGAACTTCTGAGATGGTTAAATGTCTTCTTTTGTGTCCCCATCCAAACTCCCAACTGTATTCCTGTCCTCTAGTCGGTTTGCGAATAGCGTGAACCAATTTTGATATAAACATTTATTTTATACGATAGAAAATTTTTCATTTAATTTTGCTTATTTTCTTTATGCCTGACGCCAAATATTCTTTGCTATGCTTCTGCTTAATGGTCCTTTGTACTCCCCCCTGCCTGTTTCCTAAATACCAAAAATTTTTTAAATACATTTTTTCTTGCTTTTTCTTTATTTAGTTTAAAGAAAATTATTTTTAAATGAGACCAAAGTTTGTCCAATTTCCTTAATCCTAGCCATAGTTGAAATAACCAGAAAAAGTTATTTCCGTTTCGAATTATTTAGGTTTTGTACAAAATAGTCTTACCCTTTCAAAACTCTTTCTTTAGATATCTTAAGGTTTTGTTTAGACTGTTTCAAAATTGGTTATTTTTTCATCATATCATTCATATGTGTTCTAAAAAGTCTTTCAAAAGTGCCTGGTCTTTGAATTTTGGAAGCCTCACCTTCTATGTACATATCCAGCCAGCATTTTATGAAATTTCTGATCACATTTGAGGCTTTTTTTGAGTCCTCTGTCTGTTTAAAATAGTCTTAAATGATCATTTTGTCAGGAGAATATGGTGCCCAAGACGAGAATCTTCTTAAATAGTCGTTTATAGCCCGTTTCTTATCAATTTCGAGTCATATTTCCATGAATTCAATCTCTTTAATCTTTAAAAGAGCTTTGGACTCAGCAGGGCGATTCTTGTTAAAATGATCTTCCAAATGCATTGGCTTTCCCCCTTTCCGACTTTACTTATGTTGTTCTTTCTTCTCGAAATCGCAATATGGATTGGATTTATAAAAAGCATTTTTAACTATCAACTCGAGCGATTTTGTACAATAGTTTTTTTCGGTCATAATATTGAGAAAACAAAAAAAGATCTGAAGAAATTGACTAAAATGATTTTTTGAACCGAATCTCTTTTTTTGGATACAGGGGGTTCGGTTCGGCGGCTCAAATATTTGAAAGGTTCGGTTCATGGTCCTGTTCGAGGAACCCGGAAAACCCGAATCAATCCCGTTCTTTGGTGTTCGGTTCAGGAGTGGTTTGCAGCCTTGATTTATACCCTTGTTCCACTGGCACATTCTAGAGGTCATCCGCTGCATGATCTAAATGACCTCATTCTTTCTGTGTATGTCCTCATAAGAGATAAGTGTCCATTCGGTAGATCATCCGCGACGGACTGTCACGACATATAGCTATTTTCCGCTAAAAGGCTCGATTTTCTGTCGATATGCTATTGAACTGCCCAAGTATTACCGATAGGAACAGCTGCTTTGTCAATGGCGTTGCCATGGTCGACGAGGGTTTCAGTTCAGTGGGTGGGAGTTTAGCACTATTGAAAACCGACTACGCCCATGTGTTGTGCTTGGCCAAGGGAAGCGACAAGTGTTCCATTCTTTGTTTTAGAATATTAAAAAGCAGTAATATTTCTTATGTATGAATCCCGCAAACTAGCTATATCGTGGTAGGACTACCTTTAGAGCATGCTGCTTGACATGGATGGCGAACTTTGATTTACAATTGCAGACAGCAATTCAATCTGCTTTTCGTTGTTGACGTTAGTGTGGCTGTGAACAACATTCGTCAGTGAAACAAGGAAAATCCACTTTTCGAAAACGTGATTGAATGTTCGTCAGTGGAACAAGGGTAAAAGTAAAATTGGCTCAAACAGCACCTCCAGGAGGGCCAGGGCCAAGCTTCTCTCAATCTCTGGAACAAGGGTATTACACTCATTTTTTTTTAAATTTCGCGATTTTTTGGTCCGTTTGATCTCCACCTTCTATTTACCCTTCGATTCACCCATCTTCATGTCAATCTAAACTTATGTAAGAATATTGCAAATGTTAAAATTTCTTTAAACCGATTGACCGACACTTCCTATTTACCTGTCTTTAATTGCCAACTATTAAAACTTCATGATAATCTGAACTAATCATAAAATGTTGTGTATTTCCGAATTTTTGGAAACGCTTGATCTTGACCCGTCAATTTACCCGTCTACCTTAGAATCTAACTCATACAAAAATTTTTCATATTTTGCAACTTTTTGGACCGTTTGATCTAACCATTAATGCGTCTACAATTACCAGCAATCAAATCTTAATGATTCCCAAAACTCATAAAATTTAGCCAATTTCGCGAAAAATCTAAGTGCAAATGACAATTTTTGAAATTTTGCGATTTTTTGAACAGCTCGGTCTATATATGGGCATTGCCACAGAAAGGTCAACGAAAAATCGAAAACATCTATTCATTCATTGCAGCTAACTTATCTTATGTATATCAATATAAGTTCCTTAATCAACATTCATATGTTTTTTATGATTCCGCAAAAGGATACATGTATAAATTTATGAAAAGCAACATAAGTTCGGCATTAGAGAAAGGCTTGTCACGTAACGTATGTCACGTTGCGTATCATAATGAGTTTTGAGCGAATCAGCTATAAATAAATAGTTACGCCATTGCAGATCATATTAAAGTTAGTTGCACTAAAAAACTCAAACGCATTCCGCAGAGTTTTGCCTTTTTGTGAAAGCAGACAAAGCGCACTTTCGTGTTATCACGTTGCGTATGCCGTTTTGTCTGCCTGTATCTTGGGACTTTTTTTGTCTACAACACTCAGCTTTTACATTAAATATAGTGCTACAAAAGTGCTATCCAAAAACCAATATACGGAAATATATTGTACAGTTTTTCTTCATACCATGGTCTCGTTCGTAGCTGACCCATAAACCCTTCTATATTTATATATTACTTTGCTACTATTGTCGTCCATTAATTCTTCATAATAATCTTTGGTCGTATACAAAATTTGAAAATTTGGCGATTCCTTTAACCGTTTCATCTACACCTCCTATTTGCCCGTCTACATTGCCATCCATCAAATCTTCATAATAATCTTAGGTCATACGAAAAATTTTCATATTTTGGACTGTTCAATCTACGCCTCTGACTTACCAACGCCTGCGCTTTCGTAAATATGTACTCAAATGAAATTTTGGCAAATTTCGCGGTTTTTGGTCTACTCCTCTTATATACGCGTCTTCAATTGCCTTCCTTGACCATTTGATCTACTCCTCCAATTTGCCCGACTGTTTATCCGTTTTTATGCTAATCTAAACTCAAATGTGAATTTTTGAAATTTCTAGATTTTTTGCACCATTTGTCCCACACCTCCTTTATTTACCCGTGTACTCTTATGGGGGCACAATATATCAGTATTGGTCGCAGTGCGCTATTCCCCCAACAACAAACTATACTAGGTCTTATGAAAAATGAAGAAATTTCCAAATATTTTAGACCATTCAATGTACACCTTTCATTAGTCAACGCCTGCACTTTTTAAAATACTCAAATACAAATTTGGCAAATTTCGGGGTTTTTGGACCCTTATAAGATTTTATAAAAAAATTTCAACTTTCGCGATTTTTTGATCGTTTGTTCTACTTCTATTTAACCGTCTATTTTTGTAATTTTTATGAATTTTGCATTTTTTTTCCAAAAATGAACTGTAGTTCAAAAACTGAGACATACATAGTTCAAACGAGAAGGCTAAGCTAACTTCGTCCGTGCCGAAGTTTTCATACCCTTGCAAGTTCTTTCCTTCATCACGCTCCCGCTCTACTTGACGAAATGCTAGATTTTCTTCGCTAATAGTCGACTAGCATTTCGAATTGATATACGAGATGCATTTTGCTCTATCTCAGGACGCCTGCCGTCGTTGCTCCTGGGACATTAAAGACACTCGTGGCATTTTGATTGATTTTATTGGTCACAATATTGGTTTCAACAATTTACGCACATTAATAAACAAGCAAATAAGTTCCTTTCAACTCGACTGCCACATATCATACATTTATTTTACTAGAAAAGTTCCTACGCCTACTTGGAAAGTTGTAAAGTTGACTTTTCGACCGATCGTTCCTATGGCAGCTACAAGAAGTAGTCATCCGATCCGGGCAGTTCCGACATATTAGCAGCGCGCAGTCAAAAGCACAGGCAAAGTTTCAGCTCGATAGCTACAAAACTGAGGGACTAGTTTGCGTAGAAACACACAGACGGACGGACAAAGCTTAATCGCCTCAGCTCGTCGCCCTGATCAAGAATATATTATATATAGTTAATGGGGTCGGAAATGAATATTTCTATGCGTTGAAAACTCCTGGGCAAAATTATAATACCCTTTGCAAGGGTATAAAAATTAACTATAGTTTAAACAGCAAGACCTAGTGCATTAGTTCATTTTAAAAACTAGTTCATTTGAACTTGTTCAAAAAAAAAAGGCACAACTCTACTGTGCAGATCAAATTACGCCCGTCATGCTCCTTTCTTTTGCTCCTGTGCAAAAACTATAACGACCTTTACCACATATTGTCTTATTATCTTTTAGCTTTTTTCTTTGCACCGAATTTGTAAATCTAAGGCGCCGGCCAACCGATGTGAGCAAGGGCATATCGCAAAAAAGTTCTCCTTACTTTGTCTGTGCAGTAGATGTGTATCTTTAAATTTTTTTTATAAACACGTAACTGTCACAAACAAGCAGTCAATTGCTTGGTTTCAAATAAACAAATAAACAAATAATGCATCGACATCCCCCGTAAGCCCGGTCTGTTATTACACTTAAAACGAACTTAAATACATTTTGTTAGTGTGTTACCCTTTAGTTATATTTTCCACCAGTTTATTATAATTGATTTTCCTAGTAAGGCTGCAAACCGATCCTAAACCCAAGAACCGGTACAGTTCGGTTCTGGTTTTTGGTTTTCTTAGGGCCGTTTTCTCATGTTCATGTTTTTGCTCAAATCGAAATCCATCTAGATTTTGCATCTAGATTGTTTTTGTGCAATTGGTTGTCTCATGTAGGTTGATTATAAATTCGGGCATTTACGCCACGGTCACACCGGGAGGGCTGGAATGGTCAAATACTAGGTTGGCAGCACCTCTCCACTCGGCTGAATTTTGTCTTTTTTATTGCGCGCCAATTTTAAAAATTAAAGCAAGAATTTAACAGAGAAGGGGAAGGTTTTTCTTTTGGAACGACTTGTTACTATGATGGGAGATTAAGCAGTAGGTCAAATCCTATGCTCACACAGGTAAATAATTTGGACAAATTTTCATGAAAATTGGGCTATATAGGCCAAATTGTGGAACTCTCCGGCCATATTTGATCAAATTACTTTCGTATGGAGCCACAGTTTAAGATTTTAATCCTGTAAAATCTTTAATCATGGCTATTTTTATCAAAATTTAGCCAAATTATTTGGATGTGTAAACTTAGCTTAAGCAATGAACAAGGGGAATCAGAATGTGCATCTGTAATTTTAGCAATGTCTGCAGATGTTCTTGTATATTAAAGGCACATCCAATGTTTTCCATTATTGGATTACTTAATAACAATTCAGACTTTACTGTTTTTAGCAGCGGTTGTTTTTTGTTTTCAAATATTTTCCAGTGTGACCATATGTGCGGATACACAAAAATACTTAATTTGCGTAACCATGTACATGGATTTGAAATCAATGAGGTTGAAGTAGATTGCTACGAAATTCATCTAGATGGTTAGCATTGAACATGAGCAAACCAAATGCAGCAAATCCACCTAGATTTGCAAAAACACCAACATGAGAAAACGGCCCTTAGTTTGTAACATATCGAACTTGAACCCGAACTTGACCCCCTATATATGAAAAGGGTTTCGATTCGTCACAATCACTTTTCACTTTCTCTAAATTATGCTTGCAAAATAAAAATTTAATATACCTCTTTGAAATCATATCCAAAATCAGCATAATGCGATTTCGAAAATGAAATAAAGCATAAGTAAAGTTGAAAAATGAAAAGACAAACATCGTACGTGAGTTTATCTTTTAATTTTAAAGACCACACACATTTGGAAGCCGTTGTGGAGGACATATGTATATTTATCATAATGAATGTGGTCCTTTAGAGTATAGGTTGTTGTTTTAAAGATCTTGGTAAAATGAATGTTAAAGATATGTTAAAATTTTTACCGAAAATAGAGTCTAAAATCTGTCAACTTTATAATAATCTATGAACCAATTTTCGAAGCAAAAGAAAAAAAGGGATATTTTTTGATGATCCATTGGATGATTTTGGTATCCATTTGGATTGGATAGTTTTAATATGGTAAAAAGGATATAAATATTATACATTTCATGTTAAATTGATCTTAGATTTTTCGTCCAAAAATGGATGTCGAGGGTGACACACAAATCACTAGAGATTTTGGTATAAACGATTGCATTTCCAATTTCAATTGTACAACTTCTTAAGTAAAGTGAAAAGTATATCTTCGGTTGCTAGATCAGATAGGGAATTTGAGCGATTTGGAATCATCTGCTCTAATCTACTTGGCTTGGTCAGTCGGTTTCAATTCGCTTTACTTTCAGATCTAGTAACGGAGTTGTTTTGTGCCACTTCATATATAAATTCAAGCAGTTTCAATTTGAAATACAAGCGTTTATACGAAAATCACTAGTGATTTCTGTGTCACCCACGTATAATTAAAAAATAATACATTATAATTTATAATATCAAAAAAAAATTTGATAAAACTATTCATTCCATAAAAATCTTAATGGATCTTTTCCTGTGTACAAGAATAGGACCGCGAAACGAACCCTACACTTAACAAGGGGTACACACCGCCGGACCAATCAATTGATTCCGATTTGGAATCACTTCCCTATGCTTTCAAGAATATTTGATGACTCAGCGAAAATTATCTTAAAATACAAAACAAAAATGCAAATTTAGGAACTTTATCAGAAGACCTTTTTCAATTAGTTCTTGGTTCTGGCAATTGGTTCTCCTTAAACAAAAATGGAAGGAGCTTAACGAGCTATTATCACCACCATGGCATGAACACTAACCCTAGGCTGCTCACATTGCGATGTGAGTTTTGTATCAACCCAAAGAGCAGCATAGGTTTTAGATTGGCATCGATCCCACATATAGAAAGATACCGTAAAAGGAAAACGGTGTTATTCATTCCATCGACAAGTTTTAGATGTTACATCTAAGATATTAAACTTGGATTTTTTTCTTATATTCTCGTTGAGAGAAAAGTTTTCATATAAAAGGCTGTCCCACAACTTGTTTTAGCAACACGTCACAAAAACGTTACGAGCCGTGAGCGAATATCCCAAGGCGTACACAAACCAACCTTGACTATTTTCACATAAGTCACATTTTCTCGAGTTGGGTCTCGATCGGTGTCGGCTATATATATAGGTACAATTGTTCACAAAACAAAAAGACAAGTAATAAATCTATCCAACAACATTTTTACAGCTTAAAAATGTTCACTATATAGGAAGATATAGTTAGACAAACTTGACTAATAATCCAAAATTATTGAATTTTTCATTATGCGAAAAATTGAAAAAGTTTACGTAAAAAGTGACTGTTTTAGTGACCTCTTTGAATATCAATCATAGAACTTTTAGCAGGCTCCGGTTGTTTATGTTTGTTCACAACTTTTCTAAAAACAAGTCACACACACACCACAAAGGAGGCTGGTTGACTATATAGCTATTTCATGAATCACAGCGATTTAATCATCAGCAATCTTTGCCTGTCTTCTGCGGGTTAGCAGAGGCTACCTCATGCCTGCATTGCTTTAATCGCTTGGGAATTCCAAAGGCACGCGCCTGAACTACTCTGCAACGTTAATTTGGCGACCGTGAAATTTATGTTAGAAATTTATGTGGACAGGTTGTTAAGGCTTTTCTTTGAAAACTTTTTGTCACTTTTTTTTAACTTTCTTCAAATTTTTGAAAAACCAAAATAAATCACCATTCAAACTAATAAAACCAAACAAACAATCCTTTAAATCAAAATCGCCATCTCTTTCTACTCAACTGCCTGTCCGCCCGTCTACTCTCCTTGACCCTTTTTGAATTCCCGTTTACAATCAATTTCCTGCTTTATTCTTATTATTTTGTAGTTATTAGTATTGAGGATCTCAATTTTGAAATACATTTTGTAGATTTGTTGCTTTTATAATAATGTCCGCTTGTTTGTAGCCTCAAATTTGGTCGGCACTCTCATCCACAAAAAAAAAAAAAAAAACAACTCTAGTTGCATAGAACAAACATGTCATATAAAATTCATTTTAATTTTTCTTATGCACTCTGTAAACCCGGGAACAGCAACTTCTTTGACGCCAAAAACTGCTGCATGAAACTGTAGTGAACCAAAAAAGAAAATCCCGCTCATTATAATTACTACACCTACTGTTGCTTACAAACTAATCAGATATTTTTTCCATTCCCAGACCGGTCAACCGCTGTTGAACTCCATGCTGCCAGCGGGCGTGGTGGTGGGCATGCGTCCGCAGGCACCAACGCCACAGCAGCCAAAGAATATGCCCGCCAATCCACTGAGTCGAGTGGTCATTAGCAATTCCCAAATGGCTGGTTTGAGACCGCAAAGTCCATCGGTAAGAGAATTTTAATTGAAATGATGTGATCCCTTTTATTATGATGTTGTTGTGGTGGGTTTCTTCTCTCTACTAACACACATACAAATGCACCCACCCACCACCCACACACACATATGTCACTTCCCACATTCATAAAGAACATAATTAAGGATGGTCAACAAATATGTTGATATTAATTTTGAAAATATACTGAGGTAAATAAAGAATATCATATCTAGAGTTCACAAAAGTTACAAACATCGGAGAATTGCATGAGTTTGGAATCAGCTCTAAAATTCTTCTCTAAGAATTGATAATAGTGCCGTGTCGGACTGGTGTTTCCGAGTTCAATGAGTCCATTTACATAAGTGCAGAGTCCATTTAGCAAAGGACAAGAGGTTTCATTAGTTAAGCATAGTTCAGTAAAGGCAAAGTGCATCTGTAGCCGTATGATACTTAGTTTTTAATGGTAGTAAAACTAGCAAACTTTAGACGGTTTGAAGTTTACTCATAACCATACGTAACAAGGCCCCACAAAGTGGGCTTTTTTTTCCTTTTTCCGAAAATAGAAATTTCGTTTGGAGATCAAGCTCGAAAGTCCAATAATAGAAGAGTATGGACTAGAGGTGGGCGCGGGCCGGGCTTTTTTTCGTGGCCCGCGGGCTTACACAGGCCCGGAGCGGGCCCGGGCCTTAAAATTAATATTCGTGCGGGCTTCGTGCGGGCCCGGGCCTTAGCAAAAAGGCCCGGCCCGTAAAAGCCCGAAATAGGCCCGAAAACAATTTTGATTTGTTCGCGCTATTTTTGTTTATGCTCGAATTAGAACCGCCATTTATCGCATTTTAATTGTTTATCGATACTACTATCGATTTGCTTTGCTTATACATATTTTACTTGTTTGCACACGGTTTCTTCCGGCAATCGCTCATTTGGTTGGGCTTTTCTTGAACCCTCCTTATAGAGAGATGAATTTCCTCTCAGAGGAAAAAAGAGATAATGTGTTAGCTACGGTAAAAGCAATGCTCTCCGAATTTATAGTGGATCATGAATATAGTAGCTTTGATGACATAACTAATAACATAAGCCCCAATAATTCCGAAAATGGAATGTTTGCTGAATTTTTAGACTTAAGTTATATAAAAAAACGAAAAGTTGAGAAAAACGCTATCGACATAGAGCTTGCCAAATATTTGGCCTATCCAGCAGCTCCTGGCACAGATATTTTAGAATTCTGGAAAAATGCAAGGGACTTAAAATACCTTCCCAAATTAGCTCGGACCATTCTGGCTATTCCCGCCAGCGAAAGGCTTTTTTCAACATCGGGCCATGTTTTAAATGAAAAACGCAGTACGCTAAAAAGCACAAATTTAGAAAAAATTTTATTTTTAAATAAAAATATGACATAGTTTGTTTTTTATTAAATACATAACAATATTCATGTATGTATACCTTAATATGTAAATATGTACTTATATATATCTATAAATTGCATGTCTTTTAAATTTCCTTATATGTGTAAATAAGTTTCGTGCCGGGCCGGGCCGGGCCCGGGCCTTGGTGAAAAAGTTTCGTGTTGGGCCGGGCCGGGCCTCTCAAAAAAGAGTTCGTGTTCGTGCGGGCCCGGGCCTCAAAATACAGGCCCGCGCCCACCTCTAGTATGGACTAGTTCGGGGGACTGAAAAATATCCTCATCGTACAGCACAACTTTTGTTGGTGTATTTATTTAACTCTTCTCAATGTCGAAAAAAAATGGAATGTGAGCTTAATACGCTGTTTACACTGCGGTCGTACGACCTTTTTTGGTATTTTTTGCCTGAAACTGGTCGTCCGGCTGGTTTTTTGAGCAATTTTTGATATTTTGAGTATGAAGATGTAATTTTTTTTATTTGCTACAAAGAAATGGTTTGTAGGCCAAACCAAGAGCAACAACTTTGCCACAGATATAAAAGCAACATTCAATATAATTTACGAGATATGAAATCGTAAATCATACTCTGAAGCGAAAAAGTGCAATAAATAGAAAACGGCAGCTAATTAGACCAAACCTAGACAGGGTTTTTATACTACAATCATACCCTTTCAGAACTTTCAGACTTTTTTGAGTTCAAAAATGTGTCACAGTGCTATTGGAACCAGAATAGTCAACACTGTGCCACTCTGTTAAAAGCTTTATAGAATACTTAATAGACGATTTGGAGGAACTATGGAAGCAGATTGAGTCGCTCTAGAAGCTCAGTACCTGCTTTGCTCCGATTGTATAGTGTTTCAGATTTGATTTTGTGTATAGGAAGCAAATCAAGCACTGAAATTTTAAAAATTTAGCGGAATATTGTTACAAAAAACCACTTTATGGATTTCTATTCGATTGAATTCAACATAATATTCCTGATTTCCATATGCCTGCGTGGTGAGGTAAATTTTCCATTTTCGCCCAATAAGCTATTTACTCACTTTCAAAGCTAAACATACGAAAATGTGAATAAAAAAACATGACCAAACTCAACTCATATAAGAAAGCTAATGAAAAACATTCGATTTGGAAAAAATTACCTATTGATTTCGTAAAGGCAGTCATGCCTTTGATACTAGCTAGCAAGCCATGAAAATAAATTTGTAAATTTTTTTTTCCAATCGTAGTAGGCCATAATCCAACATCATTTTTATTAGGCTTAATAAATACCATAATAACTTCAGTTTCTGTTCAGCTGCTATCGGCTGAACAGCTAGCTGACTGGAAATATTTATTATTTTAATTATTAACAATTTGTTTTTTTTTTTACTTTTAATACTGTAGCACTTACCTTCCTTCTTCCAATTCATCCATCTCGGCATTAATCTTATATGAACTAGTTGCTCCAATCGTGTGAGTGTTGATTATTTTTTTTTTATTTTCTTCTTCCGTTTTCATAGAAATCGAATCGTCAGCATGCACCCCCCAATCAGTGCAGAAAGAATTAGTGCCGTTATAAATGCTTCATTTTCAGTGATCAAATTTAGAGATCTTAGGTATTAAACCCTAGGTTAGCTGTTGGTCAGCATCCTTTTCTTGTTTTTTTTTTCTAATAATTGTATTATTCCTTTTTTCAAAAGTTGAAATATAAATGTAAATTGAAAAGAAAAACCTGAAGCAATTCGCATTAATACATAGTTATTATTATATTATAGTTATAATATAATAATATTGTTAATCATAAACCAGACTCTAGATACTGTAAAACTTATTTAGAATTTACACTTCTTGATGTCTTAACTTTTTTAGTGAGGAATCATTCACAGGAACCGCATAATCAATCCCAAGCGTCCCTTTGATGGTTTTGCAATTTTCGAACCTGATTTTCAAATATTCTCTACACTGTTCGTGATCTTTTGTGGTGCAAAGAAATACATTGATGGTTTTCAAATGGTACTTCAACGTCCTCTCGCAATACAAATGCGTTTTAAACATTTTATTCTAAAAGCTTATTAATCATAGAACTTGTAACAGGCTCCAGGTCTATATAAAAAGGGCCGATATGGTGCACACACACATGCACAAAAGCTTCTGTCACTTGGCGTTGTCTGTTGGTGTCTTGTTTTGCTATAAACCTGCCTTTGGAACTGTTGATAATTAAATCGGGAGATTCATGAAACGGCTATACAGTCGACCAGCCTTCTTTTTGGTGTGTGTCTGACGGAGAACTGCAAATATCACTTTTTTCTTGATTGGCTCATGCACAAAAATTCTTACATTTAATCAATCAACAAAACTCAGAGCGGAATATATTCAACTCACAACGCAATCGCAAACTCACAACGCAATCGAGCGGCGTTATGTGATCCAACGCGTATGTTCATATTTATTCATCGGACAGAACTCGGTGCTGTATATATTCAGCTCATACCGGCAGTCGCATCGAGCGGTTCAGCTAGAGTTTGGAGAGGCCGACTTGGACACCTCAGCTAAAGCGGCAGGCCTCAAAATCAACACGGCTAAGACGAAAGCGCTCAGCATCCGTTCCGGGCAATCCCAGGCTCTGGTTTTGGACGAACAGCGACTTGAGCAAGTTCAGCAATTCAGCTACCTGGGTAGCGTAGTCGCTGTTGATGGAGGGACGGAACTGGTTGTGGATTCGCGCCTGCAAAAGGCTATAAGTATTCACACTTATGGTTGTAGTTTGCGCGATCGCCTTTTTCAAGTTACCCTCTTGGATAGAAAAGAAAGCACCTACCTAAATATGGAAATCTCGTTCCGGCACTCCCTGATCATTGACAGCTGTGTCAGCTCAACGCCAGTTATTTTACATATTGACTTTGATGAGGACTCTTGACTGTTGCCTTGATGAGGAATTTTCTTTGTCTTGATGAGAACTTTGCTTTGCCTCGATGAGGACCAGAGAACTGCAAAAATTACTTTTTTCTTGATTGGCTCATACACAAAAATTCCTACTCACATTTAAGCAATCAACAAAACTCAGAGCTGAATATATTCAACTCACAACGCAATCGCATCGAGCGGCGTTACGTGATCCAACGCGTATGTTCATATTTATTCATCGGACAGAACTCGATGCTGAATATATTCAGCTCATACCGGCAGTCGCATCGAGCGGTTCAGTTAGTTTTTTTGAGTTCAAAAAAGTGTCACAGTGTTATCATCCTTCCTTATTAAAAGTTAGACGCTTCCTGGTTTCTCGGAAGATGAGGTCCGGTTCGGAAGGTCCATAAGTTTAGAAGTTTCGAACCAAAATTATACATTTTTGCATGTACCTCTTGATTTCTTTGTCTCAAATTTTTTTTGTTTTCCAGTACTAAAGAAATATTTTCCTTATCATAACACCAAAAATTTTCCTGTATTTGTAAAATGTGCGCAATATATTTCATGCCAATTAAAGCTATATTTTAGCAAATATCTCAGGGCATCTCAGTCAAAGATTGGTACTAGGTGTGGCAGATAGTGCGAGTTCTCCAGAAAAGACCACGGGTTGCAGTCTCTGATTCTTCGGTGAAAAGGGGGCGGGTTCACTCGTAGGCTAGGAGGACCCTTGGAGTATTAAAAACGAGCGTGTTTAGTTCCAATTGAATCTGATATGATATTCTTAAATATAAACTTCAATATTTCTCACAACTTAATATCGATATCCACACCTAAAAAAAAAAAAACACCCAACAAAATGCCAACCCAAAAAAAAAAAAAGAAAAAACGAAACGAAATTCTTCTCTCTTTCTCTTTATCTTTTAGATAACTTTAAGCACACTAAATACAGGACAAACTCCGGCACTTTTATTGAAAACGGACAATGGATTTCAATTGTTGCGCGTGGGCACCGCCTCATCGTCGGGTCCGCCCACAATGACACAGACCATCACCCAATCCCAGACCAATAGCAACACCACAACCACAACAAATCATCCCACAACCACACAGATACGTTTACAAACTGTGCCGGCAGCAGCTGTAAGTAGATATGGACAAGCACAACAACAACAACAGCAGCAATCACAACAACAGCAACTACAACAGCAATCCGCATCCAGCACCACTAGCCTAGCACTGCGCAAAACGATTGTCCGTAGTACTACTACTTCTTCTTCTTCATCCACAATCCTCCCATCCAGCAATAATAATAATAATATTAACAATAATAATAATACCATTAATAACAATCAAATTAATAACAATAACGCCACCACCAACACCACCTCAACCACCACCACCACCACTACCAACAACAACAAATCCGCTACTAACCACCAGCAGCAACAGCAACAGAAGCTCCATCTGCAACTCAAGCAGCAGCAGCAGCAAAAACAGGCCGCCGCCTCTGCCGCCGCAGCGGCTGCCGCTGCTGCCAATGTGGCAGCCACAATTAAAATCAAGCAAAATGTAAACATTGTTGCTATATCATTTTTTTTTGTTTTTTTAAACCGTAATACTTCTACTTTGGCTTTGCTGCTTCAGTTTTACAAGTCTCTTTTCAGCAGTTGAAGAAAAGAAACTGATTTTTTGCATGCTGCGTTTTTTGAATTTAGTTTTGTTTTACACAATTTTGAGCTGCTGTTCTTTAGGGACATTTTTTTTTTTATCATTTAGAACTAACAACTCTGGGAGGATCAAGGTTTTTGTGGACTCTTAAGGAATGTTGCCGTGTGGGGTTAAAAACTGGGTGGGCTTAAAGCAATGGGCCAAACTTTCTCTGAGAATTTCATTCAATTATTCACATTGATTGTAACTTGATCACTCGATCACTTCCTCCTTGATTTGTGAGTTTTGTATTGTAACTGATTTTCGATTTTAAGTGACCTGCGATCACTTCCTCCTTGTTTAGTGAGTTTTGTATTGTTCTCTTACCTCTTTTTGAGTACATAAGAAGTTAGCTTCTAATCTTTTCCTTCTTCTAAGTAAGAAAGTCGGTCAGACCCGACTATAATCCATGCTGTTACATGCATTTGTTGGTACAAAAAGCTTTAACGAACTCTTTGATTCAACCAGACTCACTGATCCAAGGAATATGCGTGAGGAGTCAACAATCTTCTGTAGTTTTTATCCAACTCAGCTAAGAGCTTAGCTGAATTCTAATTAACAATCCAGTTTTAGTCAGCTCGAAATCATAAAAAGAGAATATACCGTCATGTTTGCGTTTCCGAATTCGATTCATAGGAATTGATAAGAGCTGTGAATTCTAAGAATCGTTTTGTCAACAAGAAGGTCGAATGAAAAATATATATAAATACGAATAACACATCCAGTTTTTGGATGCGAAAACATTTAACAATTCTGATTCCGCATGATTTGGGCTGATAAAATTTCCATGAGCACGATTGTACTTTCAAAAATTGTACTCAAAAGCTGCTGCGTGCGATTCTTCAAGCTTGAATACATTGATATGATTATCCAAATGGTGATAAGGAAAATGTAGTCTTCTCAGCTCACAGCGAGATTAACAAAGTCACACACAAGAATTGATGCCATAATATGAATAGGTAGTTTAAATGAAATATTATTAGCCTTGTTCTCAATTCCACTTACTTTTCAAAAGTAATTTCGCAACAATTCTGAAACGTTATCTTGTTCTAAATTTCAGGTGAAATTGCTGCGGGAATTACTTTTATGAATTAGTTAAATTAAACTTAACTTTTTAATGGACTTGACAACCTTTTGACCAACGATAGACGACTATAAGTGCGACAAGTATAGACGATAAGTGCCCATCGAACTGGTCAGAGTTTTCGCAATGTGGAATTCAGAACACCACGAATATTTCACGATTTACTTTTTGCATTTGCCTAGCCTCTATGAAATCGAAAGTGTTTGTAAAACTAATTTTTGTTATATAATAACATATATTTATTTGGTCTGAGTCCAAAGAAGAACCTAATTTACTTCTCAAGAAAAACTTTGTCAAAACTTGAAGTTTAAAATAAGCCTTATCTTTGAAAGTAATTTGAAAATGTGTAATCAGCATCCATTAGTTGTCTTACCTAACTCTATTCGCTGTACGTGATCAGTGGGCTGCAGCTTTAATGGAGTAGGAATTTCCATTTTGTGTTAATAAGACTGGCCTGAATGCCTCAAAAGCACGAAACTAAATCCGCTTACAAATTTGTAGCAAACACGTCCGTAAACCTTTTGTCACCAGATCATTGCCAAGACAGCTATCGGTTCTCTCTTATTTGCTGGTATGAAGATTGTTCTAGAATGCCAAGTGGTAGATCACTGGTGTCTAAAATGCCAAAAGCCTATTCCATGTGATAGGAACTCATAACTCTGCCGGCGTCGCAAAAGCCACACGTATAGAGAGAGAGAATACATATACATGTGTTCTATAACCCAGCGCCGCAAATTGCCATTACATAGTGGATTACTCCTACGTTATATTGCCATCATTGGGCCCTGTTCCGAATTCCGAGTCGATTTCCGTGTAAACGTTTGTATTTCGAATTCAAGTTGAATAAATTTATATGTAAGTGATAAGCAAATCTGTGGTTACTTGATTCTGTCGTCTGTTCTGGAGTCGTCGAAACTCTGGAACACCTCATCTGCAGCTACCCAGCGATCGCTAAGACGAGATTAAGACATTTGCACTCCCCAAGTCTCACCTCTCTTGAAGAGGCGGCAAGGAAGTCTCCCAAAAAACTAAACGTCAAACATCCTCTTGGATTTCTAATGGTACCCAGAAAAAACCACCCGGCCTCACTAAGGACCGTAAGGTCTATGTGTGGTCCCTACAAAAAGCCAGCCGGAACTACCTACCTAGCTGATTCTGTCGTTCTTTTCTCTCAAAATGAATTCACTCAAGCAATTCCTAGTTTTATTATACCTGATCTAGTAAATGTAGGTATATTTGTCACTTTCTATACAACTTTATTAAATTCGACCGCAAAATACTAACGCTTACACGATAATTGACTCGAAATTCGGCACAGGGCCGAATATAAAGGAAATAGTCCCTCACAATGTGCTTTACTTTGCCATATGCATGGCCGCTATGTAAACGGGGGGGACTACAGTCTGCATTACTAGTAATAAACTGCCATCGGATTCCCATTACGAATGCGTATATTTTTTTAAAAATTGTAATGCAGAATGATCGCAGTCTGTTTGTTTTCGATTACTTTCTTTCTAAAGAAAAGCAGCAGTTGTAGTGCATTACTTTATCGTCAGGCGTAGTGCATACTTTCGACACAACACGTTGAGCTCTGCAACGCGGCTTGCTCTCTTACGATGCGCGTGTTCGTCTATTTGTTCTCTTGAGGCATTTGTTCGTTTGTTTGTTGCTTATGTTGAAATGTCAACATGTTTACTTCGTGTTTCGCTGCTAGGCACACAAGCTCAATGCTTGATTGTGTGAGTTTTTGACACCACTGTGGTAGAATTATGCACTTACCAAGGAGCAATGGACATTCTGCGCAGGATGTTCTGCATCGTTTTGATTATATTAATGCCCAGGTCTTGGAAATGCTCCGATTTCGCTCTTAGTAGCCACTACAAGCTGGCAGCTCGTTTTATGTGGTTTGTCCAAATAAGTCTCCTGTATTGAATGTTGACCAGTTACTAGAATAAGACTTTCCTAGTATGACTGAGTCGTTCAGCTTAACACTTGTTGAGAGTCGAGAAGCTAGAGTTCTGTTCTCAAAAAGTATGGGGCTGAAAACCACGCTTTACGGCAGTGTTGAACCTTCCCAATGCGATAGATGTTCGATTACTCTTCCCTCAACGTCATCCAATTGCGCAGTTGGGCAAAGGGACTTAACTGAAATAACAGGCCGTCGTGTCATAAGCAATAGAATGCTTGGCATATATCCAGTTATACAGTAAGTGTCATCTTCCATAGCCTCCAGAATTTGGTTGCAAACGTTTCCCTTCGGGGAAAGCTTTGTTTTTTTGCTGTGACTGTCTTCATACTTCGGAAGAATATTTTAGAAATTATAGGCAATAGGCTGATTGGGCGATAGACATAAGCAAATCTTTGATTATAGCAACAAGAACTTGCGGTGACTTGTGGCCGAAGCTACGAGTCAACGCGGGTATTTGTACTTACAAAAACATGATCCGCAAATACACGAGTGCTTTTGCACTTTTACTTTTATGTATACTTCTTGAACGAGCTCAGCGGGCTACGAGCGTTGAGTTTACTTGTATTGCATTTGCAGCACGGGTGAACAAGCTTACTTGTGACAGCTTGTTGCAATTCTCTGGTGTGGATTCATTCTACATTGGGCGGAAAAGTGACGGAATTGGCATGGGCATAAGCCCTCCGCACACAGCTCGTATCGTCATCGTAGTAATTTTACGTACAAATGGCCTAAAAGTGTATGTCGCTTTGATGTCGCACACTTGAGTTTGAAGGGAAAACAACATGCGTGCAGCCTGACCACTGCTCTTTTGCTCATTTAAATGAACCGAATTTGTAGGACGACAGAAAACGTGACAGAAAGTGTAGATGCGTTGTAGCAGCAATACCAAATAAAGTCGAATAAAAGTGTAGACTGACTCTTCGAATTGGCAATGATTATAGAGAATGTTTAGAATCTTCAATTTCTGATTTGAGGGGTCTTTCATTTTTGAAATGAATTGCGTAATTCTGCGATTATATAGACTGACTCTTCGAATTGGCAATGATTATGGAGAATGTTTAGAATCTTCAATTTCTTTTTGAAATGAATTGCGTAATTCTGCGATTATATAGACTGACTCTTCGAATTGGCAATGATTATAGAGAATGTTTAGAATTTTCAATTTCTGATTGAGGGGTCTTTCATTTTTGAAATGAATTGCGTAATTCTGCGATTATATAGACTCACTCTTCGAATTGGTTTAGAATCTTCAATTTTCATATTTAATTGAATTTCGTATATCATCATGCGGCAAGCATGTTGTTCTCCCTTCAAACTCAAGTTTGCAACATCAAAGCGACATAAATTTTAGGCCTTTTGTATGTGATATCGCTGCCGCCTTAGATTCTATAGTTTTCTATTTCTAAAAAAGAGAAATTTAAGTAAAACCGAGCTTCTCTGCACTCACGTGCCTGGTTTGCTTAGAATTTTCTCAATATTAAAGCCGAATCCCTTGAATATTTATTCAAATAGGTTTAAAAGAAGTGAGTTCGAAGCAGTTTAAGGTCCTTTTGACTATTTTGAAAATGGTTCAATTCTTGTTTTGGTTCCATAGAGAGGCTACCATTCTTGGTTTATAAAATTGTTGCTGTTTTGTCACTCAAAACGTTTGTATTTGCTGGTAAATGAACGTTTATGCTGCAATTTCCCCCGCCCCGTCACCTACATAAATCTCACTTAGAAACTAATGCGTTTTGCCCTAGCACACACACCACAAACCAACCAACCAACCACCCACCCACATGCACATTCTGGAGTCCAAAGACCTTGACCTACCCCTGACCCCTGAGTCCATCAATATCATTATGCCTATTATTTTCCTTGTTGTTGTTAAAATCGTATGCTTATTGCTCTTAATTTTGCACTTATATCTCAAGAGAAATTTCACATTTATTAATCCTTGTTGTTTTTATACAACATGTTAACCTTTTTCCCCACCAACAGTCAATGACCAGCACCACCGCCTCCAACAATATTATAGTCAATTCGGTGGCCAGCAGTAATGCACATGGTTACACCAATGCCTCACAGCCACCACATTTGACGCAATTGAATACACAGGCGTCGCACTTGCCGCAGATAACCCAAATTCAGACCATACCTGCCCAACATCAACAGCAGCAGCAGCATCAGCATCAGCAGCAGCAGCAGCAGGCGAATAATGTGTTAGCTGGTGGTGGATCCTCAGCGATAACAGCCAATCCTACCACCAATGCAACAACAACGACGGCTCAACAGGGGAATACCAAAGAAAAGTGTCGAAAATTTCTAGCAAATTTAATTGAATTATCAACACGTGAACCCAAACCGGTGGAGAAGAATGTGCGCACATTAATCCAGGAGCTGGTCAATGCGAATGTGGAGCCGGAGGAGTTTTGTGATCGCCTGGAGCGTTTGCTCAATGCCAGTCCGCAGCCTTGTTTGATAGGATTTCTCAAGGTACAAATTGAATTCGAAAGTAAATTTCTTAAAATTAAATTTGTAATCCTTACAGAAAAGTCTGCCCCTGCTGCGCCAGGCTCTCTACACCAAGGAGCTGGTTATAGAGGGCATCAAGCCACCACCTCAGCATGTACTTGGATTGGCTGGTCTATCACAGCAGTTGCCTGTGAGTAAAACAACGATCGACCAATGCCTGGAAATCAATTCCTTTCGTTTTCCCTTTTTCTTAGAAAATCCAAGCGCAAATCCGTCCCATTGGCCCCAGCCAGACGACGACCATTGGGCAAACGCAAGTGCGGATGATAACTCCAAATGCTTTAAATACACCACGTCCCACCATTGGCCATACCACGATATCCAAACAGCCACCCAATATCAGATTACCCACAGCTCCGCGTCTGGTCAATACGGGAGCAATACGGGCACAGTTGCCCTCGCTGCAGGTGCCCACGCAGGCGGTAAGTTAAATGGAAATTGCTGACTGAAGATTAGAAACTAATCTCTGCTCCCTCCACCTGGCAGAATATTGTGCAAATTCGCGGCCCACAGCATGCCCATCTGCAAAGGACGGGCTCGGTGCAAATCCGAGCCACTCCACGTCCCCCAAATAGCACGCCCACGAACAAACTCACTGCCGTCAAGGTGGGCCAGACGCAGATCAAGGCGATAACGCCGAGTCTGCATCCGCCCTCGCTGGCCGCCATTTCGAACAGTGGGCCACCGCCCACGCCCACATTATCGGTGCTGTCCACGCTGAATTCGGCATCGGCCACCTCGTTGCCGGTGCCATCGCTGCCCACGGTGCATTTGCCGCCGGAGGCGTTGCGGGCACGTGAGCAAATGCAGAATTCGCTGCATCACAACAACAACAATCATTTCGAACCCAAACTGGTGGAGATTAAGGCACCGATGTCGCATCACCTGGAGAGAATCAATGCCTCACTGACGCCCATATCGGCCAAGGCCATGCCCAAGGCATCGCCGGCGGCCAGCAAAGCGGCAAGTAAAAAGAAACGCGATGCCCTCGATAGGGATGCCAGAGATGATTCCAAGTTGGCGGGTGGTGCCGGCGGTGCGGCTGGTGCAGCAGCCGCGGCGGCCGCAGCGGCCAATTCCTTTTTCCAGCAAAGCTCCATGTCCTCCTCGATGTACGGGGATGATGACATCAACGATGTGGCCGCCATGGGTGGTGTTAATCTGGCCGAAGAGTCGCAACGAATTTTGGGCTGCACCGAGAACATTGGCACCCAAATCCGCTCCTGCAAGGATGAGGTGTTTCTCAATTTAACCGCCCTTCAGGCACGGATACGGGCCATCACCACGGAGGCGGGACTGGAGGAGCCAACGCAGGATGTGGCCGTGCTCATATCGCATGCCTGCCAGGAGCGACTGAAGAACATTGTGGAGAAATTGGCTGTGATAGCGGAGCACCGCATTGATGTCATCAAGGTGGGTGATGGACAAAAGATGGCAAAGTGTGTTATTTGATGATCTGGGTCTCTGCTCCTTGCAGTTGGATCCACGCTATGAGCCGGCGAAGGATGTGCGCGGTCAGATCAAGTTTCTGGAAGAGCTGGACAAGGCCGAACAGAAGCGGCACGAAGAACTGGAGCGTGAGATGCTCTTAAGGGCGGCCAAGTCACGATCAAGGGTGGAGGATCCCGAACAGGCCAAAATGAAAGCGAGGGTAGGATAAAATTTGAACAAAAAAAAAAACGAGCGGCGGGGACACTTCTTCTTATTAATTTCTCTTTCAAGGCCAAGGAAATGCAACGCGCCGAAATGGAGGAGCTACGTCAGCGAGATGCCAATCTGACGGCCTTACAGGCAATTGGACCACGCAAAAAACTCAAACTGGATAGCGATGCGGCCAGTGCGGGAGCGGTAGGAAACAATTTTGTTAAATATTTGCATTTACTTTTTATACTAGACTTGAGTCCTGCATTGTGTCTCAGAGAGCTGCAACGCTGAAAAAACGTATCCTCCAGTGCTGCAGAGAGGTTTAACTGACCACCGTCTAACATAAAACAAACTAACGCACGATTTCCCACCTTCTAAATTGCTGCCGAGCAATCGTTCTTGCTTATTGTAAGCTTCGTTGATCTCTTCTGACCCTCGCGGTTTCAATCATTCTGATTCGAGCTGATTTTCTTTCAATAGCACGTGACCCTTCCGCTTTCCATTTCCTAAACCTTCTCGTAGCAATTACGAACAAACCCGCAGAAGCAGGTATCCCACTGTATCCAATCGTTTTCAAGTTTTAAGCATTTCAACAAACAGCGATCCATTCAAAAAAACTGAGTATATGTAGGACATAGACGCAAATCTTGAAATACGCATACGCATACCATATTTCTCGATTGCAAACCAAAGTAATGTGGCCAAGGTGCTCAAAGATTGCAAATTGTTTGGGATGAGTGAAACATTAGAAAAACATTAAAGGAAAAACCTGATATTAAACTTCTAATGGGTGGAATTACAGTCCTTTTAGTGGTAGATTTACGCCAAAGATTTCCAATTGTGCCTAGATGAACGAGAGCAGATACAATTAAGTCATGTTTGAAACCCTCAGTTTTGTGGCATAAGATTAAAAATCCTGCACCTACAACAAATGTGCGAGTGCATCATCTGTAGAAGATGCGAAATCGATCCTAAGAGAACAAAATAGGTACATCTCACTTTGGAACCCTAACCAAATTCAATCTCATTGATAAACATCAAAGAATTGTCATAAGAAGTCAATAGTGCGTACTAAGTGTTATTTAAACTACGCATACGCATTATAAATAGTAGGCTTCGCGGGCCCACATTACACATTACCAAAAAACTGAGTATGCGTAGTACCAAAGACACTACATATGGGCATTTCCACCAAAAGGCCCACCAAGAGCAAAATATTAAACGTGCTTAAAAACACTCTGTTTTATCAAATTTTCAAACAATTAAATTGAACTAACGTAAGCCAATGTGACATTTAATCATAACCCACCTTGAAATATTCAGTTTCACAGCTGCGCTAGAGCGAATTTTCTAATTTGGACATAAATATTGCACTTTTTTTTTGATAAAAGTGCCTATAGACTGCACTTACTTTTGCTATCTAAAATCTTTCTGAGGGTACAATGGGTTATAAAAGAATGCTTAAGAAACCATGAGAAACTATGTGATTGCAATTAATCGTAAGTTTTTGCTTCGCTTTATACAGAAACCACATAAATAAAATGATGGAAAAAAGTGTCGAGTTCGCAATGTCACGTATCGAATCATATTTTATTTTGAAATTAAAAAAATAAAGAAAATTTTTCGATCAAATAAATTCTAATAAACTGATAAATTATTCGACAACATTTTAAAACTAGTTGCTGTGCTTTTATATTGATGGCCAAAAACATCACTTCCATTTTTTGTCGCGTGCGAATCGCTTTTTGATTGGATTTATCTTGGAACCAGCTCTAGGTGTGCTCATTTTTTTTTCTCACTAAATAAAGTGCTTTAAGAGCTATTAGTGCTTTAAGTGCTATAAATTAAAGTAACAAAAGAAAAAAAATTATTTTTATTTGACTTCTATTCCACTTTAAATGCGTATGACTGTCGCGTTCGACATCATGGAAATACCCATTTGTAGATACCGCATCTCATACAAACTTTTTTATTTTTTTTTTTTTGTGGGATCCAGTATCAGGCTCCCAATAACAATCGTTTTTTCTTTCACATGCGTCATCTATAATATCTTTAAATCTTTGCTTTCATCCAACACCCATTTATTAAAACGTATAGCTAAATTTCAATACATATATTCCTCGTAAGGGTAGCGAGAAGCAAAAATTGGGATCCAATGTCACCTCCCAAGAAAATCGTTTTCTGTTTCACATGTGTCATCTATAATATCTATAAATCTTTGGTAGTACGTATACACAAAAGTTAAAAAACGCTACAGCACTAGGAAAAGTACGCACTGCATACGTACGAAATTTGATCGCGGCCTCCACCAAGAGGACATGCCATACAAAATTGTTTGTATAAGATGACGCTTCTAGGTGGCAGTAAGCAATTTCATTATGCGTAAATAATACTTCATTTTTGCATACTTTGTAATTTCTATATGAAATATTATACATATAAAAAATGTAAAATTGGCTCAAACAGCACCTTCAAAGGAGGGCCAGGGCCAAACTTCTCTCAATCTCAAAATATTATACATAGTCTTCATTAAATATTGCATCCGTTTTACTTAGCCACATTCTTAGTTAGTCAGTTTATCTTATTAGCAGAGCTCGCAAAAAACTGTTAACATTATAAGCGTGTCTGTGAAAAACTGTTCTGCTACAGACACAGCGAAAAGAGGTTGCAAAAAGACACTTTCAATTCTGTTTTGCTCAATAGCTGTTTTCGCTCAACCAAAGATCGCTTTTTTCGTTTCTGCTTTGCTCATGTCTTTCACTGACCGTTTTGCCGAGAGTCGACTTCCAAGTGTCTTCTAAGAATGTAAGCGTGTTTGTGACTGGGATGCCTGTGTGTGTGTGTGTGTGAGTGAGTGTGTTTGTCTCAGTCAACGATCTTTGTACATATGTGGAGTATGGAAAAATGTATTATTATTAACCTATCAAATGAAATGCAGAAAATATTAGTTTTTGGTAATTGCTTAACTCCTAAAAACCATATTTATTTAATTATGTTCATTGTACATATTGTACATAAGCCCAAGCCCACCGCCTACCACACTAACAAAACAAATAACACTTTTTGCTGACACTTTTTGTGTTTTGCTCATTTGAAAATAGATTTTGCGTGAGCGCTCGCTCACAAGTGTCCCTCTCAGTTGTTATTGGCAGACCGTGTCGTTTGTTTTGATCAACCGTAAATGCTCAACAGAAAACACATGAGGAGGGGAAAAAAGTGTTTTTCTCAGTGAGAGACCGCCCTGCAGAGAAATTGTCAACTAGTAACAAAAAAAAACTGTCCTACACCTTGTTGGAATGCTAGTAGAATATAACTGGTACCAAAATAGCTAGATTCGGGTAAGTTGGGCAACAACAAATATTAGCTTTCGAAGAAATGTTCGTTTGAAATACTAATATGAGCTGGTTGTAATCCAATTGAACTTTTACTGGTTGGAAGCGAATTAGTGATGAGTAAGTTGACCGACAGATTTCGATGTATTGTTATACAGAGCAGCTACAAAAACAGACTGTCATAAGGAACACTCAAAGGTCAACTGGTATTTAACTGGTCGAAAATGGCTGCTACAGGGGACACTTCTCTCCCCCCTATGCCATCTGGCATTAAACTGGTTGCAAATGGCTGCTGCCGGGGACAATTGTCACATGCCTATGACATGTCTGTGTAAAATAGACGACTTCAATACATTGATTTGGATAAAAAGTGCAACCAGTTGCAAGTTTTATAGGTATATTTCTGGTTGTAAACTAGACACTTTCCCTGCAGGGCGAGTGCGCTTTGTTTTTTTCTGTTTAGTCAGTGGGCTGATCGAACTGAAAAAATTGTTGAGGGTTATTTGCGAGCTCTGCTTATTAGTTAAGTGGTCGGGCGTGGCGTACCAGTAGTATGTGTGTCTGCTGGTGCTTGGAGGTTGTGCGTTCGATTCCGCCTCGGACCATCTAATAGAAAAAGTTTTTTCTTTCTTCAGAAAAAAAAAGCTTTGACACACCCGATCACCTTCACCAGCTACTGGCGCCAGCTGTGAAGTAACTAGCCATGAAAAAGCAAAAATATTCTCTCTAACTATTGCCGTTCGGATTCGGCGTTAAACTGTAGGTCCCTTTCTCTTGTGCGAAAAATTATAAGCACACACGCCAAGAGATTGAGAGAAGCTTGGCCCTGGCCCTCCTGGAGGTGCTGTTTGAGCCAATTTTACTTTACTTGCTTTATATTAGTTAATTTAACACATATCTGGTCATTGGTATTCTCGATAACATAGTAATTTCGTGAAAATATCAGCAAGTTATTTTTGAACAATTCTCAAAGATGGACTTAAACATTACAAAGATACAGTTCTATCGTGTTGGACAGTGGCTTTTAAAATTTGTTTGCAAATTGTTTTAAAGATATACATTTATACTCTTGCAGAGGGTATATTCAAATTGTCCATATATTTGTAACGCATAGAGGGAAGCATATCCGACCACATAAAGAATATACATTCTTGATCAGCATTACGAGCTGAGTTGTCCGTCTGTTTCTATGCTATCTCCACCCTCAGTTTTAAAGCTATCTTAACCCAACTTTGCACGAAGTCTCTAAAGACTACGAATACGCTGCACATTTGTTGGTACCGGACGGATCGGATGACTATAGCCAATAGCTGCCTTACGCTGGAACGAGTTTTAGTGAGAAAAAATATTTTTTTTTGTCGACCAAACCTTGTATTTCTAAGTTTTCCATGCTTTCACATAATTCCACCCAGTTTTATGAAAATCGAACAATTAAATAGTATAGCTGCCATACAAAAAGTAGGTCTGAAAAAAAGTCAGAGTGAGAAAAACTTTTTTCTTGTTTCTCCCAAACTTGTTACTAATCAATATTATATGCTTCCATATAATTCTGCTAAGTTTAATCCAAATCGGATGACTATAGCATATATCTGCCATAGGAACGATCGGCAGAAAAAATAGTTTTAGTGAGAAAAACTTTCTTGTTTTCAATAGTAGCATCTTTAATCTTTCCAGTTATGAATATTTTCTGCTTCAGCACAATTTTTACGATTTTTATCAAATTCGGTTGAATATTTCAAATAGCTGCCGTGTAAACAACTGGCCAAGCGAAAATGGTTCTATCTATTAGTGAACTTGCGATATCACTTAACTAACATTGAGCCAATTCAGCAGATAATTTCGATTTGCGAATTATGATTGCCGATTTTACTTGTTGATGCAGTGTTCGCCAATTGAGATTGGCAAGTTTTATGTTCATGTTTTCTGGAAAGGAATCGAACAAAAAGTATGATTAATTACCGACTGCTGGATCAGCCTGCCTTAGTGCAAGTTTTCGCATACAATTTTCTATTAATGCATGTGAATATTGATGTTTATTTGTCCCAGGGATTTTCTTATGATAAAAAGTACTAAAGCTACAGAATATCTTAAAGTCTGATATCAATGCCATTCAGCAGATAATCATCGGCAATCGTAAATTAGTAATTGCTAATCGGATTTATCTGCTGAATATGCCTATTGTTCAAAGCGAAAATGAAATCGTTCTATAAAAATTATTAAAAAGAGGTGGGAAAGGGGCGGTGACGAGGCGGAACAGTGGAGAGGGGGAGAATAGAGGGAGCATGGGAAGAGAGGGGATGGCGAAAAAGAGGGAAAGTCAACACTCTTTTTTTTTTTGTTTCGATCTTTAGCTCATTTAGGTTAGTTTAATTCATGGGTTCAACGAAGCGGTATTTATTTGTAATTCCCAATCCAATCTTTTTTTTACCCCTATTTTTTTTATGGATGTCGAAGTTTTATCAAAAAATATTGTCTCTTTAAATTTCGGGATTGACTAAGGAAGCTATACGTTCCCAATTATGAACAAGCAGTGCTGATGCTGTTGTCAAATGCACAATCCTCATTTATTTACTAGAAATGGGCGCGGGACGGAAATATCGCTAGACCCTAAGTTCACACTATATTGCGGGAGAGGTATATTTTCAGCAAGGGATTAATATCTAATTGTGGAGTTTCTTGGACGCGGACAAAGTCGCGGCGGGTTCAGCTAGTTTTAGCTATACGTACAGCAATTAGGCGTAGTGAGTGTACTTTCGAAGTGTACATAATCGTAACTGAAATACGCAGACGCACTGTGAAGTGTACCTCAAGTTAAGTATGTATTCGTTTTTTTTGCCTAAATATACATTGATTCATTTGAAGCCATGAAGCCATAGTATACGTCTGCGTTTTTGGTACGTTTTGCAGTACTCTACAGCCTAGACGTCATTTAACACGACCGACTTCTATAGAAGTTGTAGGTATAAGCTGAGGAGTAACAAGACCTTTTAAACCAATCTCTCGAAGTTATCCGAACTGTACATTGCACGCACATTGTGTTAGTTTATGTTTGGTTAACTTAAACAGCCTACTAGGGATCTATTATAGGCCTTTAAGATAGAAGCTAGAAGCTACCTTAACACTTGTCATTTATTTCTTAATAGTCGGTTGTCAAACTTCTCTAAACAGAATCTCTTATCAAATAGAACCTGTTCTATTTCGTCAAAGAAAGTTACATTTTCTAAATATTTAGAGATATTTGAGAGATTAAGTGAGTCTCTTTAGAGATATATGACAGGTGTAAAGGCAGCTTAAGAGACATTTGACAACTTACTCTTTAAAGATATTTGACAAGTGTAAAGACTGCTTAATCAGGATAACATAAATGCCATTACCATAAAAATCCACATTAAATTAAAATAATAAAATTTATATTCCTCTTGCTTTTGCAGACTACCAGCGGTAGCGGTGGACCTTTGAGCAACGCTAATACGTCATCAACCACGTTACGACCGCGCATCAAGCGTGTCAATCTGCGCGACATGCTCTTCTACATGGAGCAGGAGCGTGAGTTTTGTCGCAGCTCGATGCTGTTCAAAACATACCTCAAGTGATTGCTGCTGGCGCCGCTGTTGTTCATCATCAACTCCATTTGCTTTGCCTCCGGCTCCTGCTCATCATCATTCTCAGTTTCCAGCTTCGTTCAATCAATTTGCAATAATAATTTTTACATAGCTGTCAATTTTGTTGATTGCTTCGTGTCCCTTCCAAAACTCCTTTGATATGTCCCCCCCCCCTTTCCCTCATTCTCTATGTAAGCCCAATTTTCCAATAAAAAAAAAACAACAAAATCAATCAGAAAGAAAAACTAAAACCAAACCAATCCAAAAACAAAACTCAAAGCACAGTCAGCCGGCGGTGTTTGAATTTTGTAATTTGTAAAATAGAAATGAAAAGTAAAACAACTACAAAAAATAAAACAAAAATGTTTGCAATTATTTTGCATTGACGGCCTTATCTAAACAAAAAGAACGATATAAACATATACAATTAAATTATATACTAGATTTTAGTTTGTTAAACAGAAACAACAAAAACAAAACGAAAGCTTAATTCCTACATCTAAGTAAAACGGAGAGAAATTGGAAATGGTTTTCAAAACCATACAGCAACAACAACAACAACAAATATCCACACATACATTGAATTAGTTGTAGTTGTTTAAAAGAAGAAAAAAAAAGAAAAAACAAATTGTATAAATGCCTAGACATAAGATTATGCTAATAGTTAACGTAATTAACAAATTTGGAAATTGAATTAAATGTTTTTCCGATCAGTGGAGCGCATAGAGCATACAATCACGGTTCATTAGGTCCCTAAGAGCGTTTCTTGTGCATTAATTCGATTTGTGTGCGTGTGCAAACTGACCAAAAAAAAAAACAAAAAAAAAAAAAACTAACCCAAGAAATTAAATAGCACCAATCACCCGCAAAACGAAAATAGACAAATTTTATACAAATATTGACCACAGTTCACAATTTGAAACAAAATCTAAAATCTTTGTGTGTAAATTTAAAAAGAAAAACAAAAAGAAAACTTTCAAAAATCAGCGCTTAGTTGGTAGGCATATAACTGAATATATATATATATATCTATATCTATATATATATATATACAGCATATATACATATTATTATGTTTTACATTTACCTAAGCATAAACCCTATTGTATGTACAATTTAAGTTTAAAACCAACAAACAAAATAAAACAACAACAAAAAAAACAAAACACAAAATTCTAGAAAAAAAAAGGAACCAGAACTTTTTATTCGTCAGGCAACAAAATTGATTAAGTAATATATAATTATTGTATGTAACGGTATCTCAGTTAATTAGCTAGTTAATTGATTTAAATTTTATTGTAGTTGAATTAAATCCATTTTTTATTATTGATATTTTTTATATCCATTTTATCTTATGTTAATTATTATTATTATTATCATTTGTGTATAGTAAAGCCAACACCCCCCCAACCAACCATCCACCACCTCCTGTTCCTACACCAACTCCTCCTGAAGTAAAATATGAACACTTAACACAAAAATAAATTACCAAATTTGACATTTGGATACCAACAAAAAAAAAGCAACAAAAACCACATGAAATATGGCCATTACTTTATTTTTTTGCATTTATCAATGATTTCGTAGAAAGGATAGCCGACAATAAAGGGGAAGAAAGTCAACTTTGAAGCAACACCATCCACAGGTAAAGTAACTGTTTTTGTTACCACACTGGAATCACTGGAAGTTTACTCAAGCCAAAGCCATATGTACGCCACGGAGTGTGGTAGTGTTTCTACTCTACCCAGCAAACCAAGTTCGGAGCGCTCCTCCAAATTATGTGTCTGAAAAGAGCCGCGCTTAAGAGCGTTTTTGGAGTAAACGCATAAATTTGAGGTTTTTCGGAGCATATTCAGTGCTATCTAGGCACGGACTCATAAAAAGCACTATGTCTGAGCATTTTCGGAGTTGCACTCCAATATGCGTTTGGAAAGAGCCTTTCAGTAGCCCTTCAAGTGCCTAGAAAAGTAACTTTTATGTGTATTTTATGAGGTTTTTCTATGCTTCATTGGGAGGGTGAAAGCACTTATATCTGTTTCAGAAATCTTCCACATTAAGTGCTACCGGTTTCATATAAAAAAACGCTCATTCCGGACTCTTTTTGTCCACATTATGTCGGTGAATGCTCATAAAAAAAAAGTGTCTGAAAAGTGTCGGGGAAAACGCACATATTGCTTGCTAAGTAGTGGTACTCTTGCGATAGTGTGATGGTGTGCTCCTTTAACACCAGTACGCTTACAAAAGTTACATCAACAAAGCGCATAGTTTTACGTACTTTTTGCCTCTGTTGTCGTCGCAGTTTGATTGCCCAGCAGATGGTTGGTTTGAAAGCCGAAATAGCGTTGACTTTGCAAGTAGAAACAGCTGTTTTTTATGGTTTCAGCAAATCAGTTGAAATTTACATTGGATATCGCAGAAGACTGTGACACATTTTTGAACTTAAAACTTCGAGACCACAAAATTCTAAAATTTTAAGAATAAAGATGTGAGTTTTTTGATTTGTTACAAAAAAATT
Organism: Lordiphosa magnipectinata; assembly: GCA_037044535.1. Classification (NCBI taxonomy): domain Eukaryota; kingdom Metazoa; phylum Arthropoda; class Insecta; order Diptera; family Drosophilidae; genus Lordiphosa; species Lordiphosa magnipectinata. The sequence goes on from JBAMBO010000563.1 coordinate 46,666, forward strand.
GTATTTAGTTGAAATCAAGAGCTGCCACTTTGTCAAAAATCTTAGAACTTTTTAGCAGGCTCTAGGTCAATAAGTTATGATTTTCATCATAACGTTTCTATTTCATAAACTTCCAACAGTTCAATCATCAGCGATCTCTTGCCCAACTTCAATGCGTTGGCAAAGGCTACCTCATGCCGGAACTGCTAAGATCGTTTGGGAGTCCCAAGTTAGACTTGTAGCAAAAATTCGGACAAACTAGCAACCCAGCAAACAATATGTGCGTTTTCTGACACTTTTTTATGAGCATTCACCGTCATAATGTGCACAAAAACGAGTCCGGAATGAGCGTTTTTTTCTATGAAACCGGTCGCACTTAATGTTGAAGATTTCTGAGTCCAATCTGACTCTTTTCTGACACAGATATAAGTGATTGTACCCTCCCAATGAAGCATAGAAAAACCTCATAAGTTACTTTTCTAGGCACTTGAAGGGCTACTGAAAGGATCTTTCCAGACGCATATTGGAGTGCAGATCCGAAAATTCTCAGACATAAGTGCTTTTTATGAGCCCGTGCTTAGATAGATCTAAATATGCTCCGAAACCCCTCAAATTTATGTGTTTACTCCAAGCTCCGCTCTTAAGCTCGGCTCTTTTCAGACATATAATTTGGAGCGCTCCGAACTTGGTTTACTGGGAAACGACAAGTCACAGAAGCTTTGTATATGTGTTTGTGCATGCCCCGTAATCGGCCCTTCTGTTGTTAGTGTGGGAAATTCTCTCCCCGCAGTTAATACAGGCGCCAATTATTTAAATTGCCCAAATGCAATCAAAAAAATTGGAAATAGTTCACGAGATATAAAGTTATAATATCCAATCAGATGCTAAAAACTTCAATGCGCAATTAAAAGAAAACGGCAACTAAGCAGACAAAAATCAATCATAGACTACAATATCTAGACTTAACAAGTGAGAAAGTCGGTCAAGCTCGACTATAATATACACTGTACCAGTTCAGGCCGCCGCTCGCATTTGCTCCCGATTATCATATTATAATACATGAAATCGATATTCAGGAGACACCAAGAGAGGGCGGTTCATTGTTTGGAAACAGGTCATTGCAAACACCGCCGATAGCAAATTTGTCGGCACTCTGGCGGCCTTTCTGCGGAGCGTCGCGACGCAGCAGAATTACACACAAATTTGTATCATTAATTTCTATTACACTGTGCAACACTAAAAAGTTGATACAGTCGGGATCAAACAATTCTGAATGGATATGATGGTAGTACAAAAACCTTCGCTGGGTTTGGTCTGGGTGGCTGCCGTTTTCTTTTCATTGCACTTTGAAGTTTTCAGCTTCTGATTGGGACTCGCAACTCCATATCTCGTAAACTATTTGGAATTTCGCTTTGACGTCATAGAGGAAGTCGTTGCTCTTGGAAGCCAAGCCAAGCCAAACATTCTTAAGTAGCAAGTCAGAAAAGTCACATCTTTATACTCAAAATGACAAAAATGTCTTAAAATAATCATGTTTCCCCCCCATTTTGTACTATTTTACAACTTTGTCTTGAAAACTGTAACGAATTTGACTAATCAATCAATAAATAAACAAACGATTGGAACATGCCAACTTCATTCGATTGGTCCTTCGTATAGTTACGGGCCTTTAAGCATGTAGAATTGTAATCAAAACTCGAAAAATGTTAATTTTTGGTACCAATTAGCTGACACAGACAAAAATTTCGATTATTTTGTATTAAATCAGGAAAATAGTAAGAAAACATAACTTAAAAACTGTAATTAAAAAAATTTAATATTTTTACTTTTTTACCGAAAATGTTCGTTTTTTCGAGTTTTTATGACAGTTGTACGTGCTTGTGGGCCTATAGCTATAGGAAAGAGTAACTAAATTAAATTGGTTCGTTCTAACGGTTTTTTTATTTTGGTCAAAGCTACAACTTTGTGCTGAATTACTTGTCCAAATTTGAAACGGGTTCAAGATGAAGTGGAAAAACTGTAGAAAAGTGGTAAAAACTTGGATTTTTTGGGCAACTTTTGTAATTTTGAGTATGAAGATATAATTTTTTTGATTTGCTGCAAATAAATGTTTTGTAGGCCAAGCCAAGAGCAACAACTTTGTTAAAGATTTAAAAGCAAAATTCACAATAATTCATGAGATATGGAATCGTTAGTCCTACTCTGAAGCTGAAAAGTTAAAAGTGCAATAAAAAGAAAACGGCAGCTAATCAGACCAAACCAAGACAGAGTTTTTATACTACCATCACACCCTTTCAGAATTTGTTGGCCTCGACGCTATAACCTTTTTTGACTTCAAAAATGTGTCACAGTGTTATCAAGGCAGAGAAATATCTACCCACAAGAAGGTCTTATCCAAGGAGTCACGCGATTATCGTGCAAAATTTTTGTTATACGCTCATCTCTAAGTGTCTCTCTCTCTAAGATTGTCTTTATGGAATGGAATGCTGTGGTGGTGGGTGGGTGTTGGGGAGTGTGTTAGCTGGCCTTTTTTATAAACTTGAAAAGTGTATTATAATTTTGCCCAGAAGTGTGCAACGCATAGAAGGAGTCATCTCCGACCACATAAAGTATATATATTCTTGATCAGGGCGACGAGCTGAGTCGATTGAGCTTTGCCGTCCGTCTGTCCGTCCTTTCGTCTGTCCGTCTGACTGTTTCTACGCGAACTAGTCCCTCAGTTTTGAGGCTATCGAGCTGAAACTTAGCATAGAGTCAGTTACTTTGTTGAAGCGTGTACGTGGGGTACTTTTAATATGTCGGCAACTGTCTTGCAAACAAGCCGTGGACCTTTCAACAAAATTCCGCTCCAGCTCACAAGGCAAAAACGGCTCTAACATACCTCAATCCATTGGACTACAAACTGTGGTCCGTTCTCGAGGCTATGGCTTGCTCCACTCGACACCCAAATATGGAATTTGTGAAAAGCGCCCTTTTCCGAGCAGTGAACAATTTTTCAATGCATGAGGTGAGCACTGCGATCGATAAGTGGCCAGAGAGACTTCGGCTTTGCTGGAAGGCATAAGGCGGCCATTTCGAAATAGTTGTTCTAAGATTTGTAGCCATTGAGTGACCGAATGAAAAGAAGAAAAAAGTTGTGAAATATATTCATTCGTTTTACTAGGTATACAAATATTAGGGTGACACTGACGTTGTCTACATAGTCAACGAATTCATTATGAATGATTCAGACAACTTTCTCGAAAGCCTACTGCAGACCTACAGCCACATTTACAATAAGGGAGAAGCACCAAAAAACTTTCAGAAGAATGTGATATAGCCAATTTGGAAAAATGGAGACCCTACAGTTGCGAAAAATTATAGAGGAATATCGAAAACGCTCACATCGATCCTACTATTGAGATTGAGGCTAAGTTCATTTGCAGAGACAAACAACAAAGACAACATAGACTTCATTGATACCGCCAACAGAAAAAGTATCCTTTATAAATTGGGCAGCATCGGGATATCCACGGTTTGATACGAATCTTGGAGTTAAACAAAGGTGTCTGCTTAGTCCTTTGGTTTTCGCATTCTGTGTTAATGATATTGCTGAAGATCTTCCTGGTGGAGTTCAAATTAGACAAATGCATGTCAAAATACTAATGTATGCGGACGATATGCTCCTATTCGCAGAAAGTCCAGAAATGCTTCAGACGATGATAGATGCAACATATAGATATTGCCAAAAATGGAGCCTCAAGATTAATACTGCAATGTCGCGAGCTCGGGAACTCAACGAACATTGGAGTCTCGAACACCATTGGACTGAGTAACGGAATTCCAATATGTGGCAATAAGAGTCACACCTAACATGTCACTTTACAAGCACCTACAGCAAAAGTTGTGCGATTCAAGAAAATCGTAAGCGCCAGTAGAAAATATATAATGTTTCAAGCAACAGCAAAATCAATAATGTACTACGGAGCTAAGTCTGGGGATACACCAAATTCGAAGAAGTTTAAAAACTTAGGTATTTTATATATATTTTATTTAAAAAGAGCATTCTATCTTTCTCAGAACACTTCCACGTACGCAATACACTTGGAAACAGGCCTGTCGGAACCCTCTAGTACGGCGAACCCACGCTTTTCCTATTCTTTGCACGCGCTCTTTTACGGAAAAAAATTAAAACGTACGCCTACTCTCTCTCTCTCTCTCTCTCTCTGTTTACCGTTCGGCCCATGTTACAATTTGACAGATGGCACGACGCATCACCGTACAAAGAGCAACGCTGGGTTGACGAAAATAGAGTGACTGACCCCAGCCGTACTAGAGGGAACTTTATGAACACACACTAATGCGGCACTTTCGAGATGTGAACAAAGTCCCATCACTACCGCGGCACCGACTACCCTTTATGGCGGCAAACTTTTTAATAGAAACCAAGTCGCAATATATCCATGTATGGGAAAACCTATCACAGTAGTATCGTATTGACTTGGATATAAGCAGCCCTTCAACTTGGAACACCGCACAACGAGTCTTGATGCCGGCAATGTATAATAGAGCCCGCAAAAACTTGGAAATATCTACACGCCAAAGATAAACTCGTTACAGCTACAACGTCGAGGAGCTTAACTACTTCGAAGACCAATATGGGGCAACTACGATCTCAGCTATTTTGGAAGCCAGAACTCAGATGATGAACGTAAACTATTCCCCACGCAGGCATAACCCATCTGAGATATGCAGCCTTTGTAACCTTGGAGAACGGGAAGATGTCATTCACTTCTGAGCAATATGACCAATTTTCTGGGAGCATAGACTGCTCGCATGGAACAAACAGGAGTTTTAACAGCAGTCTTACAATGCAGGAGTTTCAACTTGTGTTCAATGACATGGACTGGTACAGATTGAGGCAACTCGTTACAGAACCAGCATAATGAGCGGAGACCCTTTTAAGTAAAACGGTGGTAAAAGGGTGGAAGGTGGGTGGAGTAACCCTACATAAACTCGCAATAGCGATGCTATTACTAAAAATGCTCCTATTGCAAATGCTATCAGCTACAAATCTGGCAATTTTTAAATTATGGTTAGCTATTTTGTTACTTTTGAGTCGTAGTGCAAAATGGTGCCTAACACTTCCGTTTGAAACCTGAGAATTCTATGCTACAGAACTTCCCTCTAATACAACAGAAGTAAGCAGTGATGAATTAGAGCATAATCATTAGAACTAGTTCCAAATTAGGGCTTATTTGAGTACTAAAGTCCATCTGAAGGATCACTACTGTGGTCCAATGACTACGTTACAACTGGTGAGGACTAATTGGCTCAACAGATTTCCACTGAAGACTTTAAATGCTATTCAAAGCAGGGCTACATACCTAATAAACTCCGATTCGCGGGTTCCAGCCGTCATTGGCCAATGGTTAATGTTTGTTCAAAATAGTCTTCCTAATTTCAATACTTTTGATCATACCAAAATAAGTTTTAAGGCCCTTTTAACTGAGAATTCATTCGATTTTGATGTTTGATTTATAACCCATTTATTTCCACTGGCATCATTTTCATTTCTGAAAATTTTGCCGTTTCCATTGACAAATCGTAATCTTTTTGACGCGTTGGCAAAAACAGCTGCTTTGTTTATTTTGAATTACAGGCGGAACTTTCAAACTCACGTGGACTTTTTGGAATATTTAGCAAAAAGAAAGCAGGGAATCAAACCGAAACGAACACACGCTTCTCGAATAGTCTGATTGGTAATTTCCACCCGAATGCTGGGCTTAAACAATTCAACAATGCACCTGGACCTGGAACCAGCAGTTTTCTTTTCCGGTGCTTGATTTGTGTTTTGCTGATCGACTTGATTGTCAAGTTGGCGGGAGATCGGGCAATGTGCTTTTGATGCATTCGGAAATATCAAACTCACCTTAATTTTTTGTCCACACTCGTTTATTAAGCAATTGCTTACATTTTCTTCAATGTCAAAGGCGAAATACTTCGCGATACACATTTGTTTTTGGCCTTGGCGTTTTAAGCGATCGTTTAGATTGACTAACAACTCTTAAATAAAATAATTACTCTTTGCAGTTTCGCAGCACAAACACGAATAAATATTTTACAACGATTAACCGTAGGCGACTGTACTCTGAGCTCTTTCGTTTTGCATAAAAAACGGCAGCATCCGAAGAATTAGCAGAAAGCCAACATGCAACAACGGAACTTAAGTGAAGGTCGCCAAATATATACATATTTTTGTGGCAGTTTTTGTTTCAGTCTTTCTCACAGAAACCTATATGCATAGACAAAAACAATATCTTTTGTCTCTCTCTCTCTCACGCGCAGTCAGCAGCTGTGAATATAGAGATGACACTCTCTGGCCCAGGTGGCAGCTCTGAATATAACGATGACAATATTCTGTGCGGCAACCACGGAATATAAAAAAAAAAATTATCTCAGAACCGAAACTGTACCGGTACACTGTTTAGGTTCTTTTCGGTTCACGAATACCGGTATACTAAATAATAAAAATATCTGTTCCGGTTCTGAGTTTTAATCGGTTCTTTTCGGTATGCGGTTCCGGGTTGATTCCCTGAAAAAAAGACATACCCTGGCTCATGATGCAATTATATAAGGTGGTCTCGTCGGCTGCCGACTCGTTCGGTTTTTAGTCCGTTAACGTTTAGTGCGTGCTCGCTTTTTGAAGTGAAAGGTTGTGTGCGGACAAATTTTCTCTCAACGTTAACCCTTAAGCGAGCAAACAAAAATGACTTATTGCAGTTTTAATATTTTTATTTATATATTATTTTTAAGCATTAATAAGGAACATTTTAACATAACAAAAAATGTTAAACAAAAATTGTTAATGGCTTCAGAAAATGTTAATATAAATTTAGATATAAAAACATTTTATTTTAAGATCAGAATTTATTTTAGAATTAAGAGCTTAAACAACAAAATATTTGTACAAAAACAAAAACAACGCTTAATTTCCAATTCAAAATTATTAAAAATTAAATTATAAAACAAAACAACTCATTTTATTATAACAGGCAACATTAAATCCCATGGTCCATCTAAGGGTTGATCAACACGCTCTATTGTTGTTTCACTCACACTTACTACGCTTAGCCCTTTCACTCGCACTTATTGTAAGTATTGTTAACGGACAACTTTTGCCGACGAGACCACCTTATATAATTGCATCATGCCCTGGCTAACGCATTACCATCGCCCTAAACTATCAGCTGAAAGCTATATACACAACTTATTTTGACTAATTTATATATTAATCAAAATTACGCCTACTTTGTAACTTTTTTCTTCATCATTTTTTAAAAATGACAGAAATGAAAGCCAAAATGAAGTGCCAAATCGTATGGAAGAAATTATATAATTTTCTTCATTTCTTGTCATTTCAAGAATTGAAGTTTCATTTCTTTGGAGGAAATAGTCTATTAGTCGGTTCTCTATTATTATTTGAAGCACTTTGGTTAGCGTCAAAGTCGCAGAGATAACTTTCGTCATATTTAAACGTGGAATCTAGGATATAAAAAACAAAGCTTATTGTGGGTGGCGTTTTTTGGCTTATTTTAAACGTCTTTTTGCCTTTAGAATAAGAATCTATAAAAAAAATTCTAAGAAGCCGGTGGAGTGTTGAACTCTCTCTTCAGCAGCAACAATAAAACACCAAAAATCAGCAACTTTCAACTTGTATTTCTGCAACAGCATCCAAATAGAAAAAGACACGAAACATGTGAATTTCTTTGATATTTATTTTGATAAGAAGTGAAGAGAGTGAGAAAACGGAAACACACAGAAATAAAAGATCACAATATTAAGTATCATACGGGTATTTTGAGTATCGAATCGGCCTTCATCTGAAAAATATATCAAGATGATATTATCGCACACACCACAGGAAGATGCAGCTATTGCTGTTGCTTTGGCAGTGGCAGTGAAAAGGAAATTAAAAAAGCCGTGGCTAGTTCAACGTCCAATTTTTACACATAAACATCTACTGAACGAATTGGGGAGTACATCGCCAAAGGACTTCAGGAACTTCCTTCGGATGAATCAACAAGTTTTTGATGGTTTGCAAAAAGCTATTTCTTTTTCAAAATTTCATATTGGGAGTTCTTTATGTCTCTGTTGGTGTACTCCTTCGCTTTTATGTTCCACAGAGAAGGTAAAGAACGATACACTTTTATGAATTCCAAAATAAAATTCATTGAAAGTAGCACACGCGCCGACTACTTGCTACGAACTGAGCACAATTTGCGCAAAATGCACACTCATCACACAAACACTCCTAAAAATTTGAGCAAAAAACCCAAAAAATCAAAACGCTTTTGATTTTGGTCTCGATTTGCACAAATGAGTACGTGTGACGCATACACCCATATTTCACAAACACACATTAGCGTTTTGCGCAAAAATTTGTGTGGTGTATGGGGCGCTTTAAATATATAAGAACAATTTTTAAAGATGTCTTTAAATTTGTTTTACCGAAACGCAAAATTAAATTGGGAACAGTATTAGATTCAGCATTTTTCTCTGCTTTGGTTTTGTTTAAGGTTCGGTTCACAGTTTAAAAAGTCGGAATTCCGGGTTCAAACCGGTTCGATGGTTTAAAGAATTTTTATTTTCTTTATTATTTAATATTATTCGAAACTATGGACTACGCAGCAAATGTTTGACCTTTTTGAATTGTCGGCAAAATTTTTAGTTTAAATTTTAAAGAGCTGAAAATTCACAGTAGAGATGCGTTTGCTGACTATGACGAAATCACAACTTTCCCTTCAGATTCGCTCAAAACTGAGACTAGTCAATTTTTGTTTAGAACTGATCTATTTTATGATTGTTTGTGCGGCGGTTCAGTTGCAGCTCGTGCTAACCGCATTTAAAGTATTTTTGTAGTCTTAACTCCTTAAAAAAGTATTTTTTTAAAGGTTTATTTCTTGGATTTCAGTTCTAAGAACAATAATTTTTATAGCCTTTTAGCAACTTTTTAAGTCACTCTTTTTTTATTTTTGCTATTTTTAGCAATTTTTTTTTTGGAAATTTAGCAACTTTCGCATTTCATATTCTGCCAACTTTCGCGCCTTATATTCTGGCAACACTGGTCACATGTGAAATATGACAGCGTTGCCAGATTTGGCCAATTTATAACCCCGCCATAGTCATGCATCACTCTGTTAGAGAGAGACGTAGTCACATTTTCGCGCTCTCTTCTTGGGGAAAACAGATGTTAACCCATGTCATACATAAAGAATATCTTTTTTATTTGTATTTTTTCAATTTATTTTAAAGAAAAATCGATGTACACGATGTCATAATTGTGGGAATAATGAAACACAGCTTTGGAAGCAACCAGCGGTGCCACCTGGCTACCCAACTTATATCTAAAATGTGTGTGTGTGTATGTGTGTCTGCTTAGTGTCTAAATATATATATACAATTCCAATACAACAGTAATCTTCCCGCTCTTTTAGCTTAAACGATATCCAAATAAACGGTACGATTAAAAATCTGTCTGCGTCGCCGCGATTCAAAGGCGGAACGTGCCTCCGAAGCATTTTCAAAGGCCACACGCGCATCACCCGTGGGTTTGCCATCATCATGAAAGCGTCGTATAATATCATCGGGACTTAGTTTATAATCGTTAAAGAAACGTAAAATATCCTTCAGATCGGCCTTAAAGGGTACATTACGCATGGCCACCACACAACCGGGACGCGTAAACTTGTCGGGAATACCCGAATCACCATCAACGGCAACAGGACTAATAACAGGTGGTTTGGGTGTGACCGTAGGACTGGGACTGCGCAGTGAGCCGCCCAGAACAGTGGGATCGGGACGGGCAAAAGGATTGAAATGTTGCTGTGGCGGAGATTTGGCTGAAGCTATACTTTCATCCTGCGACTGCGGCTGTTGCGGAGAATCTAGACCGTTGTGGGAACGTGGAGGACCGGCATCATCAAATCGGCTGGGACCACGACGACGAGAGCTTACAGGAGGCTGCTGCTGCTGCTGAGTGGGGGGTTTGTCCAGGCTGTCATCCAGATTCCGGGGACCCGGACCACCCGGAATGAAATTCATAAACGGTTTATTCATACGATCGGCTATCTCTTGCGGTGTAATGGCTACCACACGAATGCCACGACCACGAAAACGACGATTATGAAATTCACGTATGGCCCGCTTGGCATGGGAACCATCAGAGAATTCCACAATGAATTCCCCGGAACTTTGGTTACGTTCATTGAACAGCATTTCGATATGTTCGATGCGTAAGTTTTCGGTAGAGAAGAACTCACCCAGATCGTTAATTCTGGTGGCGTATTCACAGTTATGAACACGTACAAAATTATCACCCGCCTGATTGGGTAGGCTGGGATTTTGATTTTGGGGTGGTTGTTGTTGAAAGGGTAAACCGTTGGGCAAACGATTAAGGTTGTCCATGTTGTTGTTGTTATTGTTATTGTTGTGGTTGTTTGGATGAAATGAGTGTTGTTGGGGTTGATTGAAGTTGCCATTCATCATATTTTCTGGTAAGGAGTGATTGAAGTTTTGCTGTGGTTGATGTTGTTGTTGTGGTGGTGGTTTATGATCCTCGTTTTGTCTTCTACGTGGATCGCTCTGATAACGTTCTCTTTGTTGTTGTTGCTGCTGCTGCTGTTGTTGTTGCATCTCCTCTTGTTCCTTTAACTTTTGCTGCTTGATTTCCTCCTTCCTTTTCATTTCCGCCTCCTCTTTCATCAGCTGCTCATTGGCTCGTCTTTGCTTATCCTTGGCATTTTGCATTTCTGCCTGACTACTGGAACGTACCCTCAACTGCCGGAAGCCTATATAATGCCTAGAGGTATCCTCTAGAGCAGATTTGGCCTCAGTTTCACGTGCAAAGGACACATAGGCCACATGTTCTCGACGATTCTGTGGACTGGGGGAGAGTAGTATATCGGTTATGGTGCAGGTGGCCGAAAACATTTTCATTATATCCTGTTCCGTGGTCAATTGTGGCAAATCTTCCACATATAAGACGGTTGTTTGGGCTACGGGTCGATCCCTGTCACGTTCCCGTTCCCTTTCACGTTCCCGCTCGCGGTTTCTACCCCCCGAACCACCTCCCTCATGACGTGGCGCTGCTGCTGCCGCTCTCTCCTCTGCCTGCTCAAATTCCTCATCTCCTATGGGTACTATTTGCACCTGACGATCACGAAACATGGTATTATTACGGCACAAGGCCATTTGGGCACTGGACACGCGAGAGAATTCTATATAGGCCACTCCCGTGCGATTACCATGAGACGACATTATCTTGATGCCATTATGTGGTATATACAGACCCGCAAAATACTTCCTCAAGTCACTGTACGAGGTGCTGGGACACATGCCACTGATCTTGATGTAACAGGTGTCGGCTATGGGCGTGGATGATGACGTGGACTGGGCATTGCTCTGATTTGCTGTGTTTGCCTTGCTATTGGCTGCCTGCTGTTGCTGCTGGAGCAGCAATTGTTGCTGCTGGAATAGCTGTGGATACATCTGGGCATAGGGATTGACACTGGCAAAGGCTATGGGTTCGCTAATCGGCTGTACCGGACTGCTGCTGCTCGAGGATGAGACTTGCAAAGCATTTACCAAAGGATTGGTGGCCACTGGCACACTGAGATTATAGTTATTTGTGGTGGTATAACTCTGCAACGAGGGCAAAACAGGCGCCACATTGCCCAAACCAGGCAGCGAGTTGCTCCAGAGTTGCGACTTGGGCTCCCTTTCAGCGCTATCTGCACGCTCTGAGCGACGCTTGCGTCCTCTTTCCTTTTCCCTCAAGTCACTGCTGTCTTCTGAGCTGCTGGAATGACTACGACTGCGACTATGACGTCTAACAGTCACATCATTAAGCACTATGCCCGCCTGCTGTTGATAATCCAAGAATGAAGGCACCGCCACCGCCACCGGCATCTTGACTTGGCTAGTCAAAAAGTTCTTTAAGCCCCCAATGCTAGGCGGTTGTGGTGCCGGCGGTGTTACCAGACTAATTGGTACCGTGGGTACCACCACCGCTGCTGCTGCTGCTGGTGCGGGTATGGGTAAGGGTATGGGTGCTGGCACGGGCGCTGACGCCCTCTGTCTGGCCGTCTCAATCACCTTTTGCATTTCCGCCCTCGAGGAGAGCAGCAAACGCACTTGCACCTCCATCAATTTCTCACGATCCTTCAACATGGCGCAACGTGCATCCTCATCGGTGCTGCAAAAGGTAAGGATAAATAAGCAAAAATAGGTTCTACTACCTCTAAGCCTCGGTTGGTTGGTTGCTAACTACCTGAAAGCGATGAAGGCGTCGCCCATTTCACCGCCAATTATGTGCACGCCACCCTCTGGTATGGCGAGGCCCGTGAAGAAATTGCGAATATCACGAGCATTTGCCGTCCACGGCAGATTTTGCAAACGAATAATCACACTCATCTTGAATTTGATACTTTTTCTATTATTTTTATTTTTATTCGGTTCTGTTGTGGGTTTGTTTTTTGTTTTAGTAGTGGTAGTACTCAGGTGGATGGTGGTAGAATGATCCAACAGCCAATATGGAGTCTCAGGCGTCCATCGCCCAAGCGGAAGGGTAGTGGTTCAATCCAATTATCCAAGTTCAGTTGTTAACTGTAAATAGAGAAACACACAAAGCTTATGAAGATGTGACAATACAAATGGAAATGTTTTTAGCAGAGTAGAGAGCAGAGTTTTCCCAGCAATGTTATATGGAAGTCTATCTTGAAACATTCTTACTTTCACATATAGTCGATCCGGCGACTTTTTAGTTTATATGGTCCGGGAACATTGCTGAACCTAACGAAGCCCAAACGAAAACAGCTTCTTACAGAACTAAACTACTTTTCTCAATTTTATTCATAGTAAAAATTATATTAAAAAGCGAGAAGTCCAAGCTAACTTCGTCTTTACAGAAGTTTTTACACCCTTGCAAATGCTGTTTTTGAAATATCACAGTTAAAATCAAACAATTTTCTAACTAAAACCCATTTTCCGACAGATAATCATATGATTTTGACCAAATTTCGGGAACCTTTTTAAAAACCTATAAAATTAACAATTGTCGAGTTTTAGAACAATAAAATTGAAAAGAAAAACGTTTTTCCCACTAAGACCCATTTTCCGACCGATGGTTCCTATGACAGCTATAAGATATTGTCAACCGATTTGTACCAAAGTTTGCAAATCTGTGTAAAAGCATATAATATTAATAATGGTTGAGTTTGAGGACGTCAACATTAAAAATAAAACAAAATTGCATGTATGTTTTAACGACCTTTATGTTAATTAAAACCTTCAAATTTTTTGCCAGCTCTAGGTCTCGCTATGTTGGTACATAACTTTAAAACTTCGGTCAACTAACCTCCTTTGTGGTGTGGTGTGTCCCTGTTTTAAAGTTATGTACCAACATAGCGAGACCTAGAGCCGGCAAAAAATTTGAAGGTTTTAATTAACATAAAGGTCGTTAAAACATACATGCATGTATAAAACGCTAGGCACGGCGTTGTTGTTGAAACTAAAAATAGTTTCGTTTATAGCAACAAAAACCCCTGTTTGAATGCAATTCTGCACTCAGACTTATTGGTCACTGTGTTAGCAGTGGGGAGGAAATCTCTCTCACTAACATTGTAAGACCATTGGGGGACACACACACGTACAAAGGCCACAGACAGCGCGGCTCTGGCTCGTTGTGTCTGGATTTTGCTGTTGAATCGCATTGGAGTTCCCAAGCGATTATGGCATCTCATTGTGGTACCAGGTGAAGACCGCTGATGATATGGTAGAGATACCATTGAAACAGCTGTTCGGTCAACTAACCTCCTTTGTGGTGTGGTGTGTCCCTGTTTTAAAGTTATGTACCAACATAGCGAGACCTAGAGCCGGCAAAAAAAAAAATTTGAAGGTTATAAAACAAAATTTCTAAGACCCATTTTCGACCGATCGGTCCTATGGCAACCATAAGATATAGTCACCCGATGTCGATCAACTTTTTCAAATTAGCTTAAAAGCGTTTGAAAACAAAAAATAATTTTCCATTAAGACCCATTTTCCGACCGATCGGTCCTATGCCAGCCATAAGATATGGTCATCCGATGTTCGGGTGAGATTCGGATGAGTTGGGCAACAACAAATATTAGCTTTCGAAGAAATGTTTGTTTGAAATACTAATTTGCGCTAGTTTTAATCCAATTGAACTTTAACAGGTTGCAAACGAATTGATGATCAGTGAGTTGACCGACAGATTTGGATGTACTGTCATACTGAGCAGCGACATAAACAGACTGTCATAAGGAACACTCAAAGGTAAACTGGTATTTAACTGGTTGAAAATGGCTGCTGCAGGGGACACTTCTCTCACCCCTATGCCATCTGGCATTCAACTGGTTGCAAATGGCTGCTGCCGGGGACAATTGTCACATGCCTATGACATGTCCGTGTAAAATAGACGACTTCAATACATTGATTTGGATAAGAAGTGCAACCAGTTGCAAGTTTTTAGAGACAGGTATGTTTCTGGTTGTAAACTAGACACTTTCCCTGCAGGGTACGCTATCTGCTTCTATTTGGTTGTGAGAGGAGAGAACACACATTTTTTAAATTTTTTTCCTCCTCGGTCTTTTTGGGACCGTTTGGCCTAATTCCCGAATTCAAAAGTCTTCTTCGTATGTATACATCGGTGTGTAAGGCTCGGCTAACGATATGAATGTATGCGATAAACTATACGCGCTCTCTCGTTCTCTCTCGCATAGACTCTCTCTCTGCTTATGTTAAACTCTGGCGCAACTCTTGAGTCTGCAACCTTTTCAAATAACATTTTGAGAGTGTGGTCTTCGAGAAGCAAGCAATTTAAGACCAATTGATTGAGTTGGGCCTGTTATTCGCTTACTGTCAGACCGATCAGTGCTGTGGGGTCAACCACAGCCACTTAACAGTGAGCGCGATAACAGAACAAATTCGGTTGCGGGAAACCCGGGCCCAGGTTGAGAGTTATTTGCGAGCTATGATATAATCTAATTATATCGAGTATGCGAACGCTAACATTGAAAACAAAGTTTTTATCACTAAGACCTATTTTTTGACCGATAGTCCTATTGCAGCTATAAGATATAGTCATCCGATCCGGAAATTAGCAGCTTGCAGTAAAAAGAAGACTCTGTGCAAAGTTTCATCTCGATAGCTTTAAGACTGTGAGAAAAGTTTGCGTAGAAACAGACAGACAGACGGACGGACAAACAAACCTAAATCGACCCAGCTCGTCCCCCTGATCAAGAACATGTGCGCTTCGGCATTTCATGAATTGGCGAATTCATATTTAATTTTCGTGTGTAAGTCGAATTCATGAAATGGTGTTTATGCACGCAGTTTCGGAGCCATTTCATGAAATGATTTTGCAGAATGAGCATAGCATAAACGTCGGCTGCATATGTTTTGTTTTTGCAGACATCTGTACGTGTTGCGCCCAGCTGGCGTCGTGCCTCGATACGCATGGTTTCTATACTCTGTACACAGGATGAATTAAGTTTGTGCAAAAGTGTGTAACAGGGGGAAGGAATCATTTCCGATCCTAAAGTATATATATATTCTTGATCAGCATCAACAACCGAGTTGATAAAGCCATTTCCGTCTGTATGAACGCACAGAGGTTCGTAGAAGTTCGACATAATCAAGATCAAGCCATGTTCTCAATTCCACATCCACAAAAATTTTGTGATTTAAAACCGGTTTTAGTTATAAATTTGGACTCCAAATCACAAAACTTTTGTGGAATTGGTATTGAGAAAATGGCTGTATTTATCGATTTGCCGAAGAAATAATAAAGATCTGATGAACGATTCTTAAATTATGACCAAAAGAAAGTTCGCTGTCGCAGCAGCGCTGCATTCAGCTGCTTATCCGACTTTCTTACTTGTTTTTGTTTTAACATACTTCTATGCGAGGCAATTGCACATGTTGCGACGTGTGCTGGAGCGTGTCGGCGGCTTCAAGCGAGACAATTTTCTAATGCGTCTAAATGACGCCTGTTGCCAACAGAATAACTCTCAGATCAATGGGAGCCTGGTCATCTATGGTATTTATCGCGGTTCAGTATTGAGTTGTGTGTGGTCATTTGTGGTCTTGAAAACAGTTTCTTAAGTATATAGGGGGTTTATTACCATGGAGATCACTTTTCTGTAAATTATGCTTATATATTGAACCTTTCATGATTTTCCACTTGGTTGAGAGTAGATTTTGTTTGGCATTATTAGTATTTTTTGATCCTCTTTGGTATTTTTCAGCGATTTACCCATTTCAAGCTAATGGGTATTTAAATTCCCAATAAAGTGTTGACACCAAAAAATTCCAGCACGGTGCTTGTGAGAGATATCGTGGCAAAAATTTTTGCATAGTGAAGAGGAAGAATGAAACTATAAGAAAAAATATAACAGCTTAATTCTCCGTGGTTTATCTAGGATCTAGGATTTTCCAAACAGGAAAATGTTGACAAGAAGTGATGCCAAATAAAGGAAAATGGGAAAAATGAAAAACACGCACCCGTACCAGATACCTTGAGGTGTCCTGTATGCAATAGAGAAAGATATACAGCGATGTGTTGACACACCTGACTTTCACAACTGATTTAGTGAGAATGCGTGTTAAAAATACCCGACAGCCCATAATGTGTACTAAAAATACTATTTTGGTTTGCTATACTTTTTTTAACTTTATTCGGAAATCATGGTGTTAATTTTATAATTTGTTAATTTTTTTTTTCTATCAACTTCTATGGTCTTCCAGGCACACATTTTCATCAAAAAATTTAATCAAAATCGTACGAGCCGATCTATGGGCAGCCTTTAATGGGTTAAAAGAATTTGCTAAAGAATATAGTAAAGATCATAAAGAATGTTTCTAACCACTTTCCATGACTGACAAATCATTAAATCGCGGAAAAATTCCATAGAGGATCACAAATAGTCCTGAAAAACGTTTCTCAAGCACTAATCGGTTTTATTATCATGGAGATCCCATAGCTGCGAATTTTGAGCGTTTGTGGCTGACAAAAATGTAGCAGCTGTGCATGTTCAAACGCATATCCCTCTGGGAAACGGAGATTTTTTCGAGAAAAAGCTAATTAAAGCAAACAAATTTAGTTTGAAAAACGAAAAAAAACGCTTAGTGCATTGGTCATCCATGGTATTTAACGCGGTTGAGTATTGTCATAATCATGGTTATGTAGTTATGTCGGGTCATTTATGGCCTAGGAAAGCAGTTTCTTAGGCACTTAGCGGTTTTATTACCATGGGTATTCCTTAGCTGTGAACTGCCCTTATGCATAGATCCTTGCATAATTTTCCAGCCCTTCCTACCCACAAAGTCCCACTACTTTTAAAAACTTCTTGTAACGACCCCTGGCGAACACTAAGCTAAATACTCGACAAGTGCTCAGTTTACAGAATTTAAGTTTTCGATATTTAATTTCTGGCATCGCTATAACGGAAATTTAGTGTTGAAAATGAAAGTTCCACAGACTTTGGTAGTCAGTGAAAATCACATAACAGAAAAATAAAAGAAAATAAGTGTCCGAAAATAACAGTATTCTTTTACAACACTTTTAATTCGAGTGAGATATTTCGGCCCTCTAAACTGAGTAAAATACATTGAAGTTATGGCAGATTTTTCTGAACATATTTGGCAACAGTAAACTGTCACTACCTCTGGCGTGTATGCAAGCAACAGGCACCTAAAATATGACAGCCTGCTAGTGAGTGTGAACGCACCCTAAGAAACAGTCAAAGGTGCATTATGTAGATAAAACAAACGCGTTTGTAAAGAACTAAAGTGCTCTTCCGCGATGACAAAATCATTCAATTCAGTTACAAACCAATTTCAAGTCGGCGGTAAAAGATTTAAGTCGAATGAAACAATCTACAATTTTGTGGACCTGAATTATTAGTTACAGGAATTGGGTAAGCTCGGGTGATGGGTTATAAACTTCACTTTATCCGCAGT
Source organism: Lordiphosa magnipectinata (assembly GCA_037044535.1). Lineage (NCBI taxonomy): Eukaryota > Metazoa > Arthropoda > Insecta > Diptera > Drosophilidae > Lordiphosa > Lordiphosa magnipectinata. The sequence goes on from JBAMBO010000563.1 coordinate 64,669, forward strand.
AGTAGAAGATCTCAGAATAGACTGACCTTATTCACGAACTTAGAACTGGCTTAAACCTACATTCCCGATTCCATTATGTTCCACTTCATTCTTCTGGCCGGAAGACTGACCTTAAAAGAAGAAATTTATCGAGATAAGAAAAAAAAATTCGTTTTGGTCAAAAAAAAAAAACTGACCTAGTAACTCCTTGAAATTTGAAAGGCTTAGCATTGTTATGATCAGATACTGTTTCACCGGATCTAAACTGTGCTTCGTATAGATTCCTTATTTATAAAACATTTTGGAGTCCAATAAACGATTTGATAGTTCTGATTCGTAATTTGAAAATGTATGCATTAAAAAGCTTACCAATGTATCCAGCTTACGAAAAACCAAAGTGTCTTAATAACATCCAGAGATTTGAATATTTATAGACGATCTTTTCTCTGCAACTTTGCATTATTATTTTGGTACTTCCTTGACCAATCGACTTGCCACTGATTGTTATCACAAGTTGAAAAAAAAAAAATTGGTGTAAAATATTAAACACATTCCACCTACATGAATGGACAAAATTTTTCCCATAACATAATCTAGACATGGTCAGGCGGGCGGCTAAACGATGGCTCTTTAGGGTGTTGCATAACCCAACACGTTTCCGTTGACGTCGCGAACACATTTCCCCCAGAGCAATAGGCACACAGCACACAAAGTATGGTTTAAGCAAAAGTCTCTTCATCTCACTTACCCAAGAGCAGCAGGTGATGGCCTTCGCACATGATCTTAAAATACAGAAAAAAAAACTATGCTACTGTGTCCCTAGTCTAGGGTCAATGCGCTTGTCAAATCCATCCGTCTCCTTGAAATAAAATGTGATCCCAGATCGCTTCAATTTCCTCATTAAGCGCACTCAATTAGCAGTCATCGCATCTGCTGGAGGGGAGGGGAGGAGAGATACTGAACTGCTTTCCCAAAATGAGATACGCATTGAAAACCTGTCCCGGATCGTTTTGGACATAATTGGAAAGCGATTATGCAGCTTAATTCAATTGCTACCGTCGTCCCCACTAAATTCAAGCAAATCAGGCAACCGATCGTATTGGAGTCTTGTTTTGATTTTCTGTTGGTGTTCAGTTGTTGACGGCGCAGCTGATTAGCGCCAAAACACTACAGGAAACCAAAGCCAGACACTCCATTTCAACTCCTTCCGCTTGGCTATATAAAAAGGCTTTGTTGGCCATTTGGCCCGGCAGTAATACAAAAGATTTGACCGCGTTACTGTCGTTTTAGTTGGTCTGGAACGCCAGCCAACTTCATCATCCTCACCATCAATCTTCATTATTATTAATTTCGTGTTGGATTCGTATCAAACCGATTGATCGCGTGCATTGAGGATAAAAAGAAATGAATTTCACGACTGTGAGTGTTTTTTTATCATAAATTTTAAGATACAAGTGTGTTAGTCGAACAACTGTGAAACATTTGTGTTTATGGATCATCACCTTTAAAATTAGTTATGCGCCTTGATGTCTCAAGCAGTCTTTTTGCAGTGATCGTAGTTCTCAAAATAAGATAATAAACTCAATGCCAGTTGATTTACAATCTTCGATCTTTCCAATATAATGTAATTATTTGTTTCTCAAAATATTAAATCAGATATATTTATTGATCTCAACTTCAAAAATGCATAAATGAATTTTTTTTTATTTCGAAAAAAAATCGATATGATTCCATAGTTCAAGCAAAGATAACGAAAATTTTCCGTAAAAAATAAGAAATCATCTTAAGGCTAAGCTATCCTCTTGGAAACCGCTAGAAATTTTAGTAAGATATGCGCTACTTACGGTTGATCTTTATAATGTATACCAAACGATTTACCTTTTCGAATACAGGTGATGTTATTGAGCCCTACTTGATTTTCACTTAACAATCCCTAGAAACGGACTAAACATAATTAAAATTATACTTTTCAAATCAATTCAGGCGATTACAATTTCAAAAGAAAGAGCACAGCAACAACATCTCCAAAAAAAAAAGCTATTTTTATGTCGCTGAGACGCCGACGCGTAACTGTAAATGGGCCACTTCGTTCCCATCTTTGTACCAAATGAGGAAAATTAAAACAATGTTCTATTCCAGCAGTGGGCACGAAATTTGTGTTTGGAAATAGTCCAAGAACCACAAAAACAGAAAATGCAACTCTTATCAGAGTCTCGATTGCGCACACTGCACCTGTTGCGCAAGGACCTTGTTGTTGTAGCATACTTCGAAGCGATGCAATTGTACTTGTTGCGACGTCTGCGAATCCAAACGACGCAATTTCCTATGCGTCTGGGTGACGCCTGTTGCCGAAAGTGAATCTCGGTGCAATAGGAGCAATCGTGTGTTCTTTAGCAGGTTTGGCTTCATTTTTAAAATTTTTTTGCATATCATAAGGGCTATTAGGGACCTCCAATGTATGAGGAAAGTTTAGTCGCAGTCTTACCAGATTTTAGCTTTTGCACTGCAATCCTTTGTCAGTCCTGTCGTCACTGCATTAGTATAGTTTTTGTTTTTGGTATTTTAAGGATATTACCGATCCTTCATTACGAACTCAACCGAATAGAACTCACAACCAGAATCCTAAACTTTAATTCCTTTTCTCGCAATATGAATGTTGGATACAAAACTAAAAAAAAACGCCCTAACGATACATTTTGTCAACTATTTTAAGCAAATGGGAAACTGAACGAAAGATAAACCGTTATCGGTATTATGAACCTCTCATAAGCGATATTATTTACAATGTTATAGACGGCTGGCTATGTCAATAGTTGTAGGTTGACATCCAACACACTCACGTTCTTGCTTTTAAATGATAAATAACTCTGGAACGTATGGATATAATAATATAAAAATCAAGATGCCAATTCGAAATCGGGAACTGAAATTAGCAATTTTCAAACGATTCGATGCCGAGAAATCACTATAAATGTCTAATAATAATAGGACAGGAAGCTGGAGCTGAACATTCGAAACTGAATCAACATAAGTATAATTTTATAGAGCCTACAATGTCCGAACACTTGGTAAAGTCTAAGGTGTGGTTTGCGGACCATATTCTTTACTTACCAAGACTTGTGTTTTGGTTTAAATTGTCGTTAATAGATTTTATTTTCGGCTAAAAATTTAAACATATTTTATTTTTTAAAAGGTGAGGCGTCCGAATAGTCAGAATACAGTCATTATTTCATTATGTCATTATTTCGACTAAGTTAGAATATACCACTACAGCTTTTTCCTGCAAACAAAAGATTTATAAAGTTTTCTCAGCCTCAGTTAAAGAAAATGCGTTAAATAGAGCTAATAATATTCAACATTTTGTTTTATTTTAAAGATCTAATATATAGATAGATGGGGTCTCAACAAATGTGGGTCGATTTTCATCCGGTGTACAACATAATACAAACAATAACTACAACTTCACAGCTTTGATTCATCGAATTAAGGCCGACTGAGAATATTGAACACGTATCAGAAAAAAATTTTGTATCGAATACTTTCTGCTGTTGGAGGGAGCAGTGTCACTTTAAAGTAGCGTTCTATTTCTTTGATACATGCTCCTGTATCATGATACCTCAAATTGGCTATTAAGATGCCGCATCTCTCGATTTCAATATTAAGATAATTGCAAATTTATACTTGATCAGGGAGCAAGTTGTTCTGCTGAACACGGCCATTGTTTCCTGAGCAGGTATTAGAAAAAAATGATGCATCAAAAAGTTTCTGCTGAACGAAGTGCTGCATTTTTTACCAACGCCGCGGAGCGTTGAATTTTGAAATGGCGGCGTAGACACATTAGCGATCCGTGTTAACATGAATTCGGTAAATGTTTACTTTGAGGTAACCAGCTCCTTAAATTCTGAAACTAATTTTCCTCGATAGATCATGAATTATGAAGAATTTACGTGCAGAAAATAATTGGCGGTCGACCATGGTTCTCTTGTAATTGAATTTCAAAGTTTCAAAGTATACAAATATATGCTCGATCACTTATGTTTTTCGAATTCACTTTGTTTTTGCAATTAAATGAATTCAAAATATTTTTATCTATATATAAGGCGTACGTTTGTTTGAATTTGAGTGCGAAAGTGAGGAAAACTTGATACCGAGTCTAAAAAAATTCTCCAACAAAAATTGCATGTTCAACGCTTACCTCAGAGAAATGAATATCTTCATTAATTACTTTTTCAAACTTGGGGTTATACATACGCCCAATGGCCAAGAATATCTCGTGGATTCTTTGAAGATGCGAGGGATACTTCTTATGGAACTGAAATTTGGCAAGATAACCAAGATAGTGGTCCTTTCTCAGGTCCGTCCACAACCGCTCAATGTTTTAGGTGTGGGCGGAGGTTTTGTAAAAAATTGCACTGAAGCCTCTTCTTTTTCTTGCTCGAGCTTTCCAGCGAAGCGGTGCACCTAGATGGTTCACGCCTCGGATGGTTGCACCTCGGACATATTAAATCCTTGGCTATGACACCGTGATCCCATAAAAAATTCTTAAAGGTGTCCGGACTCAGTGACAGGAATACCGTCAATGACAAGCGGCAATCGGTACAGCACATTTTCGCAAAAAACAAAAATTCGCTAATTTCTCAAGAACAATTGCATGTTTAACGTTTACGTCAAAAAAATGAATGAATTTATTAATTACTTTCTCAAAGTTGGGGTTATACATACGCCCATAGGAAGACAAGATATTCTTGTGGATTTTTTGAAGATGCGAGGGATACTTCTTATGGAACTGAAATATGGCAAGATAACCAAGCAAATGCTAGTGGTCCTTTCTCCGACCAAAGCGAGGAATGTTTTCGTATGTGGGGTTTGGTGACCTGTTTTTGATTTTTGTCAATGTTACAACTGGCTAGCTCAAGGTCTTTTTTGGTTGATTATAAGCCTTTTTATAACCAATACAGACCAACAGATATTAATTACAACATTTTGGAATAGCAATTGGGTATGTCGGTACAACGATCGCTGTTTCGAGAATAACCAAATTCTCTCATCAGCGGACTTGTTTTGCTGTTCACACTTCAAACAAACATCCAGTTAGTACTTAAACTCTGACTCTAACTCACTATTATAAATTCGCAGCCCGAATTTCGGCTATGGTTTTTTGTTTGAAGGTGTTTGTTTACCAATTTTCTGTAATTAATTCTCCACAACCGCTCAATATTTTGGGTGTGGGCGCTTGAAGACGGGTCCACAAAATTCTGCTGATGCTGGTATCCCTCATCATTCAAGCAATTATATGCCCTCCAACAATCCGACATAATGGTGGTACCGTTTGCAACTCTCCCTTTGATCATCTCGAGCAGAGTGTTTGCATACCGAGATTCAACGGGCAACACGAAGAATTCCTTCAAATCCTTGGCTATGACACCGTGATCCCATAAAAAATTCCTAAAGGCGTCCGGACTCAGTGACAGGAATTCCGTCAATGACAAACGGCAATCGGTACAGCACATTTTCGCAAAGTTAACATTCAAAGTGAATAAAACGACAAATAAATTTATTTCTGCGATAAATATTGACATATATTGTAAAAGAATATGTGATCGAGCATATATTTGTATGGGCAATTATTTTCTGCACGAAAATTCTTTATAATTCGCTGTCCATCGAGGAAAATTATTTCGCGAATTTTGGGAGCTGGTTACCTCAAAGTAAACATTTACCATGAATTCTGTATACGAAGCCGCAGTTAGGTTTAATTATATTTTAGAATTTATTGTTTGAAGTCTTCTCTTTGCTATCTTCGCACAAAATGCGCTTGTTGTTATCGATTGCATGCCTATTGATACACAATTACTGTTGGTTGGAGCAGTATCACTTCAAAGTAGCGAACTTTTTTCTTCGATACATGCTCCTTTATCATTATACTTGAAATTGGATATCATCCGCATGACTCGAATTCAGCAGAAGTGCAAATTTACAGTTGATCAGGAAGCAAGTTGTTCTGCTGAACGAGGCCATAGATCCAAAATCAACCCGTCCTTATTGACAGACAGGATCAAAATCGCAACCTCCAGTTGTATATCCTCACTGAACTGATTTGAAACGCATACGTGGGTCTAGATCAGACATGGGCATGCACACATATCGTCACACTTTTCACACGCATACAAGCACAATTTGCGTGCGCCGCATTCGTGTTCTATAAATAGCTTTCAATGCTTATAGCGTACGTGTGATTTTGTGCAGTCGGCCGCGGCAGAGGTCCTATGCACTCGCTGCCTCGTGTGCATTGGAACGTGGCGACGCGCCCATCTCTGGTCTAGATCAAAGTCCGGCGCCTCCCTATCTGAAGTGTATACAACCTCGCTCTGCGGCAGCGACGTCGACACTCCGACAGTATACCAGCATATACTGCTCTCTTTTGCAACAATAAAGATGTGCTAAATCAGCGCGCTCTCGCGTAGCTAAACACACACAAGCAACGCCAAAATGAGCATGTGTGTGTTTAGTCACGTGAGAGCGCGTTTATTTAGCACTTCTTTGTTGCAAAAGAGAGCAGTATTAGCTTGCATAGCGCTGTCTCTGGTCTTAATAACTTAAGTTTTCAATATGGCGCCACACGAACTGTGTGTGTGTGTGGCATATTGCTCATTTAAGTGCTGCCCGTCGAATTGTGGTTTCTGCTGCTGGGTGTGTAAATTCATGGACGAGTGTTTAATTGTAATTCTGACACTTTCGCTTCAAAAAATACCTTTTCCATTCATAAAAAAAGATCCAAAAGTATACACGTAAAAGGTAGCTATTGATTATTTTAATACATTTATTCTGATTTGTTAAGGTTTTTGTTCTTTTGTGATTCTGCATTGTGTTTTCTTCCTAATGGCACACATTAATAGCTTTGACTAATATTCGTTTATCCAGCTCTTTAACTACTTCCACTTGCCTTATCTGCGATACTTAAAGATTTTATTAATATTTCAATTCTTTTGAAAAAAGCATTTCAGTGTCGGTTTGATTTATAAAACATTTCGAGTTATTCAATGATGCCGAGCGGGTTAAATGGGACTCGGATTAGTAATAATAAAGTAGATTTGAGTAAAATTTAAGATTTTTGCTTATATTTTATATAGTTTTCCATTCTCTACTTTAGATATATTTGAAGTTAAACTTGTAAGCTGTCAGTTTGTTAGATAAATTTATGTACTTATTTAAGAAAAGAGAAGGACTTACTCTTTAAATTTCTACCGGATCTTCAGTAACTTATGTTAAAAATTCAAGCCAAGAAAATTTCGCACGTTCACTTAGATAATAGGTTAAGTCCAGAGATCTTGTTTTACATATGTTTCAAGAGCACCAAGAACATGGGTTTAGGCTATAATAGAGCTCACGTTGCAATAAAATAAAACTCTGCAATGTATTAGGAATGTTAGGAACTTGATTAGATAATGTAACAAAAATGAAAATAAACTAAAATAAGGCATATCTAGAAATTGTAACATCTTTTCTAAGTTTCGAAAGGAGGATCCAACTACAAACCGATGTCCCAGTCTGCATCCACTCCCAGGCCCTACTAACCCAGAGATTGATGTGAAAAATAAATTTCGAATCTTTTCTTCTCCTATTTTCAGGCAATGGCAGCTATGGGCCTGCTTTTATTTGTGGGTGTCCAGGGAGCCACTATTATAAGCATTAAGTACCCTCATCAAAGCAATGTCCAGCTGATGGAGGAGCGTCCACAGCCGGCCAAGCGTGATCTCAGTCTAAGCTATGCGGCCACCAATATTGATTCCAAGGAGGGCACACGCGTCAAGACCATCACTGTGATCAAGAATCTGGGCGGAGTGGCAAGTGCAGAACTGGGCTCAGGTTCTTCCGGTGCAGCCAGTCATAAGCAACAGAAATTGGCTATAAATCCGGCCCTGCATCAAAATCCGGAATGGGCTAGCGCGTTTCGTGATAATTTCGATTCCTATGGCGGATTGCCCGATGTGCCGGATATTGATGATTTATTTGAGTTTGTAAATCGCAAGAAAGGCACGAAATCAACAGAGGAGGTGGATGAAAAGAAGGTGGAGGTTCAAGTCGAGCAGGAGAAGCCCAAAGCAGCCGAGGTGGATGTGACTACCACCAGTAAGGCTTCAACAAGTGAACACAGCGAACCGGATAGCGATGAGGCCTTTGTGGAGAAGATCAAGGGTGATGCCGAGCTATTGCCCCACATCAAACAGACCAATATCCTAAGACTACAGGCCCAACAGGCAGCTCAGTTGCCTGAGAGACGCCTACACACGCGTGAATCTCTGATCAATGTCAACTACTCCACGCCCATGCATCAGGTCACACAATATTTTGATAACTATGTGCAGGCTTTGCCCAATGGCTATGATTACAGTAAACCATGTGGTGCTCCTCCGCTTGTGGGTAATAGTATACAGGTGACCACGCCTTCGGGACGTTCGTATGACATACCCCAGAGCAATAACAGTGGAACGGGAGGAGGCAATTATCCGTATGTGGCGCCCGGTTTGGCCAAAAGGACGCAAGTGCCATTACAACCGCCGAATCAGGCACAATCTCCTCCACCAGCGACGCCGCCTAATTTTGGCAACTCGGTTAACTCCATAGTGCCACCTTTGGTTAACCCCCAACAGCAACAAAATCAAGTCGCCCCTCCTCAAAAACCAGCCCAGCAATTTTCGCCACCACCCGGTGTGGGCATCTCCACCAGCCAGCGTCCATATGTGGCTCCCCGTTTACGCAACAATGGTTTGGGCATCAATCGGGGACCAGTCACACCGCCTTCTCCTCCTCTGCCGATTCAGCCAGCCGTTTATGGTGGAGCCTCAAATCGTCCCAACACGCTACGATCGCGTGGTTTAAAGTATTGATTCTACGACATGTGTGTATACATAACTGTACTTAGCCTAAGAAATTCCTAAGAATAAATCAATAATTTGCGGTACTCTTACTGTTGCCGTTGTTGTTGTTGTAAATTGCTGGCCTCTGCTCTCTGCCTCTTTCTCTGGCTGTTTGTTGCCTACGGATGCGAGTTGTTTTTTTATTCAATGAACTTTTTACTCACCAACAAAGAAAAACCATTGAAATTGAAAATGAAAAATGTATACTTTTTCTCGGCAATCTGGCTGACCAATGCACAAAGACAGAGGATTAGTTGTTTTGCTTGCTTTCTATATATTTATAGAGATATATTTATTATGTTCTGGACAATTTCTTAGATGAAATATTTGTTAAAAATCTCTCGGTCTACGTTGTGTTGTGTTGAAGTTGCTGTAGTTTTTTTTAGTGGTGAAAAAAAGTTTGTGGTGAAAAGAGTGAATATATGTATCTAGTGTCAGTGTGACAGTTCAAGCTGCAGCTCATTAGAGATGAGAGATTGTGAAGGACCTGTGACTGAGTCACTGACATGTGTATTTCAATAACGAACATATTTTTTATATTCGCTGGCCTTAAAGTATATATATAAGATGCGCAAGGTCGGGCTCCCAAATAATATTTGGCGAGATTCTCCAGGCTCCCAAAATTATGGTTATCCTTAGAAAATTTGGGAATTATATATCAATCTCGAGATTTACAGAGGATATTAAAATATTCTAATCATTCGAATCCCTAAGTAAATTTCCGTGCTAGCGGAATAAATCAGCAGAAAGCGGAATAAGCAAATCTTAAATCAGTAATCGCTTATCGGAACTGTCTGCTGAAGGTGATAGTTATGTCAAGAAATTGTTTTGTAACAGGAAAAAATTCACATATTCACTTATTTTAGTGTGGCGAAATCAAATTCGAGCGAAAGTTATTTTTGTGGATAGAGTAAAATCATTGTCCATCTCTAAGTAGCGAACGCATAGTATCGTTATTTTAGAACGGGTTTCCACAAATCAATCGTTTTCACAAGCTATCGATAACTAATTGCGTTAATCAACACTTCTAATTCCGTATCGAAAATTCATGTATGGGTATTTTTTGTTTAGTCTCGAAACGGTCACACTCGTGCAAATATCGTGCGTAATTTTTTGCTCTGCTTTCATTCCTTTCTTTAAAGGCCCAACGAAACTTAATAATAATAGTGAAAATTACAATTACATGGAAAAAGTGTTGCCCTAAGCACTGAAACTAATTTTCATACATTTGCAGACGACCTTAAAGCTAGCGACGCTTTTAGCGTCGAGACGAACAACAAATTTAATTTGGAAGTTGAAAGTTAAAGAAGAAGCAGAAAAAACTCCAATAAAAAAATTAAACGGCACTTTCAACTGTGAAAACGCAATCGTGGAGAGTTTGCAATTGCAATAAAGGTAATTAATTGAAATTAATTGTGCCTATATGTGTGTGTGCGTGTTTGTGCAGGTGTGTGAAAAAAGTTGTTTTCCCTGAAACGGCAAGTGGAGGTAAATACCCAATTTCGATGACGAAATTAAAGCGAATTCCAGTTATTTTTCATATATACATGATATATGCATGTGTGTGTGTGTTTATTTTCGATATTTTCGCATTGATAAGGTCTATAAGGTGGATGGGTGGGTAGATAAGCAGCCTTGTGTGTCTCTCTTCTTCTCTCCAAAAGGTCGCATATGCTGGCATTTAAGCTCGTCTTTTTGTTTGTATTATTTATTTACCCCTCTATGCGTGCGTGTGTGTGGCGGACTCTGACTCGAAAATCAATTCTAAGGCCACTGGAAGCCACACAATGCTCCTTTGTCACCTCCCCTTACCCCACATATCCAAAAATATGTAATTAGCAACTTCCACACCTCTCTCCCTCCTACCATATTGTCCGCTTGTCAGTCTTCCGCCACTTCATTTGGCTTAGTGGAGACTTTTGCTGCTCTGTGGAGACTTTTCTTCATACTTTGCCAATTTCTGTGTATCTTCAGCCAGCAGCAGCAACTTGTTGTTGCCTTTTTCTTTGTATTGGCCCGCAGATATATTTTACTTCTGGGTTTCAGTGTCATCGCACAAACAACAACAACAACAATAACATTAACATTCACAAAATTGTGTACGTAAATTCACTTATCGCGTTTTGTTACGCCGTCTGGTTGACTTCAGGTGAAATCTTAACGTTAAGGTTCAAAAAATTAAAACAAACTTTTAGCAACTGAGTCACAATTTTGGTGTGATTTTTATGTTTATCTGGACAAGTGAGTTGGGTTGTTGTTGTTGTTGCTGCTGCTGTTTTTATTGAAATCCGCGATAAACGTTCATTTGAGGTTTTATAATTCCTTTATTTAAACCCATAAAATTCTGATTATTACACATTTTATATCTTTTTAAATGAAGAAAAACTGGTTATTGAGTTTCAATCAAGTTTGTCTACCAATCCGGATTTTTTGAGTTTCGGACAATATCGAACTTTAGAAACTAATGACCTTTTAAACCTAACCCGAAACGATTTTGTATTTGAATATAGATTTGGGTTAAAAATTACTGAACAATATTGTAACGAAATGAAAGATAAGCTTCTGCTTGTTCTTTTTTGGCTCGATATTTGCATCATAACCGCTTGACGGTATCGGACTCTGCCCTCCAGTCGCTTCTGCTTCGTGCGAGCTGGCACTCACAGCTGATACTCCCATCTTAGTGGTGGGAGTTCCTCTTGTCTCTTTCTGCAAAGTCAGCCGGCTTCAATTTGTACGCCTTTTTACCGGAGCTTCTTCATCCTAATTGACATGTCCTATCCAGCGCAGATGCTTTTGCTTTCCACGGAAAGATAAAAAAAAAAAAAAAACAAGGCCTCCTATATACATGTTCTACACCCAATTTCTATGGCAGCTATACTATATAAACACCTGATCATATTAATAGGTACACACCGAAATTTTTTAATTATAGATGGTTTTTTCGCACTTTTAGTGTTGACAACTTTTTAATTTTTGGTTTTTTGTTGTTGTCAATGTCTGGCCACACTGTGACAAAGAGTTGAAAGAGGGACTGCCCCGTATATGAAAGCTTTTCTATAAATTGCGAGTCCACCACACATTTCGCCTGATCATAATAATAGGTACAGTCTCCGTTTCTCACAAGTATCAAGTGAATAATTTTGTAATCAGTGATCTTTTGGTAACTAAAGGTAAATTAAGTATAGCTCCTGTCAATACAGAGAATTAAATAATTATTTTTTTTAGAAAAAATGGGTCGAAATTCTCATTGTACTAAAGAAGAAGCTCGATTGGTTCTTAGTCCGAGAAAAGAAGGCAAATCTTTACGAGCCATCGCCAAATTAATGAACAGGTCTCATAATTTTGTAAAAAATGCATTAGAAAGAAAACCAAGACAGGAAACCCGTGGAAGGCCACAAAAAACAACAGAAACCCTTGACCACAACATAGTAACTTTGAGCAAAAAGGACCCATTTGAGTCATCGAAGGCTATTGCAGCCGAAATTGGGAATTCAGTTAGTGCTCCAACTATCCGAAGACGACTACAAGATGCCAACCTACCAGGAAGAATTGCCAGAAAAGTCCCACTTATGCGCAAAAAAAATATCACCATGAGGCAAACTTTTGCAAGGGACCACAAAGACTGGGTAGGATGCACCGGGGAGGAAAAATGGAGAAACATATTATGGAGCGATGAAATCAAGATTAATTTGTTTGGGAATGACTGTGAAAGGAATGTTCGACGCCCTAATGGAAAGGAATTCCATCCACGGTTTCCAAAAAAAACAGTCAAACATGGAGGTGGCAATATAATGGTATGGGGTTGCTTCTCCTAGTACGGCGTAGGTCCAATTTATCAGACTACGAACAAAATGAATGCTGAAGAGTACAAATCCATATTGGAAACAGTTATGGTACCTTATGCTGAGGAAAATATGCCATTACGTTGGGTATTTCAGCAAGATAATGATCCTAAACACACATCAAAACTGTTATCTAAATTTTTCGATGACCAAAAAGTTGAAGTTCTGAAGTGGCCAAGCCAATCCCCCGACCTTAACCCCATTGAAAACTTGTGGGGAGACTTAAAAAAGAAATTGGCGAAGCATTCATTTTCAAATAAACAAAAATTATGGGAAGGTGTCCAAAAACTGTGATATGAGACACCAGTAGAGACCTGCCAGGCTCTTATTAAAAGTATGCCAAAAGGAATAGCAGTAGTGGCCAAAAATAGAGGTGGATACACTGGATACTAAGTTAGGAAATACTAATTTACCTAAAAAAAGAACACAAAATGGAAATAAAAATTTTTTTCTTACTAACACATGAAGTGTACCTATTATTATGATCACACTGAAAACGTATCTGAAACTCAAAATGATCTCTTTTATGTTATAAAAACAAATAGTTTAAGAATAAATTAGAACAAATTTTAAGTTTGAAACAATGAATAAAACTGTTTTCTGTTACCTTAAAGTCAGATTTGATGTGTGTACCTATTAATATGATCAGGTGTGTATATTCTTGATCAGCGTCAACAGCCGAGTTGATTTACCCATGTCCGTCTGTCTGTCTGTGTCAGTGTTGCCAATTTATCCTTTTTGCGGACAGATCTGTCCTTTTCGAAACTGCGATTTCCGGAAAAATTTTGAAACGTCTCCTATCCGGAAAAAATGCCCTTTTTATTTTATTTTATTTTATCCTTTTTTAATTGTTCTAAGGCGTTTATACAGTTTATCAATTACAAGTATGTGGCATCACTTTCATATTGATTTGCCGCCTTCGATAAGCATTTTTCAAAGCGATGCAGCCCTGTTTTATTTGTGTGTAATCGAAATCAGACGTATCGTATATCGGTTCATAGCGCTTTAAAGTTTCAACATGCCGAAAGACGTTTACAATCACAAATTTCTAGAAATCTTGGTTAAAAGAACCTGAATTAAAGAATTGAATGTGCCGAGATGACAACTATTCGGTTCCGGAGACATACTGCAATTGCAGTTTTGATCCAAAGATTGACCATAAAAACACATGCAAAATGCAGTGCCCTACGCACAGGTAATCAAAATAACGATTCAGCCACTTTCAACATCAGCAGCTTGTCGTTAGGAGGCGGCATTAGCAATGTCTTCGGTTAATTGGAACGAATGCATCATATGCACACGAAATTGATGCTGATAATACCACTTCTCGATATGATTTAAACGAAAGTAAAGATTTTCGAAATTCATCGTCAGACGACACAGACGTGTCAAATAATTGACCCTGAAGATGGTTGCCGGTGAGCAACCGAAATATATCGGAAAAACAGCATATACATCTATGTGTTTCATTTGATCTCGAGCCGGCTAAACTCAATTTTCTACAGTTTAGAAAGGTCGCAAACTATAAACTTTTTGATATTCATTAAATCTTTATTATATTAATAAGGAAATTTAGCTTGTCCTGTTTTTTTTTAGCCTTTTAAAAAAAAATCTGTCCGTTTTCTGTCTTTTTTTCTGGGTTCAAGCGTCCTTTTTTTGTGTAGAGGCGTTGGCAACACTGGTCTGTATGAACGCGTCGATCTCAGAGACTAAAAAGATATAATCACAAGCTGTTGCATGTATGTAGGTGTATACCGTACCCATTTCGAGTTTGTTTCAGATTCCGTTCAAATTCCGTCTCCTCCACATTTTATCAGCGAATAACTGTCTCTCTGTCTTTATGAACGCGTCGATCTCAGAAACTATGAGAGATAGAGCCACAAGTTTTTGCATGCACGTGTATACCCAAATCAAGTTTGTTTCAGATTTTGAAAATTCCGTCTCCTCCACATTTTATCAGCGAAAAACTGTCTGTATGAACGCGTCGATCTCAGAGACTATAAGAGAAGCAGCCAAAAATGCTTGCATATATGTAGATGTATGCGGTACCCAGATCAAGTTTGTTTCAGATTTGGAAAATTCTTCCTCCTCCTCCCAATTTTTAAGTTTCAACTCTGAGTTTGAATTCTGAAAACCACAATAAGATTCGAGCAAAAACAACATTACGTAGAACAGGGTATTTTGCAGTCGACTGCAGCACTCTTACTTGTTTTTCTTTTCTTCTTAGGCACGACAAAGTGCAAGGTTAGTGATCATGTGCTCACTTTTGCTCCTCACTGTTTGTTACCATTCGACCTTTTTTCGACATTTTTTCGTGGAAACTGTTTATTTTTTCACTATTTCGATATTTTATGACTTAAACATTTGCGAACAGAATATGCTGAGGACAGAAATACGCATACGCCCATTTTGGTATATAAATATTGATAAATCATGACTTGTGTGCACAAAATCAAGACGTCAAAGCGTCACTTTTCGGTTTAGAATGTACATTTGCAGTGAAATCACCAAATTGGAAAATGTACAGATATGTGTCACTGAAACAAAGCTATTACATATCAAACTCCTTGTATCTTTAATATTTGAAAAATTTTTTTAAGGATCGGGGAACTCCCCGACTGTTTATATGTAATTTTTTAGTTTCTTCTAATGGATTCTTAGGGATTCCATATAGCTGCTATGTGTCAGATAAAGTTGCAATTTACTCTGTTATTTGCTTGTTTATGTGACTGATAGCTCTATGTAGAAGATGAGAATACGTCCCTTAGCTGCTTTCAGTTCGTTTAACTCTTTTTCTTCTTCCCTCATTTTGCTTTTTTGTTACATTTTTGCTTTAAAAACAGATTTTTCTAGAAATCTTTCATTTTTGTAAGTCATCTAATTTTGATGCGCTTTTGAAATAATTTCACTTTAAAGTAGATTTTGTTATTGCTTTTTTTCTTCTTTTTCACTCGCCAATCTTATTGTATCCCTCTCTCTTCCCCCTCCCACCAGAGCAATCAAGATTCTCAAGATTTATCAAAATGAAGTTAAATATTTCCTATCCAGCCACTGGCTGTCAGAAACTCTTCGAGGTGATGGATGAGCATAAGTTGCGAATTTTCTATGAGAAGCGCATGGGCGCCTTGATTCCCGCCGATGCTTTGGGTGATGAATGGAAGGGTTTTGTTCTACGCATTGCCGGTGGCAATGATAAGCAAGGATTCCCCATGAAGCAGGGCGTCTTTAGTCAGCAACGTGTCCGCTTGTTGCTACGCAAGCATCAATCCTGCTATCGTCCACGTCGTGATGGTGAACGTAAGCGTAAATCGGTGCGTGGTTGCATTGTGAATGCTCAGATGTCGGTGTTGGCCTTGGTCATTGTCCATAAGGGTGAGAAGGATATTCCCGGATTGACAGATACATTCAAGCCGCGCCGCTTGGGTCCCAAGCGTGCGAGTAAAATACGCAAATTGTATAATCTGAGCAAGCAGGATGACGTACGTCCGTATGTGGTGCGTCGCCCCCTACCAGCCAAAGAGGGCAAAAAGGCTACAACTAAAGCACCAAAAATTCAACGTTTGATTACGCCAATTGTGCTGCAACGTAAGCGTAGGATGTTGGCCAACAAGAAGAAACGTCAGTTGCTGGCCAAAAAGCAGGCTGCTGAGTATGCCAAATTGTTGGCCCTGCGCAAGAAGGAATCGAAGGCACGCAGGGAGTTGAACAAGCGTCGTCGTTCGTTGACGCTTAGCAAATCGAAATCGTCCATGGGAGGAGGAGGGTCGTCCACTTCGGCCTAAACTGAAAACTATTCCATGATATGAATTAATAAAATATTTACGCATTTGTCATTGAAAATGTGGACGAAAAAGTTGACCTTGCTGCGTTGTACTTGAGCACATTTTTAAATTGTTATTGGTTTTATATTTCTCTTTGGTTCTTAACTAAGTAATTGGAGCTTCCCTTTTTTTTTTGTAATTTCCTAATGCACTTGCTCGATTATAGAACCAATTTGTAAGTGGTTGTTTGGCTGGGGTTTCTGGACAAATTTTGAGTGAATTTTCACTTTCTTTCTGATCCTAAAGGTTTGCTTTTAGACCAAGAGGCTTCGTTTTACTCCGCGCAATAACAACACAATGTTCAAAACAATTAGGTTATTTAAGATTACGATTTTTAATAGGTTTAATTGTGAACAGCCTTATTTTCAAACATTTTCTTTTTCGCGTTTTACACTTGCTGAATTAAAAATGAAGAGAAATGGTTGCAAGTTTTAATAAAAGTATTTTTATTAGTGACCAATTGAACGAATTAAAAAAAACATAGCCATGCGTGGAATTGATTTTTATTAATGGCATGTGCATTAAAAACCCATCTGCGAATATATTCGGTGTTGGCGATGGTGGAAGTTTGTCCAAATTAACACAAAGACTCTAGACGTGCCTCCCGCTTAGCATAGAATTAATGAATGAGTGAATTGTACTGGCAGAGCAGGCAAATTAAATCCATGGAACCTACTTACAAATTGCAGGCCGGTTTTTAATCATAAATTTTGAATACGTGAGACTGTAAATGCAATTGTTCTGTAACAACAGAATGGCCGATACGGGGCGCACACAGCTTCAGCGACTTGGCGGTGGTTGCTGATTTCGGATTTTGATATAAGCTTGCCTTTGGGATTCCCAAGCGGTAATAACAATGCTGGCATTAAGTAGCTTCTGCTAATTCGCTGAAGACAGGCAAAGACTGTTGACCATTGAATCGTGTTGATTCATGAAATAGCTACAGGGTGGTTCATTTAAAAATTGAAATTTAATTTTGCTATAAAAAAAAAACGACTCGATATTTTTCAAAGGTTGAACATTTATTGGAAAGGTTCATGTCATTTATTTATGAAAAACAATTGCAGTAGCCCATTCGATCCACTCAATTTTTGGTAACATTTTCAATTGTTTCGGCACGTATGTCAGCAATAGCAATTCGAATCTCGTTCTTCAACTCGTCAATTGTTTCAGGATTGTTTGCATAACATTTGTACTGGACCGCTCCCCAAAGATAATAGTCTAACGGTGTCAGATCACAGTTTCTTGGCGGCCAATTCACATCTCCATATTTGTTGATTATTCGATTTTCGAACATAGGGCGCAGAAGATCGATTGTGGCGTGCGCTGTGTGGCACGTAGCGCCGTCTTGTTGAAACCAAATATCGTCCAAGTCTTCTGCTTCAATTTCCTCGAAGAACCAATCACTTAACATTCACCATTAACAGTCACGGTGGCTCCTTCTTCATTTTCAAAGAAAAATGGACCAATGATGCCTCGAGACCAAAATCTGCAACAAACAGTGACACGTGGTGGGTTCATTGGCTTCTCGACGACGATATGCGGATTTTCTGTGCCCCAGATGCGACAATTTTGTTTATTAACATTATCCACCGAGGTGGAAATGGTAAAATTCACCATCAAAAACGATCTTCGGCCCAATTTGCGAACTGAACGATTCGGATGGTCAATTGGCTTTAGCTGCTGCACCAATTGAACTTTGTTTGGGATCATGGCAAGGTCTTTATGCAAAAATCGCATCAAAGAAGTGCGCGAAATGTCCAATTGTTAAGATCGATGGCGAGTTGACGTCGATGGTTGTTCACACACATTTTCAGCAACCGCAGCAATGTTTTCGGTCACCGGACGAGTATGTACACGGGTTGGTATATCCACCAACATTCCAGTTTCACGAACTCGCTTCACGAATTGATGCACAAATTGAGTTCGGAAAATTTTTTTTGTTAAATGTTTTTTTCAAATTTCGCACAGTTTGAGTCGAGGACTCACCACTTTGAAAATATCTTTTTAGTATTTCCCAACTTTCTTCAAGCGAATAGCGATCCATTTCGTAAATGTCAAAGTTTTTACTAAATATATAAAACTAAATATATAAAATTGTTCATAAAATTGGTTATAATAATGCGATTTAAGTCAAATATGCGCCGTTTTGTTCGATGACGAGTTCCCAACGAGATGCCAACTTCATAATGCCCCTCTTATAGAAGCTCGCTTCCCTATTGGCAAAAAACTCGCAGAGCCAATTTTCACAGGACTCTCTTGTGGCCAACTTCCGACTACCAAGCTCGTTCGCCATGGACAGAAATAGGTGGTAATCACTTGGTGCGAGATCCGGACTATACGGTGGATGCAAAAGAACCTCCCATCCGAGCTCCCGGAGCTTCTGGCGCGTCACCAAAGATGTGTGTGGCCTGGCGTTGTCCTGATGGAAGACAATTCGGCCTCTGTTGATCAAAGATGGCCTCTTCTGCATGAGTGCTGCATTCAAGCGGTCCAGTTGTTGGCAGTACAGGTCCGAATCGAGCGTTTGGCCATAGGGGAGCAGCTCATAGTGGATGATTCCCTACCAATCCCACCAAACACACAGAAGAACCTTCCTGGCCGTCAATCCAGGCTTGGCCACCGTCTGGGCAGCTTCACCGCTTTTCGACCACGACCGTTTGCGCTTCACGTTGTCGTAAGTGACCCACTTTTCATCGCCAGTCACCATCCGCTTCAAAAACGGGTCGATTTTGTTGCGATTCAGAAGCGATTCGCATGCATCCATACGGGCAAAAATGTTTCTTTGCGTCAAGTCGTGTGGCACCCATACATCGAGCTTCTTTTTGAATCCAAGCTTCTTCAAATGGTTTATAACGGTTTGATGACTCATGCCCAGCTCTTGGCCGATGCTACGGCTGCTACTATGCCGGTCTCTTTCGATCAATTCAGCGATTTTATCGCAATTTTCGACGACAGGCCTTCCGGACCGTGGCGCATCTTCGATCACCTCTGCACCAGAACGAAAAGGTTGAAACCATCGTTGTGCGGTGGAAATGGAAACTGTATCGGGTCCATAAACTGCACAAATTTTATTGGCAGCATGAGATGCATTTTTGCCTTTATCGTAGTAGTACTGTAAAATATGCCGTATTTTCTGATTATTTTGCTCCATGTTTGCGACGCCATAACTCACGAACGACTAAAAACAAACAACAATAAATCAAACACGTGTTAGCGCGTGAAATGAGCTTTCCAAAAAGCTCTAGCGTGAACCGATGCGACGAATACAACTGGAACTACGCGCTTGCAAAGACAAGCTTGCGGAAATACCGCAAGACTTTTTTGACAACCTTATATTAGTCGCTTTCTGAATGACATTTACGTTTTTAAAGTCAAATTATGAATAGTTCAAATTCCAAACACTAGATTGACCACCCTGCATTAGTCAACCAGCCTCCTTTGTGGTGCGTCTTGTTTTAGATAAGCTATGAACGAAAACATAACTTCTTTACTTGGAGCCTGCTAAAAGTTCTGATTGGCTATTTTTTTTTATTATAAAAGTCTTACCGAGTTTGACGTGGAAATTCTATAATATATATTTTATTGTTTGGTCTATGACCACTAGACTGCTTTTTTTTTATGAAAAATGTAAGGTCATACGGGCGCCCCTTGATTCGTTAATTTATGGTGTATATTTAACGCAAAAAAAAGTTGAAAAAGTAATGTTTTAATGGGATCGAATAGGTCCCAAAGTTTATGATAAGTTTTCAATTTTTGTTCAAAATTGGCAATTACTTTGATCAAAATCGCAATAATTTGAAAAGTTTTAAAAATTGGCAGCCCGACGCTTGTAGCGTAGATTTCATAGTTGAAATTTTAATGTAGTTTAAGGAGAAGGGGTAATTTCTAGTTAAACTTACTTTATTTTTTTAAATTTTATTATCTATAATATAAAACGAATGC
Organism: Lordiphosa magnipectinata; assembly: GCA_037044535.1. Lineage (NCBI taxonomy): Eukaryota > Metazoa > Arthropoda > Insecta > Diptera > Drosophilidae > Lordiphosa > Lordiphosa magnipectinata. The sequence goes on from JBAMBO010000563.1 coordinate 85,174, forward strand.
GTTAAGGGGTCGCCCTGTCTAAATTTCCATTTTTGCTTTTAAAAAAGCACTCATTGAGCGCGTTCACCAGCATAAATCGATGACAATAAATCGACTATTTTTGTTAGATTGTGCTGGTGAACAGGCATGATGTGCAATCATGATTGCTAATTTTCGTGATTGTGTTAGATGTGAATACATCAAAGAAATAGTTTGTTAGAATTGCTTGATTGTGATTTGTTATCGACAGCACAGCTGTCAGTAGTAAAAAACAAGGAATTTTGTCCAGGCAAATGCAAAATGAATGTGGAAACCTTTTTGTATTTTATTAATGAATTTTCAGAGGACGTGGTTTCGCAAGTAGCTCACGGAAATTCTGCATTCAAGGTTCTGAAGGCTTTACTGGTTGTTGCGGAGAAGCAAAGCTTGCAAAGCCGATTCTTCAAAAAGAAGCAGCCCCGCGTACTCAATTGTGACAGTAAAAAAATATAGAATGGACAAATTCAAGGATTATTTCATGATGTTCCGTGCATCGTTAAGGACTCTCAGCTCTTTGCCCATTGATTAATTTATTAAAATTAACACTTGCAGACCCTTCTATACGTGACCCTAGATAAACTAATTGCCAACGTAACTCTTAATAAAAACCAGCGTTATGTTATTTGGCTGCTGCCAAAACAGGAGTTCTTCTTATTAGTAAATAACCGTTTCGACATAGGAGACATAGGATAAAGATCTAGCCATTGGATATTCGAGTTTGTTGTGCACATTCTCGCCGGGCTTACAACAAACATTAAATGGCTAACAAATTCGTGAGGAAAATGTAATCCTACTTGAGTAGGATTCCAGGAGCAGTGGGTGCTATTGACGACGGTCATATAATTTTAATAGCATATTCTAAATTCTATGTTGCAGTTTGTTGTCAAAAATTCAACAAAAAATATCGATTACTTTGTTTCCGGAAAATTCTATCAAACACGTTCACCAGCAGCCAAACACTTTTTTGTTGATTGATGATTTATGTTAGATGATTGGTGTATGCTGGTGATCGCGCTCATTGACCATGGTTTCGTAATCCATTATTGCCTTGCCTTAAAGAGGTATTCTCCATGTCAAGGCTGTTTTTTTTTTACCTTTTTTAAAAAAAAATTTTATTTGAAAACGCAGAGGTTTTCCAAATCCGATTTTACATCTCCAGGTTGTCTGAAATAAAAAGTAAAAACGGGGTTATGATCAGTATAGATGTCATTCTGGTCTGACCCTAAATTATGATTGAAGAATGGTGACAATTCTGCGTCGATTTCACTTACATAGTTTCATCAAAATCGGTTCAGTGTAACTGGAGATATCATGGCCGCCAGTTCGAAAAATGTGGTTTCGAGATAAATGTGTTTAAAGTTTAAAGTAATTTTTTTGTAAAAAAAACAAAAATAATTCAAAAATGTAAAATTGCAGCTCGAGAATGGTGATTCTGCGTCGATTGCATTTCATCAAAATCGGTTTAGTAGAACTGTAGAAAAGTGGCTTGGCAGTCCGAAAAAGTTGTTTTGAAAGTAACCAAAAATATTACAGATGTTAGTCGGCGATGCCAGCTGCATATAGCGGACCTTCCTCATCTTCAAAAAAACTGTTTTCAGCAGCAGCTCTCTCTGCTCTGCGTTCTTTAGATGCGGCCGCAGCTCTAGTTGGCATTGTGTAGGATAGCCTTCGATAATTATCGATTAATAATCGATATCGATCTGAGGCGACAACATGTTACCATTCAAATTCAACAATCAACCGTTATTTCTCAGCTTTATTTTAGGCTATATCTTCTAAAGAATTTCGAATTTCCAAAAATCCTTTTAGGGCGATATTCTCAAATATCCAAGCTATAAAAAAAATCAGAAAAAACAAAAAATTTTGCACATGGAGAATACCCCCTTTGTTAAGGCATTTCACCTTGTTATGAATTTATTAGTGTTAATCGTCACAGCTGGTTGCAGGCCAGCATAATTATTTTAAATATACCTGAAGTTTGTTAACTCTTAAGTCAGTTCTTATCTGAAGTCTCTCTTATGCTCTTAGTTGCTCTTTCGTTTGATCTGTGTATTTATCTTTTCAATCATCTGCACACGCATACATGCATGCATGCAGATGAGCGAGCTAGCTATTAGCAATGAATTTGGCAAATTAAAGGGCACTCCAAATTTTGTATTAAAAGCGACAAGACGTGTGTATATCCGGCCAACCCCCTTTGATTTCTTTTCTTTTGAAACCGAGTTGCATTGTGTCTTTTGCTGTGGCACGTTCGAAGTTGAGGTTACTAATTACCCCAACACCCTTAATAAAGACAAGTGTAGAGCACTCACTCAGCAGTCGTGCAATGCCAAGCCTTTCAGGTTTGACTTTATAGTTAAAAGTGCAGAAATATGCGCGGCTACTAGATTATATGATAAAAGTTGAGCGATTTGAAACCGACTGCTCAAAGCCAAGTAGATTTAATGCGTACGGTTTTCATTCCATATGATCTAGTAGCCGTACTTATTCTTGTCACTTCACAAATGAAGAAGTTCAAGTTTAGTTCGAAGTCCAATCGTTTATACGAAAAATCTCTTAAGATTTCCCTACTCTTCCAGCATGGACAGAATGCAAAAGTAACTGGCAGAAATTAATAACATCTTTTCTTTGGCTTTATACGTGTCAAAGTCAGTACATGTGGTTCCGATCTGGCGGAAAAAAAAAAAATCAAATGGGGTATCGTTTCATAGATTTTCGGCTACGCCGATTTCATTTCTGGCAATATTTTTCCATTTGGGTGGGGTGGCCGCTAACTGTAACTAACTTCCTAACTGTAAAATCTAAAAAAAAAACAAATTGGATACCATTTTATAGGTTATTAAGTGCTCCGACTTAATTTCTGGCAATATTTTTTTCAATCGGACGGAAAGGGTACCGTAGGAGTACTCCTACAATTAGTCCGGGACTCTTATTTTATGTGAATCCTCACATTTTGGCCACTTTTAAATTATGATTCGCATCAAACAGTATCGGACCGTTAAGGTCTAAAGCAGCGGTGGGCACGCCCTTGCTACAAACTTCGATTTTAGGAATTTCTGCCGGTCAGTTTTTCATTCTGTTCCAGTGTGCACTCTTAACTTTAAAAGAACTTAGAAGCTACAACGATTACACGTACTGAATGTCTTTCATATCGTAAGAATACTAATTGGACTTGATATCACTCACTGACTGTTCTGTAGAATGAGCCAGTGAATCAAGTGACTCTTAGAACAAGGCTGATCACCTTGATCATCTTGACACCTTACATTAAAGGTCACCATTATAGGATCGGAGATGCTTTTACCTACAATTGCACAATCATATCAATCTGCCAAATGGTCATTAGTTATGCAGATTTTGGTTATTCCAAATTCGTTTGCTTTCATTTGGATATCAAAGTAAAGCATTTTCCTACATTTTACTTACTTCTCAGTTGAATGAACCTACAAGCGATGGCTTTTTAATTGCCTTTCCTCCCTCCATATATGTAGATGTATTATATATGTACGGCGGGTATTGTATAATGGGCGATGCATTGCCTAGATAATTGCGCAAATATCGCGTGCTGTTTCACACTTTTGCTTATTGATTTGTATATACATGCAGTAACACCATATAGAATCGATATAGAGCATTTAGAAATGACCCTGAGACAATAGTCACACTTCCACTCCCTTAAACTAAAGCAGGAGCTTCTTTAGTTAGTTGCGTGTGGCGTATGTGTGCCCGACGATGATGATGATGATCTAATGCGCGCACAACACTCACTCTGCCCTACTCTACTCTGTTGTTGTTTATATTTTTTGTTGACCTAATTTGCTGTTGTTGTGTGTGTGTGTGTGGGCCTTTGGAATGAATGTCTAAACAACAATAGCACCTAAATGAAAACTCTTTCCAACTGACTCTGTATAATCTATTTCTTACATCCAGCATGAGCACAACGGTTGCCGGTCTCATTGAGGCGGCTTTGAATGCCAGCAATCTAACTGCTCCCACAACAACGACAACAACAACGCTAGCATCATCAACAGTGAAATCCAATCCAAATTACGTGGTTCAAATGAAGGAATCGATGAGTGCACCCTTGGATCCCCTGCTACATGTGGGTGATGGCATATTTCTGCAAACAAAAACCGCACAAGTCTTGGCCGGGGTGTGTGTGTGGGCCGCCTTGTTTGTGACCTGTCAACAGGTGAGCTGGAATATCATATTCATCATTTATCTATTTTCTAATTCCATTACCTTATATTTTTTCCAGATCTATCAGCACTTACGTTGGTATACCAATCCTCAAGAGCAACGTTGGATTGTACGCATATTGTTTATAGTGCCCATCTATGCCACATATTCCTGGATAAGTTTGCTCTTCTTCAATTCGGATAATGTGTACATTTACTTCTTTACGGTGCGGGACTGCTATGAAGGTTTGTGTTTTGTAAATTTAACTGGAATGATCAAACTAATCCAATTTGTGTTGTCTCACTGCAGCCTTTGTCATCTATAACTTTCTTTCCCTGTGCTATGAGTACCTGGGCGGTGAGGGTAATATTATGTCGGAGATACGTGGCAAACCCATAAAAACTTCTTGCCTATATGGCACCTGCTGTCTGAAGGGCAAAACCTATACGATTGGTTTTCTGAGATTCTGTAAACAGGCCACTCTGCAATTCTGTCTGGTCAAGCCGCTGGTGGCTTTTATCATCATTTTTTTGCAGGCCTTTGGACATTATCATGATGGCGATTGGAGGTGGGTTTTGTATATGCTCTTTAAGAGTAGAAATTGAATGATTAATTTTTTATCAATTCCAGCGTTAATGGTGGCTACCTTTACATCACCATTATCTACAACATTTCCGTTTCTTTGGCCTTGTATGGTCTCTATCTGTTTTACTTTGCCACACGGGATTTACTTACACCATTTGAGCCTGTCTTGAAGTTCTGCACCATCAAATCGGTCATATTCTTATCCTTTTGGCAAGGTGTTGGCCTGGCCATCCTGGAGAAGGCCAATGTTATATCGCCCATTGTGGACAGTGCGGGCACTGTTACCTCGGAGGCGGGCACTGTGTCGGCTGGCTATCAGAATTTCTTTATATGCATTGAAATGTTGTTTGCCGCCATTGCGTTGCGTTATGCGTTCCCCTATCAGGTGAGTAAACGACTTAGTTGTTGTAGTTGTTAGTTGTTAATGGTTGTTAATGGGAGTGATAAGATAGGGGAAAGAATTCTTTTTTTTTTTACATATGAGGAAATCCCTGCCTGGCAGCAGGTGCTGGTGATGCTTACTCATGGGTTTATTTGAGGTAACGCCTAGATTAGGTGAAGAAAACAAAAATGAAAATTTCAAGCCCAGCAATTCGAGTTCAGTCTGTGTGGCCATGTTTTTAGTTTTGGGTGGGGAGGTTGGCACGACAGATACCCATAGAGAGAAGAAAAGTAAAAATCTAATCGAAAGTTTTCTTTTTCGCCAAATCTTAACTAAGAAGATGGTTCAGTAAATCCCCGTTCTAAGGGATTTAAACGATCAAGGGAACTCTACTAAATTTGTTGAACAAAATGTACAGAACTACGCTTGTTTGTTTCGCCTACTGAGGAAACTTCGTATAGTTTGCTTCATCGTGTAAATCCCGTCTAACACAGTAAATTCATGCCTGTTCTCATCTCCGAATCCGATTGATCGGATCGAATATGGAGGGTGGGAAAAGAATTTGAAATGCAATTCTTTTGTTTTCTCCCTTTTATTGCCTTGGACTTGTGACAAGGTTCGTTAATCGGATAAAAGATCAGTTCTTTCTTTACTTTAAACGCTCCAATAACCCAATACAATAATCGCTATTGATGCTTCATATCAATTACCTTGCCAACTGATGTTTTGGTCATTTTGGACGTCTTACACCAGTTTCCAACCGTTCAGCAAATGTTAGATTTGACTCTGGAGTGTAGTGTTGTATACAGGTTTCACCGCTTTAAAATGTACTTACTTTTCTGCTGAATCAGTGGCTAACGATGCTCTAAAGAAGCTGTGGCCCTTGCTTCCATTGCTCTGAAATTTATTCTTCGACAGCTTGCGTCCCTCGGACGCATAAGAAATTGCGTCACAATTTTCTCGCTTCGAAGTGTGTTACAACAAAGACCATTCGAATTTGCGCACGGCGTTAACATGGCGCACACGTAGACGTCGCAACAGGTTCAGTGTGCACTGTCGAAACTCGCTGATAAGGGTTGGTATTAGAGTGATTGAGCGAATTTTCATTCACGTCACGAACTATTCACGAAATAAAAATCTGGTTACGCACGATTCACGCATATAGGTTTTCGAGCGTTACGCGTCACTCACTCACGCACGATAAAAATGCATCTCCTTAAAAAGTGCTAAATTTAAAAAAAATTTGAATTTATATTTCATTCATTAGTTAAAAATAGTTCCAGGTTTTTACTTAAAAAAGTAAGCTTATAAATAATACAGCTAAATGTACGTGTGGTGCAATGTTTAACACTTGCATGGAAAGCTTTCCAAAATGTTGAAGAAACGATACAGTCTACACAAGTTAAAAAAATCCAAATAAATTTTCTACATGAAAAATAAGTTTTAATAATTTCGTGAATACTGCATTCACGATGTTTGACCTTAGTTCACTCACGAAACGCGCACGGATCACGGACGCTCATCACACAGTGCTCACGATCACGTCGTGATACATCGTGACACTTTCAAATTCACGTGACGGTTTCGTATTGCTGTTGTTGTTGCTAGACTGCTCCCAAACTCAAATTTCGTATTGTCAAGTGCCCAACTTCACGTGAAAAATTGAATATGCGGATCCTATTGATATCTTTGAGACAGGCACTAAAAGCGGACCGATTTTCGGTATCGGTCAGAGTGTATATCACGGCCGATTGTTATATTTCGGTTACGGTTATATCAGGGGAAACGGATATGGGTTTATTGTCCGTTTCCTCACGTAAAAATTGAAATGCCTTCAAATTAAATTCGATTTGGGTTTAATCCCTGCTTCACCTATCTCATGGAGCTTAATTTCTCGGTCGTCCAAAATCATTTTGTGAACTTTTTGAATATTTTATGGGGCAACTGCTTTTTTTGAAGGTTCAGGGCGTATAGGCTTATGCGTGACTTTAAAGTCAGCATATTTATCAATAATTGTTGCTTTTTTAGGAGCAGAGTCCTATTACTCCTAATTACTTTGTACTTTGAGATTACTTCCCAGCTTTTAAACAAATTCAAAAGTTTTGTTTGAGTTTAAAATGCAGCAGCTGAATATTTACAAAACTTGGGTATCAAACATTTTTGGAGACCCAGAAACGTGAGTTTGACGGTTATAAAACTGTTTTAACGATACTTTTTGCGAGCTATCGTGAACAAAACTTCTACTCCCAAATAGAGAGTAAAGATAAATTATTTTCGGATCTGTTTTCAATAGCTTTACCCACTTTAAAAAATCTAGAAAATATTTGATTTTGGTTTGATTGAAATATTGAATATGAAGAAGAGTCCCAAAGGACCCAAACCTTAAAAGATTAATTTTCTGTGTGAAATCTCACGCCCATCTTTACTTTTATGCGCAAATCCGTTCAATTGCCAAAGTATGCATCAACTTCATTGAGTTCAGAATGAGCCACCACTTAAATAAAGTGAAGTTATACACACAATGGTATGAGTAGCTTATATCAAAGATTATACAATGATGTATATGTATGTTTTTTATTCTATGCTTATATCCATCCGGCTGAGTCATTAACCACCGTGATGAAACTGATTTCGAAATAACTCACCATTGACTGACATCATTAGACAACGCACAAAATAAATTGATTTCAACCGAAGTCTGAAGCGATATTGTTGTCATTGTCGTAGTAAAGATAAATTATTAATTTTAGCGTTGGTCTACCGCCAAAGTAACCTGGATTTCCCGCACTCTAGTAGCTCTCTTCAAGAGGTTTGTCATGTCCATTTTGATTGTTACTGACAGAAGTTCAACGAACGTCTCATCGCAAAAATGTGAATCAAGTGGTTTTAGACAGCTTCATCTTAATCGAATGTTCCCACCCAGCATTTGGAATATCATTTTCACAAGAATCACCTTGTTGAGTCTTTTTTGAGACCTTTTGATGAATAAAATGAGATTTATTTCATGTGCGATCTAAGGAAGACTTGAAATTGAGTCATGCATATGCTCAAAATGTTATTTGTTAAAACACGACGAAAAAGATTCACAAATGATTGGAAATATGACTCGATAATGAGTCGAAACTGATCAGTAAAACGGGTTATTAACTACTCTTCAAGAATAGTCGCCGCTAGGGTACCATTTTCTCCCGACCAAAGTATCATTTATGATCAGAAAACGAGCGCAATTATGGCTATTTTAATCAGACAGAGGACTCGAAGAAGCCTCGAATATAATCATTTCATAAAATGCTGACTGGGTTGTAAAAAGATTCATCACTTACCGATTCAGCTACGATAAGTTTTTACAAGTGACCAAAAATGTATGATGGAAAAGGATTTGATTTTGTGATCCAACTCGGATAGATAGATAGATTCTTTATTCTTTATTTTGATTAAGACTTAAGTATTTACAAGAATCGATAATGGCATGGCTTATTGTCGTCTGTCCCATGATGATATACCATCACAGTATACACAATTTTAATACATTATGGACACAATTAAACATTATTATTGGACAATATATTTATAGAATAAAGCTTCGCTGGGTTGGGTCTCATGCAGAACTAATACACTGGGCTGCACCGCTCGTCGCAAGATACCCAATCGTTCATTCCACACAAAACCCTTGTTAGCGACTATTGAGTTAGGGATGTTTGTTCAAAATGCCTCCATCTGAACTCATTGTGTATTGAACATTTCCCAATGATTTGTTTATTTATTTATTTATATACTGTATGCTTATAGTTAAAACTAAAGCTACAAAGGGGGGGGACAGCCATAGCTACTGTGGCTTTCAGCTGATACTAATGATTTTTTTACAGGTGAATTGAATATACAGGATATAAAGAAGGACTTGAGCTTAAAGTAACAGATTATAGATATATTATATATAGAATTGAAAGAAATACTAATTAGAGCAAGTGAATAATATTAGATGATTTAAGGAATTTCATTATATCTAGAAGGTTTTTTGGAGATGGATCTGTAAAGAAGGAGGTTCGGTTTCGGTTGGAGAAGCTGTTCCTTTGGCTTTGCAGTGAAATGCACTCGTTTAGGACGTGATCTATTGTGAGAGGTTCATTTGTGTTGCAGAGGTGGCAGTTGTTACTATTGTTTTGTAAGAGCCGATATTCGTGGGTGAGTCTTGTATGTCCAAGTCGTAGTCTGATAAGTTTAACCAGTTCTTTTCTGGGTAGGCGACTGATTTCTGTCTGCTTGAGGTAGTGGTCGACATTGTTTTTGCTCGGATTTAAGGACTGGTACCAGAGTGAAGTGTGCTGTATTAGGTTTATGTTAATATTTGAAAAGGCGTGTTTTATGTATCTATTAATGTCTGTTTTATTAATGTTTGAGGATGTGATTAGAGGTGATGTTGTTGCTCTTTTCGCTGTTTCGTCAGCATATTCATTGCCTAATCCCAATGAATTGTGTTATGGCTTCCTCTTCCATTATATTACAAATGTCGCACACACACACGGGAGCCTGTTCTCTGCTTACTTTTGAGCCACAAGACATCTGTTCGAGCTTTCATTATCCACGAAATGGTGTCACAGCTATGCTTATTATCACAATATCCAACTTTTACATGTAGATCAAGCTTTCTATATGTCTTGGTCAAGCTGTTTCTTGCATCATTAAAATATTGTTGCGTCTCGGATAGCTAACGACAGTAATGTTCTGAATTGGTTGGTTGTTTGAGGTCATTCTGTGGTAGCAGCCTACTTCGAAAGAAACTGACAGCATTACCTTTCTCTGGTGAATATTGACCTTTGATGTGCTCTAAGCTGGCTCATATCTGTTACACCATGATTGCTTTCGCTGGAAATTATGGTAAACAACACGATCTTTATCTCACCTGATGTTGCGTTTGAAAAACGCTTCGATTTGGTTATGTTTGAGCAATGATATTAGTACGCTCAGTAAGTTTAAGGTCAATTCCTTTCAAATCACTTTTCCCGAATAACTGTGGTTTTCATTAAACATTACCTGGATTTGATTGTCATCAGCCTCCAATGACCGGTCAATGCATGGTGCGTCGTTAACCTCAAAACTCATATACTTATTGCATTGCTCCCTTACATAAAGCATACTTTTTTGAGCTTGGAATGCATTCCTTTCCTTTATGAAGTGTGAAATATCTGATATCAAATCACTTTTCCCGAATAACTGTGGTTTTCATTAAACATTACCTGGATTTGATTGTCATCAGCCTCCAATGACCGGTCAATGCATGGTGCGTCGTTAACCTCAAAACTCATATACTTATTGCATTGCTCCCTTACATAAAGCATACTTTTTTTGAGCTTGGAATGCATTCCTTTATTTTATGAAGTGTGAAATATCTGAAATAATCGGAAAATTCTCTCGGAAAAGCTCCCTTTGCTTAGTTCTACAAGTGTTAATGACTGCGGATTAACTTTTATTAGAAGTAGCTTAGACTTTAATCCTAACTCATAAGCCTTTGTCTTAAGAATTTGTTCCCTTTCAACTCCAAGATAACTTTTTTATATGCTGACACTTTTTCATCATTCCATTAAACATCCAATATTAAGTTTTTAATTGTTCTTTTGATTTTATTTCAGGTCTATGCGCGAAGCTGCATTAGTGATGGTCATGGACGATCCGTTACCATGCAATCAATTTCCAGCAGTCTAAAGGTAAACTTTAATCCTTTCCCTCCCAAAAATGTCTCAACTTACCTTCTATTTATCTAACTTCCAGGAAACGATGAATCCCAAGGATATTATGACAGATGCTATACACAATTTCCATCCACAGTACCAACAATACACGCAATATAGTTCAGGTAAATTATTGCCAAATTCCCAAAAAAGAAAAAAAAAATGTGCCTACTCTTTTTTGTGCTCGTCTAGTTTTCTTGGAATGTTTGTTGCCTGTTTTTCCAACTTCTACAAATCTCTTCTATTTATTTTCTTTTATTTTGCTCTTCATTCCATTTACATTTTATCATTTTTGGTTCTATTTTTTGTTTCTTTCTGTTTTCTTTTGCAGACGTAACCTCAACTCAGCGTTATGAAAAGCTCTAAACAATCTAAAAAAAATCAAACGAGATACGTGGGACATACGTAAAAACTAACACATAAGAAGAAACCAAGTGTACTTATACATTTACATATGTGTAGCTTATATAGGCTTTTTACCCCTTCGTACCCCTACCACTTTTAGGCCTTAGTTACTTACAGCAGAAACAAAAGCGCGCGCACTCAACCACTAAACCTTAGCTCTATGATGATAGTATTGAGGAAAGGGTTTTATTTTTATGAAAAATTTACCCCTACACTTTTACCTACCCCCCTTTTGCTGTTTTATCTTTACGTTTTAAATTTAAGCCTCTTTTTTAAAAATCAAATTAAATGTTAGCTACACAAAAACAACAACAACAACGTCATGCTAAAATATAAAAAAAAAACAAATTACAAATCTGTATAAATTACTCTTGATAATATTGTTAAATATTATATGTGTATTTTGTAAACAAAGATTTTATTATTTCATATATGTACAATTATTTCTTATATATATTTTAATTTTTTTTGAATGCAAACTCAGTTCAAAAACTCAAAATTTTTAAATTTCTAAGGCTGGAATGACACGATGAGAGTATAACCATTAATGCGACATTCTAGCCTTATAAATGCATTTAATACAACTTTCCTAACTCAAATTTAGCTCAAACATACCAAATACCAAATAAATTTATTGCAATGGATTGGGTAAAAGTGTAAAATACAAATTAAATTTACCAACATAAATTTCTCTCCTTTCGTAATTCTTTGAAAATAGTTGGGAACCTCCCCCCAGAATGTTTAAGTTGATTTTGGCTTTTTACTAAAATGTATATTAACTCTTTCTTCTTGTTGCTATTCATAATACCTATATGACACTTGCCGATATGGGCGTCTAATATTGTTCCTGACGAAAACAATATTGGTCGCTTCTTGTGAAGCGACTAGTTAAACAATCCAACTACCAATATAAATTAATCTGTTTGTCCCGTTTTCGCAAGCCTTGTTCTTGGTCACCAATATCGGCCACCAATATCGTCAAGTGTCATATAGGCATTATCAAGACTATAAAAAAATTCCAAAACTTTTAAGATTAGTTTTCCAAAAATGGTCTTTGTTTAGTTACTCCTAATCGTCTCGCTATTGCCGCTGAGTTTTCTTATGTGGACTATCGTTTTCAGCCCTAGTGTTGGGTAAAAGTTGTTGATTTCACTGAACATGTTCACTTGTTCTTTTATTCAAAGTCAGTCAACTGACACAATTTTCTCAGTTGTTCAGCTGTCCGGTTGTTCAGTTGATCATATTTTTAGCTATTGACTTGCTCGTTAATTAACCTCAAGGCATGTTGGTGAGCAGATAATTAGCAGCTGTTCGCTGTCATTTTGGCTCTCAGAGTTATTTCGGTGACTTTCTCGGTCTCCCTCTAACCACCGTGTTTTCCTATGTCGACAATAAATTTGAGAAAAGTATTTTGTTGTCACATACTACGTTTATACGCCAGCTATTTGCAAATAGAAATAATTTGTAAATAACTAAATCACTGTTTATACACTAAATAACATACGTAAGTGGCTGCCATCAAGCAGTTTCATGGCCTTAATTTCTTTCATTAGTCCAAGTAGTACCTTGGTATCCGCTTTGGTCCAATTTCAACGTTTGGTTTCAGTTGTTATCTTAAACATTTTCCCTTTCTCCTTCACCTGCAGTCGATATGAACGTCAATTACAATATAGCAGTGCTATCATATAGTTGAAAACAGCAAAATCAGTGAATAGAGTGGCAACGCCTAGCACACTGCAAATAAGTCAGTAATCAGTAATTGTTTTCATGACTTAGCTATTTGCAAATAACGAATTAACTTAGTGTTTATACGCAATAATTTGTCACTCACAAAATTGTTATTTGCAAATAAGACGTGCGTATAAACGTAGTAACAATATAATATCTCTTAGTCACTCAAAAAAGAGGCGTTCCAAATGTGCTTCTTTGTTTGGAATAAAAAAAGGGACGTGATTGTCACACAGGAAGGTTGCCTAATACAGAGTTGCCATACATTGACAACAAACAGAAACGCAAAGCGAATAACAGCTGAACAGTCACTAAACAATTCACTGAACTAGATTCGGAACAGCTCACTGAACACCTCAAAGAGCAAGAGAGACTAAACAACTGACTGAGCAAGACAGACTGAACAACTCTCATTTATGATACAATAACTACAAGGTAGCGCAACCGAAAGTGCCTTTTTGCATGCGCGAGAATTTATCGAACCAATGGGCGTATTCAGCAGATAATTCCGTGCCATGAAGATTAAACGGCTCAGTTTTGTGGCAAATGCCTCGCTAAAATAGTTTCTCTCTCCAAGATCGTAGCTTTATAAATTTCCCTTTCTGAGCTTCTATGTGATTCTTGATTAAAGCGTGCCCTATACGATGCATCCATTTTCATTAGGCTTTTTCTCGTCCAGAGTCTTCATCACTAACAGTCCTCGAGATTCAGCAATTCATCATGGTCCAAGTATAATATAAAAACAAAGTTAGATCCGAACGCTTGCTAAGGCATAAAAAAACCTAAAAACTCAGAGGTTCGTAAGAGAAAATCTCATTTCTACCTAACTGCAAAGTTAGTACATCTAAAGTACAGAGTTCGTAATGCGAAACGTTGCTTAAGAAAAACGAAGCCGTACGCTCATGGTTTCACAAGCCTTCTCACGTGAGAAGTAAGCATGAATTAAGTACATCTGGCATGCTTCCACGTCTACTTGCTGAGTCGACAGCGGCCAAACAGAAAAGAGAAGCTTTTGAGAAGCTGCCAAAGAAAATTTTAAACATAGAAACTCAGTTTTAAACTCCTTGCTGTGGTATGTAGATAATTTACTCAACATTAAAGTCCACATAGAACAACAAGGTGGTTAGAGGGAGACGGACATTGTTTAAAATGAACTTAGAGAGCGAAAATGTCAGCGAACAGATGATCAATGTGAAGTTGGCATGTTTCAATAGGCGTATTCAGCAGATAATTCCGTTTAGCGATTACCGATTTACGATTTGCGATTGCTAATAAGTCTCTGCAGAATGAAATTTATTAGAGACTTTAAGATATTCTGTGGCCTTAGTAATTTTTGTCAATGGAAAACACTCATACAAAATCTTCAATATTTATATATTTGTTAAATAGAAAGTTTTATATGAATGTTCGCACAAAGTTAGACTGACCCCAGTCATCGTTAACCAATCATACGTTTTGTTCGTTTTCTATTTAGCAAACATGATTGTCAAATTTTCCAATCCCAATCGGCAATCACTTTATTCAGCAGGTAAAATCGGCAAACATAAATCACAAATCGTAAATCGGAACTATCTGCTGAATAGGCCCATTGCCAACACACAAAAATCAGGGCCACTCAGTCGTTACTTACACTTTTTGATAGCTTTCGTTAGAAGTTTCGTACTACATCAGGAAATCGAAGGCGACCATTTCGGTTCGATACACCAGATTTAAACTTTGAGTCATCAAACCAAGGCCGACTGAGAAAATCGAAGCTGCGCAGTGCGCTACCTTGTAGTTCTTGTATCATGACTCTCATTGAACAAAAATTAACAATTAAAGAAGAACCATGGAGAATAAGTATTGGAGATCAAATTTGCGCTGCTTCTCAATTTTGGTGGTGCTAAACGATCTTCTTGTAGTTCCAATCCCGAGTGGGACATAGGGCATCAACTACTCCTCTCCAGCAAACTCTGTTGTTAGCTGTCGCTTTGACTTTTCCCGATGCGTTCCGTCTCTCTACCGACAGTCCTCCTCCAAGTTTCTTTGGATCCAGAATCCTAGAGTTGTCCTTGTTCGATATCTAAAGGTCGTCATCAGGGGGGGGGGGGGGTTTTGTATCCGAGGCTGGGTTGATGTTGCGGTAGCTAGGGTTTGTTTAGAGAGTTGGGTCGCTGGCCCTACTCCCCTATCCTGGTGATGGGGGTGCCATCTTACAGTCCACGCCCTATAGTAATCAAGCTTCAGCGATTTCTCAGCCTACTTACCGAAGACGCACTAGGGCCAATTTGGCTTCTTGACTCGCCTTCTCACAATTAGCTCTCAACGAATCGGAGTCCGTGGCTATCCAGAGGACACTTGACTCGTTTTATTGAGTCGGAAGTTCGTGAGCTGCTTGAGCCGACCGTACAAGTCCAGTCGACTCCGTCCCTCAAACGATAGTGCCCAAAAATATACTTTATAAAGCTGGTAGGAAATCACAGTGGTTAGAGCGAGACGCTTTTTGACCAAACCCAGAGAGCGTAAATGAGAGCGAACAGCTGACTAATTTCTGACAAGCGGTGTCGACTGAGCCAATTTGCAGTCTAGATATTCAAGTCTATGGAAGAACATGTTTACTTGTTCAGTTTAGTGAACAACTCAATTTTGTTCACTAACTCATAAACAAACCAACACTATTGAGCACTACAGTAACATAATCGTCACCGAAATATAGCTATCGGTCAAGATAAACACCCAGACCGAAATTGGAAATCATTTCGGTTTCAATTCCGGCTTTTGAGTAAAGAATTTCGTCTATCGCCTGAGAATATTCCATTTAGAGAGGCAGCGAATCCATTCCTCCATGCTTTAAATAGAAATTTTGTTGGTATGAGACACATAAAGCAGAGTTCCAAAGTCATAGCCCCTGGTGGCCGAACGCATTCGGTAATTCACACGTATAAGAGCCGAATGCTTGCCGAAGTTATTTCACTAAATGTCTGAAAGTTGGCCGGAATCAGCGTTACAAGACTATCCATTCCGAGTCAGTATATTGCCGAGCAGCACTTCTAAAAAGCTCGAGTATAAAGCAGTGCCGTCCCAATGGCGAGTACAGAAAAGTGTGCTTGTGTTGGTGAGCAAGAGAGCGCTCTCCAGACTACAGCCACCCTCTAGTATGGCCGACCCACGCTGTATCAACGTTCCGTTGACGATTTTGTGACTGTCGTTGACGCTCGACTGACGTATTTATCAAGGCGATGTCCGCTCAATACGTTAACGGCAATTCAGGCACGCTAGGTCGACGCAATGCCATGCAGAGAAGCGACATATGCGATGCTCGTTCGACCCAATGACATGCATGGGGCGACTTAAGCGACGCTCGTTCGACCCAATGCCATGTATGGGCCGAGTTTAGCAACACTCGTTCGCCCTAAAGCCATGCATAGAGCGCCATAATGCATTTCACTGGCATGCTGTGAAATATTTTGATGGAAGGGGTGTTCGAGGATTGATATACCTTTTTTTTGAAATCCTTTCCTATTCTTTGCACACGCTCTCTGACGGAAAAAAATTAGAGCGTACGCCTTCTCTCTCTCTCTCTCTGTTTAGCGTTCGGCCCATGTTACAATTTGACAGGCGGCACGACGCATCACCGTACAAAGAACAACGCTGGGTTGATGAAAATAGAGTGACTGACCCCAGCCGTACTAGAGGGCAGTTTCACCGCTTCACACAATCATTAGTTCGGCTCGGGTTTGCGTGAAAGCACGAATGACTTTGTCCCCCGGTTGCTATAGGTGGCCGGGCTCTGGTATAAAGCATATCTAAAAGTGAGGAGACCTAGAGTTGAACTTATTTTAAATATTTCAGGCTTAAATCATAAAACTTTTTAGCTTAGCCAGGCTTATCCAAAAGCACAAATTTTAAGAAAACATATTATTTTGAATTCTTCATTATATATATATATAAGAGCACATCTAACATCCAACATCCTGAGTTTAAATGCTTAATTACTATTTGCTAAGCCAACATTTTTAAACTTTGGTTTTGTCAAAATGTTAAAAGGGTCGGTGTCTAATAGGAACATGCTACGAAGGGGAAAAATTCCGCTTTGGTAAATATTTATGACTCAGGATGTTGGATGTTAGATGCGTAGAGTGTGATTAGCTTATAATGTGGTTCTCGTTAATGGAGCATAACTCCGGAGACCTAAACATAGGATAGAGGGAATTGTAGCAAATGATCTTCCCCTTCCGGGAACTAGAATTAGGATCATCGTCATTTGTGTAGAATATTAATATATGAAAAAAAGGATGGCTCCTTTGTGATTCTCCTTGATGAAAGATATCTCCCGAGACGACCTAATCATTGGGTTAAGGGAATGGCAGCAAATGACCTAACCATTTCGGAAACTGGAAACTGGACGCCTGCAATTCAATTTTCTTTGGTTTTTTTTAAAAAAAAAGGACAACTGTTCACCAAATCATCTGCAATTCTTGGGAGTGACTCGCCCTAAAATCATTTTATCTTTAATATCTTAAAGAAAAGCTTCCTTTTACCCAATCAAATGCATTCACATTCCAAATGGTTTTTTATTTTCCGTTTTCCCTTTTCGTCGTGCTTTGATTTCTAATGTTTCGTGTAAATGTTTAATAAAATTATTTAAAAAATGTATAAAAAAATGATATGATTCTTAATAAATAAATTATGTTTAAATGTTTAAAAAAATAAATGTACTTTAAGCTTAACAAAAGTTTTTACCTCGTTTCTTTTGCTTGAGCATGATTCCAACTTTCTGTATGTTCTTCTGTAAACATGACCTGACCCCAACCCAACCCAACCCACCCCACCTTATATGATTAAGTAACAACAACCCAAAAACTAACCCGTTGTGTTTAGGTGGCAAGAACTCGCGTGGCATGCGCGTCTCCAGCTATGATCCAGATGATCCAAATAGTGGCAGTTGCGGTGGAGGCGGCACACAAGCAGGTCTTGCCAGTGGAGGATACAATGCGGTGGCCACTGGTGGTGGCGGCGGTGGCGGCAGCTGTGTGGCCTCCAAAACTTTGGGAAATCAAAGGAAATTCATGCCGGGCGGTCAACGAGTGGCTACCATCAGTCAGAACTACAACGAGAAGACCATGCTGCTAAGCAGCGATGATGAATACCAGTAGATGGACCTCTTTCTTTTCGTTTTTAAGTAATGTATGTAATTTGGCTGACTAACTATTTTGTATGTTTAGATTAGTTGCGAATTTCTGCATTTTCTATTGTGTAAATTGTTAAAAAACAAAATCAAAAAACCACACTTCTTGCGTCTTAAAACCGTCGTTGATTCAAATCTACAGGCTGCTTCTACAATAAAAACAATTATATACAAATACAACAACAAATAAATTGCAGAAATCTATTTATAAGCAAAACGAAGAAGGAAAATAAAAAGCTCTTGGCAAGGTGAACAAAATAGCAACAAATGTAGGCAACTTCCAAAGATGAAAAATGTATAAAAAAAAAAAAACAAAGAATAAGCAACATTTTTAACCCTGTACAAATTTTCAAAAAAAAACCAAAATAAGAATATTACAAAATCAAACACCTAAATAGTCCCCACACAAAATAATATTTTCATATAGCATAAATCTAGTAAAGGGCTTCTCATACAACAAATGTGTAGCGAATATGTGTGTGAACAGAAGAACAGCAGTTGGATGAAATGGTTTACAATAGGCAAAGTCAAATTAAGTAATTTTATGAAGCTGCAAATTGATGAAAATATATTAAAAACAAAGAATAAAAACACGTTTTTATGTACATTTTATGTTAATTATCTGACAAAAGAAATATGAAATAAATTTCATTCAAATATATACTTTAATGTATGTATACACAAAATAAATCAAGTGTTTTATTAAGTGTTTGAAAATGGTATAAGAACTCATTGCTTTGCTTTCAAAACTGGAACTGGACAAAAAGATTGAGTACCTAGCTCAATGTGATGATGTATGGAGGCACTATAAAATAAGCAAAATGTTAAAATATAAATCTGAGAAGCTCTTCTTTGCGAAGTACTCTGGAAAATACGTTGCAAGCTTGGGATTTTCTACACCAGAATTTGTAATAAGCTTGATTTACTGCTTTTTATAGCATATATAATCGGTTTTACATATTGACCGATATATTGCCGAATAGTTAGCAAATATACTCGTAAGTTAAAATCTTTGATATTTTCCTGAGCTAATTCTTCTTAAAAAAGGATTCTGAAAGGCCACTGCCAAGTCTTAAGCCTGAACTGTAAAGAAAAGTTATTTGTATATTCAGACAGGTAAATAGTTTGCCCAAATTTTGATGAAAATTTAGGTAAATATCCATAAATGCAGATTTTGCAGGACTTAAAACTAAAATTTTGTTGCCATACTCACATAATTTGCTCAATTATGGCCGAAAAATAGCCTAATTTGGCCTATTTAGCCACATTTTCATACAAATTTGGTCAAATTATTTGCCTGTGGAACCTTAGCTTTAGTACAATACTGTCACGCGGCCACCTCTAACGTAGACACTTAATTTTCGAAAGCTCCCCAAAGCATGCTACATAATTTTGTTAACATGCGGCTGACATTTTCGATAACATAAGCGAAAATACTTTTCATTGCATACTTTTGAGGGTAGACTTTCTACCTATACTTGCCTTCAATAATGCACCTGGGCCATGTGAAATACCAGGCGAACAGAAATAAGGAATTGGTAATTCTAAACCCACCGCTTTTCATATTGACTGCCTGCCTGCCTGCTTGTAGGTAGGTAGGTGCAGCCATTCTGTTTGCTTAAGCCGCTTTGTGTCCAACTGAAATACCAGGCGAACAGAAAAGGCAGTTGGCAACAAGCGTTGTAGCTAATTGTACGAATTTTGCCAGTTAAATTTGAATTTATTTGCTACATTTTTGCAAGCTCCCAAAAGCATGCTATACACTTTGTACATTTTTGATTTTTCATGCTCCTAAAAGCATGCTATACAATTTGTAAATGTTGATTTTTATTTTTTTAAAGCTGCCTGCTCTTGATTTCTGTTTGCCTGTTACTTCAGTTGTGTTGTCTTGACAGCAATTTGGATAATTGAAGCCAAAGAATTTTTTCAAATTGTGAATCTGCTCCTATGAAATACCAGGCCAACAGAAAACGAAGATACGTGCATTTTGGAACAAATTATTACAATTCTGAGTAATTGCTCTAGGGGAAGGTGAATTTCGTAATAAGTAGATAATGTTACAGCCAATACTTGCCGTCCCCTTGGAAGTGTGCGCTAGTCCAAATGGTTCCCCACAAGGGCAAGGATTCTAAAAAGCTGCTGACAACGTTGTTTCAAAATATTTGAATAAATATATCTGGGCAAAATTATGCGCCACAGCAAAATCACAGACTCTGACGTCAAATTTTGGAAGCTTTAGAGAATCATCGATACTGTTCTGTCATCTATCTAGCTATTCGGCTGACGTTGGCCTGCTTTTTAAGCTGAAGTCCCTCCTGCTGGCAGAATAATATCAGCTGCTTGAGTCCTTTTTGCCGTTTTAGGTGTGAATTGAGGGGCGGGCGATCGAGTAAACGCTGCTTTGAAGTTCTTTAGGGTAGTGTTCTCAAACCTGCACTCTAATCTTTGTATATATGCGGATAGATGACGCTGCTTATTCTTGCTTCCAGGCATTTGGTAAGGTCCACACGTTTTCAAATGGCTTGGTTCGATGGCATAAAGCGCTCAAAAAGTTTCAAAAGTATAAATTCCTCCTGTGCGACTCCTAGGATAAAGAGTCTTGGTGTGTTCCTGGACCTCGTCGACTGAAAAATACTTACTGCTTATAGCACAACTGGCACAGCTTCACTGGTAGCCCTGCATTTTCCACAGCCCTCTATCCAGGATTAACCAAGCAATAGCTGATGACTTCTCACTCAACCTCGCCTCATTTCTGCAACTGAACTGCGAGATTAGACAACCCATTTAACCACTAGTCTATCTCTTAAAAAAATACGGCGACAGTTGTAGCTGCAAGAGCATCACTACTTCTGTCAACTATCATCTGTTAAAGCGCCGTGGACTTGGGGGAAGCTTCCCTTATTTAAGTTAGCTAAGCCTTAAGCTAGGTTAATAAAAGTAGTCTTAACGGACTCGGGCATTTAATGCTATGGCAATCCAAAAGTGTTCTTCAGAGTAGCGTTCTTAGACTACTCCCGGTTTTACTCCATGTACATCTGCAGACAATACTGCTCTTCTTGATACTAGGCATCCATAGCTCGTAAATTACTCTCAACCTATTTTCAACTCGCTCTGCTCACGTCACTGATCGCGCTCACTGTTAAGTGGCTGTGAACACACAGCACTGATCGGGCTGCCTGCAACCAAATAACAGGCTCATGTTAGTCAATCGGTCATCAAATGTGTGTTTTTCAAAGACCGAAATGAAAAAATGTTATGTTCAAAACAGGGTTCCCCAAGCAGAGAGCGCGAACATGTGACTGTGTCTCTCTCTCTAACATACAGTGATGCATGACTTCGGCAATCATTCGGTGTGAATTGGCGAGAATGTTCGTATCCCAGGGGCTATCGCTGGGGAACTCTTGTTCAAAAGGTTGCGTGCGCTAGAACTAAGCATAAGCAGAGAAAGAGTCAGTGTGAGAGAGAACGAAAGAGCGCATACATTCATATTGTTAGCCGAGCATTACACACCGATGCATACATACGAAGAAGACCTTTTGAATGCGTGAATTTGGCCAACAGGGCCCAGACAGACCTGAGAGGAAAAAAATAAAAAAAAACAAAAAAAAAATGTGTTTCTCTCCTCCAAAGAGAAGCTGTGACCGCTGTTAAAAGTTGTTTTGGTACCTGTATTCAATGCGAATACTGTTATTTTCTGACAATGGCAAACGGGGTACTGATTTTTGCCATCTCTGCAGGCATCTGGTAAGGTTCAGGCGTTTTCAAATGGCTTTGGCAGCAGCACGTTCGCTGTGAGGCCCAGGAAAGTTGGTCCTGTGCGACTCCTAGCATCATCAACAGTTCTCTATGTTCCCTATTCTGACTACGTGGTCAAAAAACTTGAGTAGTCCCTGGACCTCGTCGTATGCGAACCTATGGATCCTATTCTAAACCTATGATCAAAATTAGCACTTCTGAATTTGGTTATTCCAATTAGCCTAAAGTCTTTCGATATTTTGCTAATACACCAAGTGTGTAAAGAGCGACGGCGATTCGATTAAGTAAAGTAGACTGTAATTCGACAAGTAGATAAGCAAATTGCCCTTTGAATTGTCGGGTAAATTTTGACTTTTCGTATCGAAATAGTTTAGTTTTTAGAATAAGGTTAAATAAAATTTTGAGAAAACCATAAATTTTCGGATGGGTCGTTTAACCTACTGCATTTGGCATTTATACAAGTTCTGAAATCGTAGATCTGAATTTACAGAATGAACTTTGGTGATTCTAGATTATACTTAAAACAGTTTATTTGTGGGCCTTATTTAGCGATTTTTTCTAAGAATCTGTGCAAAAGTGTTAACCAATTTTTATTTCAATGAAGTTTTCTAGGATTTTGCAGTTTTTCAATATTTATTTGGCTGACGAAGTTCCCTTCAAAATTCCAACCAAATTTTAACTCAATAATAAAAAAATTACAGTAAAAATAAAGTTCAATAAGGCACATTCGATTATTAGATTCCTGGATAGTACCACGAATAACTGAACTAGAGATGGTAGGTGGGATGGGATTTTAGCCTTATCTGGCAAACAAAATGCGAGATCAGGTCGGGATGTGATTGAATTTAGAAATTTAGGGTCGGGATTGGGACGGTATAGACGTGTGTCGGGACTAATGCCTGATCCCAACTATTTTTGGAAATGAAAAATCTGTCTTAAATTAAAAAAAAATGGGGGTTCGAAAGGATTTTCGCGGGTGCCGAAATTATTTAAAGACGGGTTCGGAACGGGAAGGGATTGAATTGAAAATATATATTTCAAAATAAACTTGGGTCGAAGAGGAATTGAATTAGTACTTTGCGTTTCGAATCGGAACGGAATCGACTTTTTTCCATGCTCCCATTTTCACTTTCACAAAGCTTTTGCGATTTCAAACCGGGTTTTGAACCAAATTTGGACTTTAAATCGCAAACTTTTTAAGGGAGCATGGTTGTATATAAAAATATAATTTTCAAAAATGTTTCATATATTTAAAAGGTTCATTTTGATACAATATCATTTTGTATGGCTTAAAATGTATAAAAAAAAGAAAATCTACCCACTATATCTATTCTCAGTTTTTGTTTGGTTTGTTTGGGTAATATCAAAATGTTGGCTTCTTAATCAACTAGGTGATAATTATGGTTCAGTCTTAAGCAAACGTAGTCTATTAAATAAAGTCCTTTGTTTTTTACTCCTTTTTAGCATAAATGCTGTAGCTTTTCTCCACAAAGATTTGTATCGAACGTTTGACATTTTGCTTGTGCGGTTCCGGTAGTTGCTCCAATTTGGGTAGGATTTTCATGAGGAAACGAAAATCTGGCGAGAGATTGATATTGGTTTCCATTTCCTCAGGATTGAAATCTGTTTCTTCGTCTGCTGCTGCTGCGGCGCCTGCTTCCTTGGCGGGCAAAACGGCTTGGATGGAGACGCTCTGCGGTAGTGTTGTGGGTGCTGTTATCATGGTGGGACTTGTTGTTGTGGTCGGTATGGGTTTGATAAAATTTGTAGGATTCTTTTTCGGTGGCAAAGTGATGGTAGGTTTCGGTTTGCTGGACACTGTTTGGGGTTTCGGCTGATCCTTGTCCTGCATACGATTAAGGATTTCGGGCAAAAGTTTCTCCAAATGTTGGGTAAGACTGGCCTCTGGTTTATCGCTGATAAACATCAATTTCTTAGCAGCCGCATCCTTTTCCTGCTCCACGACCACAAACATTTTACGCTTTTGGGGCTGATCCTTGGTCTGATCTGATTTTTCGGTTATTAAATATAATTTCCGTTTTTTGGGTTGACCATTTTGTTGGGCATCCACTAAAGCGGCGAGGGGTAGAGACGTTTCGTAGTCGGAATTAATGGATTGCACATCACTGGAAGCGGATGAACAAATGGAGTGTGAACGTTGAGGTGGAATAACCGGGGTAATGGTGGTCATCGATTTCTTGGACTGATTTGACGGCTGTTGCTGCTGCTGCTCCAAGTGATCGGTAGAGCTCTGTGGAGATGGATTCAATTTTGAAAAAGGTTGGGTTTTCAAATTATGTACGAGGGTTGGATTTTATATTTTTAGCTCTGGCTACATTTTCATTGAAAAGTTAGTACAAATTTCTCAGAAAAATTAGAGAAATATAAAGTTTGGTCAAATTCTAAATGGATTCCTTAAATTAGCGATATCGGTGACCCAGAATGTCTCCTTAGATCATCCAAAGATAAACCAGATGGAGTGTTTAAGGAGTCCAGTCTTACTTAGAGCCTCCTAAAGGTGTTTCTAGAGTTGTTGCCACCTTATAAATACATTTTTTCACAACTTTGTATAAAATAAATGTCAAAGTAAGCGTTTTTTGACACCTAAAAAAAGAGTCTTTTTACGGCTAAGCAAAGTAAACGATATCGTTGACCCAGAATGACTCCTTAGATCATCCAAAGATAACCCAGATGGAGTGTTTAAGGAGTCCAGTCTTACTTAGAGCCTCCTAAAGGTGTTCCTAGCGTGGTTGCCACCTTATAAATACATTTTTTCATAACTTTGATCAAACTAAGCGTTTTTGTGACACCTAAAAGAGTCTTTTTACGGCTTCAAAAAGCTACTTTTGCTCTTTCAAGTGGCGAAATTGGGCTTTAAATTAAATCTAGAAACTTTAAATCCAATCCTCGTACATTTTCTTTTTCACAGTGTAGTACACTCACCTCAACCAATTCGATGGTGGTAGTGCTGCTATCTGCCAGAGGTTTTACTTCTGCTGCAGCTGCTGCTGCTCCTCCTCCTCCAACTCCATTCGTTGCAATGCCCTTGGATTTGCGCAGTGGCGTCATCTTGATGCGCGTCTTGGCCATGACCTGACGTTGGCTAAAATGTCTATAGCAGATGCGCAGCTTTTGTAGACCGCCAATCTTCTCGACCAATTGATTGTCTATGCCGAAATGTTCCAGCCAATGCTTGCAACTGCAAATAGAGAATAAGCAAAACTTTATTAGTTAAGAAAATTAAGCAAAAATTGCAAGCTTAGCTCAAAAAGCATCAGCAGCAGCAGCACCTTTTTTTCTTTGCCTTGCGATCGCTTCGGAAGTTCTTTGTTTACTGGAAAAAAACTGCATTGAAGTTTTGTTCTTTTGGGCGCTTTTCCTTATGCAGCTTTAAAATTAGATCCCAATAAGTGCTCTCTTTTACTCTCACATCATTGAAGTTGTCGCAGAAAAAAGCTTTTCCCTGCTCTCTTTCTCTCTGCGCGTGGCTGTGTCTGTGTGTGTGTGGGGTGTGCTTTCAACGAGCGGAAGTTTTGTTGCATGTCTTTGCTTTATTGCCGGGCCTTTGTTGTTGTTGTTGTTCTGCTGGTGCAGCTTCAGCTTCCCCCCCAGTTGTTGCAGTGTGCATAGCAAGTTGAAGTGCTATTTATTTGCTTTATGCCCACATTTCAATGAAATTAGGGTGGACCAAGTTTTGGTTAGATAAATTTGAAGAATAGGAAATAGGGATTTTTTTTTAGATTTTTTTTTTATTTGTTTAAACGTTCTATAAGGGTCTTAAAATCATCCCGGAAAGCAGATCCGACAATATGTTTTACCAAAATAAAATGGAAAAAATATCTGGTAAAAATTCTCATCGACCATTGTATTTTTAAAAAAGTTATTAATGTTCGTAATTTTCCAAAAAGTTGTGAAAAAAATTTTACTTGTAAACTTTTTTACCATGTCTTGACGCACTTTGACCCAAATTTCTCGAGAATTATTTAACCGATTTTGAGAATTGTTTTTTTTTCGGTGAAAGCAAACACCCAAATGCTTCAAATCCATGTTTGAAATCTATTGAAAATATTTTTTATTTTATAGAAAACAGTTGCGGAAACTTTAAACGCGATTATCTCCAAGCCACTTCTTCAAAAATGGTTACAAAAATATAAAGAGTAACTGTTGACTGATTTTAATTACTCCTAATACCCACCATTCTGGTCTGAGCTGGGATATTTGGGATCGGGTCAATTAATAACGGAGTTATACCCTAGTTCCACTGACACATATACTATGCATATGTACAACGAACTCAGACAAACTAAAATATCCGTACATGCCCATATCCGTCGGAGCAAAAGTACGACAAAAATCATCGATTAGAGTAATTAGAATCCAAATACTCCTGAATATTTAAAAATAACAATTAACCATATTCGAGGAAAAATTCGGTAAAACCTCTAGAGTCTAGACCGACAGTTGCCGTTTTTGAGCGGTTCAAAAAGGAATGGCCTAACATTGATAAGTCTAAGTTTGAGCGCGGGATCCTCCACGAAAAGGTGAGAGTGGTCTTAAGTGACATAAAAAATGAAACAATTGGATAATACCGACAACAACTTAAGGAGTCATTTTTACGTGCCGACTACAAAGAAGAAATAACTCGTTTGGGTGCTGAAAATATTTGTGCTAATAAAATATTTTGAAGTGGCGAAGAAGGATATTGGTGATATACTCATTATAAAGTTTTATGTAAAAGAATGGATTGGCTGATCTAAGACCGCGGAGGCATCGAATCAAGACGTCATTTTCTTAAAGTCCATTCAGGAGAGGCATTGATTCAGCAACCTCAACCATAGAAATCACTAATGGTACCTTTCCGAAGAAGCTATAGCTTTGTCTTTCTTTGATGACAAAGTTCCTAACGCTGAAAAGCGATTGATGTGCCAAGCACTTAAAGAATAATCTGAGCCTAATATGAACACTAGAGTATTCAGACTAGTTATACCGCCAACATTATGGAGGAGTACACAAAATCCATAAATATGCATTTTCATGAAGGTACAATTAATAGCAAAGAAGTTTTTCTTACTACAGGGAGGTCCATTTAAAAATTGGAACTTAATTTTGTGTTCAAAGGTTGAACATTTATTGAAAAGGTTGGTTCATGTCATTTATTCATGAAAAACAATTTAGGCTGACTTGGCAGTAGCCCATTCGATCCACAAAACATTTTCAATTGTTTCGGCACGTATGTCAGCAATAGCAACTCGAATCTCGTTCTTCAACTCATCAATTGTTTCAAGATTGTTTTCATAACATTTGTCCTTGACCGCTCCCCAAAGATAAAAGTCTAACGGTGTCAGATCACAGCTTCTTGGCGGCCAATTCACATCTCCATATTTGCTGATTATTCGATTTTCAAAGATCTATTGTGGCGTGCGCTGTGTGGCACGTAGCGCCGTCTTATTGAAACCAAATATCGTCCAAGTCTTCCGCTTCAATTTCCAACCGAAGAACCAATCACTTAACATTCACATTCACGGTCATGGTGGCTCCTTCTTTATTTTCAAAGAAAAATGGACCAATGCTGCCTCGAGACCAAAATCCGCACCAAACAGTGACACGTGGTGGGTGCATTGGCTTCTCGACGACGATATGCGGATTTTCTGTGCCCCAGATGCGACAATTTTGTTTATTACCATTATCCACCGAGGTGGAAATATGCTTCATCCGAAAAGAGGATTTTTCGGTCAAATTCACCCTCTTCGGCCAAACGATCTTCCGCCCATTTTGCGAACTGTAGACGATTCGGATGGTCAATTGGCTTTAGCTGCTGCACCAATTGAACTTTGTATGGCTTTATGGCAAGGTCTTTATTCAAAATGCGCATCAAAGAAGTGCGCGAAATGTCTGATTGTTGAGATCGATGGTTGTTCACGCACATTTTCAGCAACCGCAGCAATGTTTTCGCTCGAGCGCACCGGGCAAGTACGTACACGGGTTGGTTTATCCACCAACATTCCAGTTTCACGAACTTGCTTCACGAATAGATCCACAAATTGGGTTTTCGGAAAAATTTTTTGTTAAATGTTTTTTTTTTCAAATTTCGCACAGTTTGAGTCGGGGACTCACCACTTTGGAAATATGTTTTTAATATTTCCCAACTTTCTTCAAGCGAATAGCGACCAATTTCGTAAATGTCAAAGGTTTTACTAAATATTAGTCGCTTTCCGAATGACATTTGACGTTTTTAAAGTCAAATTATGAATAGTTCAAATTCCAAACACTAGATGGACCACCCAGTAGTAGATTCCATTTCAAGAGCAACACTTTCTAGGGCAGCTACTTGATCAAATGTTGCTGTTGTGCTAAAACTTAAGTTTTTTTTAGAACTGGTAAATATATAATTTGGTAGTTGTAGCTTACCAAGGGGTAAGAGATTTTCATAGAAGAAATTTGCATTTAACTGGTTGCTGATGTCCAATAGCTATGTGATTCTTCCAAATTGGACATATTTTATGGAGGACAGTCAAAAGCCAATACGTATAAATTTGAGCTAAGCTATCCCACAATTCTTTTTTTTAAAGAGCAATCGTCTCTATGGGAGCTAGTTAATAAATGCGCGGGAAGCGGAAAATAAAATTTGTTGTCATATTTACGAACTTCAGAGGCCTCTTGGCATGGGTGTTTCCACAACAAAAATTCAAAAAAAAAAATGTCGAAAATATTTTTTCGTGTCAAACTTTCAGAATCCGTCGGGATATATTACAGAAGTTGTTAATTCTAAGCCCGTCTAATGGACATACCTCTATAAGTTTAATCATGGTAGCTAGTTTACGTCGCTTTATTTAGTACACTTTCACTTTTTGGCCTCGCTCTTCTTGAAAAACTCTAATACATACGCAGAGAGTGGTCAAAGAGCTTTCAAAAGCATCTATATTTTGCATTGATTTATTTTTAATCGGCCGCTGACGATGTATAGAGCTTTGATTGACAAATTATCTCTGCTCTCTTACAAATATTATTGCAACAGCTAAAACTCTACCGATGTCTCTGGATTATACCAACAACTACCAGAGATGTTGACAATCATTCAATACTACTTCGATGCCTCAGGGTCCACCCTAAACTCCATGGTCAATGCCAAATGCAACAACTCTAGCTGACAGTCAGAACTTTTAAGCAAAACAAATAACACAAAAAATATGAAAAAACTTCATGGCCAATAGAGCGCCCTCCTACTCTACTCACAATTCTACAGTCTCCTGTGCTCTCGCATTTAAAGTTAAAAATAACTCAAAGTGAATCTCTGTCTCCATCCTCCAGCACCCACACACATCAGCATAATTGCAATACAAACGCAATCTTTGGCATTGAACTTATTCTATGGGATTTATGCGGGAGCACAGAGTTCAATAACCCAGCGGATGATACTGAGGAATCCAGAGCTTAGCTCAGAAACTGGAAACGTCAGAAGCTTTGTGGCGACCCAAAGCTTAGAACCATAAACAGGTTTGCAGTCTCTCTCTCTATCTCTTAACTTACCGCTGGGCATCGTGAACTGGAAATCGACGTAGCTCTGAAGGCTTGGTGTCCTGACAGCCCATAAGGCATATCCTGGTGGAGTGACCAGACGACTGGGTGTTGCTGGCGGTAGTTGTATCCAGGGCCTTGGGATGTAGCGACACGGTTTGGCATATACGTAAATTGCTCATTTTTTTCTAGAACAGCAAAAGAGAAGCAAATCATAATAAGCTTATTTACTTAAGATTTCAGCTAGACAGGTGATGGCCAAGCGGAAAACAAAAACAAAAGTTGAAAGCTTTTCTCTGAAGCTTTTACGACAAACGAATACAGCTGCTGCATTTTGTTTTACTATGAAATAAATTAAAGCTTTGCCCAATACAACTGCACAATAAGCAAAAAGCTTTGATAGAACTAGAGCTTACGTTGTGGGGCCCCCTCGCCGCGCGTTGCTCAGAAATGTTTATTAAACCACGCTGTTTAAATATCTTAAAGTCACTTTGTTATCTTTGTTCTGTTATTTAACAATTTTCCACTACTTACCTGTTTCTCTCTCTTACTTTCTAAGTCTCCGTCTCTCTGTTTAAGGCTGGCCCAAGCTAAGCTCTTTTGGCGGAGTTGAATAACCTACGACTCCGCCTCCTGCACGTGCTTGTTGCTTTCTCACCCAATGACAATGTGCTACAAACAGCTTTTCAATTCTTGCCAGGGAACTGCAGTTCTTGAGTTTATGTACATATGTTTGTTTTTTTATTATTTTTTGATTTGGCTATTTAGTTAACGTTGCGTTCGTTCTTTCTACGTCACGGTATCTCAATGACTGCCGCGATAGCTTTGCTTTTGATTGTACTTGAAGGTATTGAAAGCTTGGACAGGCTTTTTTTTTTGCTGCTCTTGCAGAATTGTGTTGATTGTAAGCTTGGATTGCAGAGCTTTTTCTCTTTTAGAGCTAAAGCTTTAATGCTCATTGAGAGGGTGGCCTATTTTTAGGAAAAGCTTTCTTATACAGATCTTATTTTCTGCTTTTCTTAAGGGACAGCTGGCTAAGCTTTTATTA
This sequence comes from Lordiphosa magnipectinata, assembly GCA_037044535.1. Lineage (NCBI taxonomy): Eukaryota > Metazoa > Arthropoda > Insecta > Diptera > Drosophilidae > Lordiphosa > Lordiphosa magnipectinata. The sequence goes on from JBAMBO010000563.1 coordinate 115,683, forward strand.
TGCAAATGGCGGGTACATTTGAAAATAGAAAAAAACTAAAGAGATGATTGATTCGGTCTAGCCAGACTGTAATATACTCTGTACCCGCAGTAGCAGCTGAGAGCAGCGCTGCGGCAGCGAACTTTCGTTTGGTCATAGCTTGAGTATCGTGAGCGAAGATATACCATTTTGAAATACAAAATTGTCTACTGTCCAAAGGTATGCCTAGCAAAAGCAGTATAGTAAGCAGTCTAGTAATTTATATAGAACTAGCAGGTAACCGGCGCCCCTTTAGAATTTCAAACACAAAACGAAAAAGTGAAGCTTACTCGACAATTGCCATCTACCAAATCTTCATCTACCGAAATTCGCAGTTTTTTGACCTTTCGATCTTCACCATCCGTCTATTTACCCGTTTTAATGATAACACAAGGCAACAATATTAGACTTATTCCAGTATATTGAAGGGTTGGTGGTGATTCTAAACGATTTTCGTGTGCTGAACACGAATCTGTTTTCAGAAAATGTTCATCACGAAGCTCATTTTTGGCTCAATGGGTACGTCCACAATCAGAATTGCCGAATTTGGTCTGAAGAGCCAGCCAAAGACAGTTGAAGTGCTGCCAATGCACCCTGAAAAATGCTCTGCTTGTTGCGATTTGTGGACCGGCGGCATCATTGAAACGTACTTCTTATAAAATAATGAAAGTAGCAACATTAAGCCCCATACGGACATCCGAAGCAACGAGAAGTTTCATACAAAAATTGAGGGAAGAAGAAGCAGAAGTTACAACTTCGCCACTTGAACTTTTTGCAAGTACGGAGATCACAATTTGAATGTCACCCTTAACAGTCAATGTTACGCTTAACAGCACATATGTGAAGACTATGTAAAGTGGCTGTGGGCCTTATTATGCTTTGTGCAGCTGACGCAGCATTGAGAATGCACCTTGTTAAGTCACTCTGCGCATCGATCAGCTGGAGTGCATTAAGCTAAAGTGAACTAAAAAATAATAATAAAAAAGAACATGGCAGAAAAGCAAAAACGAAAGAGTCGCTTGGAAATGTTTTCACATGATGAAAAAATCTCTATAATTTTGGCGGTGAAAGAGCGGGATGTTATTTGGGATCTTTAGCACCCCAAGCATTCGGCCTTAAATTTCGTAAACAAGGCTTGGGGAGAAGTGGCCGCCATATTACAAAAAGAAGGTATGTACATATGTGAAAAATTAACACTTTGATCAATTCGATTAAAATTTGTACCAATATGTTACAGTGGCTGATTGCCGAAAAGGCTTTAAGTCTTTGCGGGAGAGCTATCGCTATCATGGCAGAAGCGCAAAGCAGATGAAAACTGGTAGTGCCGGTGGTGAGCCAATAGATAGCCCTTCTTTTATGGACGATGTTAACATTGATTGAGAATTCGGCGCATTAATGGCGTTTCTGCCGAATGTCTCATCAAAGCACAGGTAAGCCGATCAATAATATTTTTGTAAATTAATTTAATGAAATATTCATTATTTTACAGGACATTTCAAACGGACCCCTTGCTTCCTGCTGAGTGCCTGGATAATTCTGCAGTGGATATAGAAGAGTGCATTTCTGAGTCTATGCTGTCGTCAACTCTGGTGGGAGACAGCATCAAAGATGGGGCCACAACCAGCAGTTACTCCAATTTCACTTGCAAATATAAGTCAACTTGGCAAAAAACAGATCATCGAGCAGTGTGACCCACCGCCAGTAAAACTAAAAATACCACAAACTACTCTTACGTTCCACGGTGACGAAACATATGACGAAGTTAGCTAAATTACGAACGTTGAATGTCCGTATGGGTACTGAGCGACGATTACCAACTTTTTTGCCCAACATTTCTATTTTTTGTTTTTTATTTTTAAATTTAAACGCTTAAAAAATCACCCTTTATAACATAAAATCACAAATAACAGAGTAAAAACTAAGATGATCTGACACATTTCAGCTATCTGGAAGAAGAGAAATCGGCCCTAAGTCGTTCTGTCTTGTTTCATCAAATTTGGTTAAGTCAGAATAATAGACAAGAGCGTAAATTAAAGTCAGTCCTGCCCGTTGATCTAACCGTTACTCAGGGGAAAAAATTTTTAATAGCCCACTTTTATGTTAAGTAACAGAGCGTTACATTAATGTTTATCATTTATTTTCTCAACTTAACATTATGTTAGCAGACAGCGTTTTGTGACCCCAAATATATGATAAAATTTGGGGTCCTTGAGGAAAAGTTGGCAACAAATATATGACAAAAGTTGATATTTTTATAGCTTCACTATTTATTAATCTAAATGAAAATTTAATAGATTATAGATTTTGTGTATATAAAAGATTTAAATTTTAGATCGATTTCTTCGAAATTTTTTCATTCCGGTTGGGGGGGGGGGTACAAAAATTTGAAATAATCATGATCTGCCTGCAGACAATAAGAGTCTACATTTGAAATTTGGTTTCTCTACCTCTTTTAGTCTCTAAGATCTAGGTGTTCACACAGACGGACTCGGCTGTTGATGCTGACCAAGAATATGCCAGGTTTGTTTAAAAAGTGTAGCGAATTTTGTGTTGTTTTTTAAAAAGTATTTATTTATTCATTAAAATCTATAGATAAATTCTTGCACAAATGGATAGTCGAAAACTCGAGAGCTTATTAAACTTATAGGAGTCACATTAGCATTCTTCATTTTAAGAATTTTTATTTAACATTTTCGGGTGTGTCCCAGAAATCTCTAAGGGTTTTTGTATTATCGTTAGCATTTCAAATTTCAAAAGTGAAGACACACAAATATGCCTGGCTACACTCAAAAAAGCAACTCACCCTAAAAAGTGTCATTTTTGCCCTAATTTTTAGAAAATCGCCCTAAAAAAAAGGGGCCAAAGTCGACTCGCCTTATTCTTAAGAACATTTTTCTAAAAAAAAAAATAGAAATTGTGTTCTAAATTTCAGGGCAATTTTTCTGAAAAAAAAGGGGTGGTTGTGTTTCTTTGTTGTTGTTGTTTTTTATTTACTGGGATTCGAACTCGGGACCTCTCACACGCGGACGGACCCCTAAGACCACTCAGCTATTTGCCTTAAGGAAGAACTTGCGTCAAACCCATAGATAAGAAAGTACGCAGTTGGACGAGGCCTGGGATCAAGTCACCGAAGCAGCACTTTTTCTTTTTTATTTTTATATTCTTTTAGAAAAACTTTCTTGTTTTTTTTATCAATTTATTTATTGTTTATTTTCTCAATTTATTGTAACATATATTTTAAGCAAATTTTTTCTAAAAAATTCAGTTTTCGGGCAACTTTTCTAAAATGCAGAAAACTTTTTCTTAAAAATAGAAATTTTTTCTAAATTTTAAGACGATTTCGATTTTAGGGCGATTTTCTTAAATATAGAAAAATAATTTTCTGAGTGTTCTAGATTGGATGACGAAAGTTGTAGTAGATTTTTTTCCTTCCATCTTTCACCTTTCATCTAGTAGCCTGTCTTATTGTTGCCACTTCACAAATAAAATCCGTTGGTGTAGTTTTTTGTTGTTAAACCGACTTGGAATTCCCAAGCGGTTATAACAGTGCTGGCATGAGGAGGCAGCTGTTGTCTTGTAGACGACCAGCCTCTTTTGTTATGGTGTTATGGCAAACATAACATTACACCTCGTTGAGCTAAAACTTTCTTCTTTAATTTTCATTTAATAAAATGTATTTTTCTATTATTTTACAACTGCAATGATTTTTATAATGTTATCTTAAATTTTTCGTCCATTGGCGGTATGAATACGTATATGAATCTCCAGATGTCTTGGAAGAATAATTAGGGTATTCACCAGCCCGCGTAAAAGCGTAATTGTGTAAGTTTACGCGCCGCAGCTATTGAGCGTCCCTTCTATTTACCCTCGTAATTTTTGGCGTAAACCAGCTGTTTTTGACAGGCTGTGAATATTGCTGTTAATTGAGATTCAATACTTACTATTTACAACTAATTTCAGACGCCTCAGCGGCGTAGAGCACTGCATGCATAATTCATAGACGGTAAGACGTGTGTTCGAACCATGGAGCTGACTTTTAATTTTTTTATTTCCTCTTATTATCGTTTGTGATTGAACATTTTTTCTGACCTCGGCCATGGTTTTGGACTTTTTTAATCAAAAAAAAAAAAAAGTTTATTGCTCCACCATCCTTTACCGGGATTCGAGCCGGAATATCAAAAAATACAAGGCGACAATCCTATCCACTCAGCCAACGGCTACACAGAAACATATGTATCTAAATTTCTATATCAGATAAGTACGATACTAAGTACTTTTAGCCGATACTTTGACACTTCAAGTTTTTACACTTTTACACTTTTACGAGCGATTTTATAAACATACCCCAGGGCAACAAAAAGTTGGTAATTTTTTTCCTATGTGTTTTGTTGTTGTGTCGTAAACTTTTGGAGTTTACGCCTTTTTGATTACGCTTTTACGAAAGCTGGTGAATACCCTAAATGATTTTCATAATGTTATATTAAATGTTTCGTCTATTGCCTGTTTGAGTTAGTTGGTGAATCTCAAGATGTTTATAACGCACAGCGTCTTTAAGACCTATTTCCAGAACGCGCACGAAAATAAATTTTTATGTCGAACTTCACATGAATAGAAACACTTTTGAACTGTTTTGAAATCTGAATGCTATTGCACAGCAGTCTTAGTTGTATGAAGTATTGTGCCGAAATAAATTTTTATGTCATCTGGAATCGTAATAATTTGACAAATTTTAAAAATTGACAGCCCGACTCATGTAGTACAGTTTTAATTGCAGAAATTTTGTTATCTTAGTTTAAACTTTTTGATCTCGTCGCGCTCTTTAAAACTGGAATTTTTATATTTGTTTGAAATTGTATAATCTATGATACAAAAGGAATACTCTCTAAATTTCCATTTTTGCCTCAAAAAAGGCACTCTTATGTACATAGGTGTATACCAAAAGCACGATCAAGTTTGTTTCAGATAACGAAAACTGTCTGTTCTGAAAGGCACCTTAAGATCCGAGCAAAAACAACAAAGTTATACACGAAACAATTTAGCTTGTGGGAGCGGGAGGAGCACTGTGCGTACTGCAGGCAGCTAGGGCGTGTGTTTATGTGTGCAGAGCTTTGCAGTTTAGTTGTTGCACTCAGAACCGAAACTGTAACGGTACAATTTTTAGGGTTGTTTCGATCTTTTAAGAACCCGGTACACAAAAAATTTGAAATATCGGTTCCGGTTCCGAGTTTTGTTCGGTAGACGGTTTCGGTTCCGGTTCTGCAAGTATTTTAAGCTTGGATCTTAAATTCTGGGCTGTAGGTATTTAAAATGGTGTCTGATATTTTGGTTACGAGCCACATTGAACCGGCTTAAAAGTGGTTCTGAGCTATAAATCAAAAATTACTTAAGCTATGAACTTGAGATTTGATGGGGGTAAGACAGTGTCTACAGGGGGCACTTAAGGGGGGATTCTTCATGTGGCAAATTTTTTTTTTGCATTTTTGTATAACTTGGATATTTGAGAGTAAATGGAAATACTTTTTTGAGTAAATAAAATTCGACTAAATAAAGCTGAGAATTAACGGCTGGTTCTTGAACTTGAATGGTAACATGTTGTCGCCTCAGATCGATATGATTATTAATCGACTTTTAATCGAGAATTATCAAAGGCTAGCCCACACAATGCAAACTAGAGCTGCGGTCGCATCTAAAGAAGGCAGAATGGCCCGCAGAGCAGAGAGAGCTGCTGCTGAAAACAATTTTTTTGAGAATGAGGAAGGTCCGCTATATGCAGCTGGCATCGTCGACTAATATCTTTTAGTACATAATATCTGTAATTTTTTTGGTTACTTTCAAATCAACTTTTTTCGTACTGCCAAGCCACTTTTCTCCGGTTCTACTAAACCGATTTTGATGAAACAAAATGCAATAATCGTTTTTAAATGGCGTTGAGCTGGAAACGGTAAAAACTTTTAAATATCTTGGCGTGACTATCACTGGAAATTTAAGCTTCAAACCTCACAAGAAAAACTGCAAGACTCTAAGAAAGCAATTAATAGGACTTGGAAAAACTTTTTCGGAAAACGACATATTTTGCCGAGCACTAAATTCAGAATGTTTGAAGCCACTGTTCGATCAGTAATGTGCTATGCATCTCAAGTCTGGGGATACTGCCGATACTGCCGATATGAGGAGGTGTAGCGACTGCAAAGGCTGTTTATTAAACGGATATTTGAACTACCCCGCACTACTCCAAAATATGCGCTCCACTTAGAAACCGGACTGCCTTCATTATTCTTGTACGGTCTGCAAAACCACTTCACATACATACGGAAAGTTATGGATATGCCGAATTGTAGACTAGCCAAAACAGTCACTGCTATGATGCTGTCGGAAAAAACACAAATTTTTGACAATTGTCTGTCCTTATTTCAGGATCATGACCTTCCATAGACCTTCAAAGCGTCGGATCATGGGAAAGATCCCATCAATTGCTGTTGGAGAAAGCTGTTAGCAGAGAAAGAGATTCTTTTCTAAGTCAAGCCATTCAAAGTGTGGTCCGAAACACTTACAAAAAACTAGAGCTGAATCTGGAATCGCTTAACTATTTTCATGACCGTTATGACACTCAAGCAATCTCACTTATATGTCGGGCACGCTGTGAAATGCTTAGTCTCAACTACAGGCCGTACTGGAGCTCTGTTAACACAGATTGTAGCCTATGTAATTTGCACGCAACTGAAGACGTCATTCATGTGCTTGGGGTACGCCCAATTTTAGCTGAGATAAGAAGCGCCCATCTGGGAAGCCGTTTCCTTTCAGAAGCAGACGTCATAAATTGGCTAAATGGCAAGAACTGGACAACATTATCCTCCTTTCTACAACAGGCGCTAAAATATAGAACCGCTTTTATAAATGAATATTTGTAACTTTTTCTGTAAATTAAATTATGTATCTTTTCTACCTATTTTTATACCCTTGCAAAGGGTATTATAATTTTGCCCAGAAGTTTGCAACGCATAGAATTATTCATTTCCGACCCCATAAACTATATATAAGGTTGTCAAAAAAGTCTTGCGGTATTTTTATTGAATTTTCAATTGTTCATAAAATTGGTTATAATAATGCGATTTAAGTCAAATATGCGCCGTTTTGTTCGATGACGAGTTCCCAACGAGATGCCAACTTCATAATGCCCCTCTTATAGAAGCTCGCTTCCCTATTGGCAAAAAGCTCGGAGAGCCAATTTTCACAGGACTCTCTTGTGGCCAACTTCCGACTACCAAGCTCGTTCGCCATGGACAGAAATAGGTGGTAATCACTTGGTGCGAGATCCGGACTATACGGTGGATGCAAAAGAACCTCCCATCCGAGCTCCCGGAGCTTCTGGCGCGTCACCAAAGATGTGTGTGGCCTGGGCGTTGTCCTGATGGAAGACAATTCGGCCTCTGTTGATCAAAGATGGCCTCTTCTGCATGAGTGCTGCACTCAAGCGGTCCAGTTGTTGGCAGTACAGGTCCGAATTGAGCGTTTGGCCATAGGGGAGCAGCTCATAGTGGATGATTCCCTGCCAATCCCACCAAACACACAGAAGAACCTTCATGGCCGTCAATCCAGGCTTGGCCACCGTCTGGGCAGCTTCACCGCTTTTCGACCACGACCGTTTGCGCTTCACGTTGTCGTAAGTGACCCACTTTTCATCGCCAGTCACCATCCGCAACAAAAACGGGTCGATTTTGTTGCGATTCAGAAGCGATTCGCATGCATCCATACGGGCAAAAATGTTTTTTTGCGTCAAGTCGTGTGGCACCCATACATCGAGCTTCTTTTTGAATCCAAGCTTCTTCAAATGGTTTATAACGGTTTGATGACTCATGCCCAGCTCTTGGCCGATGCTACGGCTGCTACTATGCCGGTCTCTTTCGATCAATTCAGCGATTTTATCGCAATTTTCGACGACAGGCCTTCCGGACCGTGGCGCATCTTCGATCACCTCTGCACCAGAACGAAAACGTTGAAACCATCGTTGTGCGGTGGAAATGGAAACTGTATCGGGTCCATAAACTGCACAAATTTTATTGGCAGCATGAGATGCATTTTTGCCTTTATCGTAGTAGTACTGTAAAATATGCCGTATTTTCTCTTTATTTTGCTCCATGTTTGCGACGCTATAACTCACGAATGACTAAAAACAAACAACAATAAATCAAACACGTGTTAGCGCGTGAAAAGAGCTTTCCAAAAAGCTCTAGCGTGAACCGATGCGACGAATACAACTAGAACTACGCGCTTGCAAAGACAAGCTTGCGGAAATCCCGCAAGACTTTTTTGACAACCTTATGTATTCTTGATCAGGGCGACGAGCTGAGTCGATTAAGCTTTGTCCGTCCGTCTGTCTGTCTGTCCGTCTGTTTCTACGCAAACTAGTCTCTCAGTTTTAAAGCTATCGAGCTGAAATTTTGCACAGAGTCTTCTTTTTACTGCACGCTACTAATATGTCGGAACCGACCGGATCGGATGACTGCCATAGCTGTAGCTATAGCTATAGCTGCCATAGGAACCATCGGTCAAAAAATGGGTCTTAGAGAGAAAAACTTTTCTGTTTTAAATTTTATCTTTCTTAAACTCCGCGATTGTTAATTTGATATGTTTTCAAAAAGATTCGTGAAATTTGGTCGAAATCAGATGTTTAACTGTAGGGTTTTAGTTAAAAAATTGTTAGATTTTTATGTAAGAGTTCTTAAACTCTGACATTTCAAAAACAGCATTTGCAAGGGTATAAAAACTTCGGCACAGACGAAGTTAACTTGGCCTTCTCGTTTTTTTTTTGTCTTGGTCAATGCTTAAATCGAAAACTGTGTTTCTTTTTTTTAAATATTGGTTTGTTTATATCGTTAACAATGTACAAAAACTCAAATGCTATGGCTGACGGTTAAAAATCAAGCCAAAATTTATATTAATAAATATCTACTACTGGAAACATAAAAAAAAGGCCCCAAAATCGAATTTTCATTTTTCATTGGCCGCCATTTTGTCAAAAAAAATCACAAAATTTTTTTCAAAGGTTCAGACCAGAATGACATCTATACTGATTATAACCCCGTTTTTACTTTTCATTTCAAACAACCTGGAGACGAGGAATCGTGGCCGCGAGCTCTATACCTTTTGTTTTTGACCCCCCACTTTGACAGCCGAGAACTTTTTGAACAGCCCTCATATCGAAGCAGAACAATTGGTTTGTTTTCTTTAATCTGTTTGTAACACAATAAAAAAAATACAGAATTGGAAAAACTCTTTGCGTTTTCAAATAAGATTTTTTTTTAAAAAAGGTCCAAAAAACAGCCTCGAAATGGAGAATAAGTATATATGAAAATGAATGAAAACACAAATCAACACCCGACTGCAGATAAGTTGAGGCTTCGAAATATTTATTTCCCATTTTGGGTTCTATTTTTTTTATTTTCCTTTTTTTTTTTTGTTTGATAAATTATTGATTACTTGCGCTTAAATTAGCAAATGCGAAATTCACTTCAACAAATCAATGGAATCAATGCACAAATTTTTGCCTGCATAAATAGTTAATTTTTACCTGCCATAAATTTTCCTAGCTCATTTGACAAGTTTGGTCATTAAAATTTTAATTAAAAGCGTTAAAAGCTTTCCATAAATTTACATTTCGAGAACCCCACACGGGGGGACACAGGTGTTAAGAAGCAATTTTACAGGCCGCTTGCATTCAGAAATTTCAATTTCAAGCGTTTTTCTTAGCTATTTAAAAGCCAATCAAATGCCATAAATTTCAATAGTTGCTCATTAAACAAAAAGAGTGGGAAAAAACTTGCAGATAAGCTCAAACTTGTCACATCACTCATATTTTTTGCTGCCTTCCCCTGCCTATCATACTTAGAGATGTCAATTTGAATTGTGGAAAATATATATTTATTACTAAGTAGACGCCCGTCAATTGTTCATAACCAGCCTCAATTTTCCAAAGCGCCTTTAATAACATGTAATGGTGGTTTTATATCATGGTAACAATTTTAAGCAATTAATTATTGTCTGTTCTTGGTTTTCGAAAACAATTGTAAAAACAGAAAAGAGAAAACAAAAGTGGTCGGCATTTGATATTGAGCTCAGGCGGCAATTTTCAATTATTTTTATTTGATTGAATGAATGAACGAATGAACGAATGAGAAGTGGTTGGTTTATGGCGATGCCAGACAGCGATTATTCTCATCAACAACAGCGTCATCGGGGTCTGGTTGTGTGTCGGTCGACTCTCTGCTTGACTGACTGCTGGAAGGCAAAAGCAAACAGTTTTACAAGCAGCAGATTATGTGATTAGAATATTGACAATTAAGCGCATACAAATTGATTTACTTGTAATTTTTTTATAGAGCCCCCGAAGGAAATTCTTGTGAGGCAAACACAAATGAAGTGCATTGTGAAAATGACTTGAGTAATTATAAAAAAAAAAAATTCTTGAAATGAAAATAGTTCTTGTCAGAAGTGGGATTCGAACCCACGCCTACAGAGTAGACTGCGACCTGAACGCAGCGCCTTAGACCACTCGGCCATCCTGACTGTCAATTAGTGAAGAAAACTAAACAATTGAAAAATGAAATGGACAATTTTTTTTCTCAAAATTAATAATGCAAATTTCAGTGCATTTTAGAGCAGTGTTCTACAGCCATGGCCCCTGGAAGACGAACACACTCGGCAACCCATACTAAATGCTTGCCAAAGTCATGCATCACTAGGCATCGGAGAGAGAGAACCCTGTTTTAGAGCTTCATTCGTCACCGGTAGCCCCGAGGGGTCGAAGACCTTTCGCTATTTACACGTAAACGAGCCGAACGCACGCCGAAGCTGGGGACAAGAGAGTAATCAGGCCTTCAGTCGCTGGCTAGCTGATTCACGGCGTTTTATTTTCGCACACCAATACACTCTCACTTTTCGGCCTCGCTCTCGTTGACCAACGCTGATCGGGCGAGGTACGTTTTTTGATAATGCTGAATGCGAAATTCGATTATTATTGGCCAATCCTGTCAAATGATAATTTCTTTTTATACCCTTGCAAAGGGTATTATAATTTTGCCCAGAAGTTTGTAACGCAGGAAAGCACCCAAGATAACCGCATATGCTGACGACATAAGCATAATTATCATGGGGAAATGTCCATCGACTCTTAGCTCAATCATGGACTCTACTCTCAAAGAGATACTAAAGTGTGCCACAGAAGCCGGACTCAGTATCAATGCGGAGAAGACGGACCTGATTCTCTTCACCAAGAGATACAAGGTACCGCAATGAACTCCACCTACGATAAATGGAATACAGCTAACGCCAAAGAACAACGTAAAATACCTTGGAGTAGTAATCGACAGTAAACTGTCATGGAGACTCAATGTGGAGGAAAGTGTGAAAAAGGCAACCAATGCGCTATATGCAACCCAGAAGATGCTAAGCAGCACTTGGGGCCTATCACCAAGTCTAACGCACTGGCTCTTCATCTCAATAATACGACCGATTCTACTACATGGCATATTGGTATGGTGGCAAGCCACGGAGAAGTCCACATATCTAAAGCTGATGGAAAAGGCCCAGCGGCAGGCATTAGTCTGCATAACGGGGGCGCTGAGGTCCACTCCAACAAAAGCACTAGAACACATCCTAGGAGTCAACCCCCTGGACATCCAAGCACGCCTCCTTGCACAAAAGACGGCCCAACGTCTTTGTGCGGCAGGCACCATGGCGCTACAAAGCTATGGACACAGCACGGTGGGTAGAGTGATCATCAGTAGCACGGACTACATGATCCCAAAAACCAACTTCACAGGTGCATCAGCATTACTGAGACTAGAAGACTGGCGTACAGGACTGGCCCAGGAAGCAATGCACCTATTTACAGACGGCTCCAAGATGGCCTCAGGAGTCGGAGCCGCTGTATACTGCGATGAGCCGGAATTGAGGCTCTCCTATAAACTGCCAGACCACTGCACCATATTCCAGGCGGAGGTCTTCGCAATAAGGAAAGCACCGGAATTGGCAGAACAATACGCACCAAACAACCAAATAAACATATACGTTGACAGCCAAGCGGCAATCAAAGCAATGCAGAGACACACCATTAACTCCAAAAATGTTCTGGCAAGCAGGGAGGCAATAGATTCCCTCAGCATCTCTAGAAAGGTGCAAATCTACTGGATTCCCAGCCACCGGGGCATTGATGGAAACGAAATGGCTGACAGTCTTGCAAAAGCCGGAACCGCACTAAGCCAAGAAGCAACACTAAACATACCTATCTCCGTACAGACGCTATACAGCAAGATGGAAGAGATAGCGGAGAAAGAAGCAGAGGAAAAGTGGAAGAACACAACCGGCTGCAGAATCTCAAAAATCATGTGCAAGATAAGAGACAACAAAAAATCACGCACTATATGCTACAGCTCCAAAGAAGAGACTGTAGACTGCTTATAGGCATACTAACTGGTCACTGCCTAGCAGCTGCTCATGCGAAAAAGCTAGGCATCACGACAACGGACATCTGCAGGAAATGTAAGGAACCTCGACGAAACTCTGGAACACCTCATCTGCAGCTGCCCAACGATCGTTAAGACGAGACTAAGACATCTGCACTCCCCAAGTCTCACCTCTCTTGAAGAGGCGGCAAGGAGGTCTCCCAAACAACTATAGGCATTTGCCAAAACGTCAAACATCCTCTTGGATTTCTAATGGTACCCAGAAAAAGCCACCCGGCCTCACTAAGGACCGTAAGGTCTATGTGTGGTCCCTACAAAGGGCCAGCCGGAACTACCTACCTTGTAACGCATTGAAATCTTCACGAGCTGAGTCGACTACGCAAACTAGTCTCTCAGTTTTAAAGCTATCGAGCAAAATTTTGCACAGAGTCTATCTTATAGCTGCCATAGGAACAATCGGTCGAAAAATGGGTCTTAGTGAGAACTTTTTTGTTTTCAATGTTAGCGTTCTTAAACTCGGCCATTATTAATATTATATGCTTTTAAGGCTAGATTAGGTTAGGTTGAGATGGCTAAGGACAGTAAGACTGTCCCTATACTTAGGCCAAGATAGGCCCATTGCGATACCATATAATTCCCTATTTAAGACAGGGGCGGAACCGTTTTGTCAACGTTAAAGATTTCAGTAGATACGCAATCTCTATCTCGGACACTTCCGAGAGATTGAGTAGAAAGAGGTGGCCAAGAGTTTTGAGCCTCCTTCTACTAAGAGCTGGGCAATGGCAAAGAAGATGCAGAAATGTCTCCTCCTCTTCCTCACACTTGCAGCGTCTACAGAAGTCGTTGTGAGCGACGCCCAAGAGTGCTGCATGCCTGCCGATTAGGCAGTGACCCGTTAGGTCCCCAACCAGAGGAGAGAAATTTTTTCCCTACTTTGGTGCAAAAGACTATTGGTTCGCTTCAGGTTAAACGAGGGCCACGTGACCCTAGCTACAGCGCAAACCGGAAGGTTATTCCATCGTTCCGTAGCCAGGCGCCAGGTTTCATTCCTTGTGATTAGCTTGTATGAGGCTAAGGGCATCATTAAAAAGCTCTTCTCCGGGAGGAGCTAAATGGTAGTACCCTGTCTTGCCAGTTTGTCGGCTGACTCGTTACTCTCAATGTCGCGGTGTCCAGATATCCAAATGAGGTGGATACGGAGATGCTGAGCGATCGCATTTAAGGATCTACGGCATTCCGTGAGCGTCTTGGCGTTATTGGTGTAGGAGTCAAGAGCCCTTAGAGCGTCTTGACTATCTGAGTAAATGTTTATGTTCCCTTCTTCGATCATGAGTATGCTGATGTATTTGGCGGCCTCCTGGATGGTCACTAATTCAGCTTGGTACACACTGCAATGATCAGGGAGCCCGAAAGACATTTCCATATTTACGTTGGTGGAGAAAACTCCCCCTCCTACTTTGTCATCGAGCTTAGATCCATCAGTGTAGATATTGATGGCATTTGCTCTACAGTGGAGCAAGTTATCCCAGTCGTGTCTACTAGAGATATTGAAGTCATAAAGTTTCTGGAATGAAGTTGTGGGTATACAATAGTCTGTAATGAGTTACCCGCGTTCCAGGACTCAGACTCTCTTAATCTCAAGGCTGTATTGTCCGCTAACTGTTTAGACATCAAGTCTAGAGGAAGAAGATGAAATATGGTGTTTAGTGCTTCCGTTAGGATGGTTCGGAAGGCGCCACTCATACATATTGCTATGCTTTCAAACAAATTTGCCAATTTTGGTCAAGATCGGATGACTATGTCTTATAGCTGTCATAGGAACCATCGGTCGGAAAATGGGTCTTAGTAAGAAAAACTTTTTTGTTTTCAATGCTAGCGTCATAAAACCATTATTAATATAATATATTATATATTCAAACAGATTTGCAAATTTTGGTCAAGATCGGATGACTATATCTTATAGCTGCCATAGGACCGATCGGTCCGAAAATGGGTCTTAGTGAAAAACCTTTTTTGTTTTCAAGTAAATCGTTCTGAAGGTCGATGATTCTTAATATTAAACGCTTTCAAACTTATTTGAAAAAGTTGACCGACATCGGGTGACTATATCTTATGGACCATAAGACCGATGAGTCGGAAAAAGAGTCTTTGTGAGAAAAACTTTTCTGCTTAAAATTTTATCTTTCTTAAAGTCGGCGATTGTTAATTTGATATATTTTCAAAAAAGAGTCGCGAAATTTGTTCGAAATCAAATGTTTATATGTCGGAAAATGGGTTTGATTTTTATGTAAGCGTTCTTAAACTCTAACATTTCAAAAACAGCATTTGCAAGGGTATAAAAACTTCGGCACAGACGAAGTTAGCGTGGCCTTCTCGTTTAAAATTAGGTTTATCGAACTTTTAGTTAGGAAGGAAGGCGACTTGTTCTGTTTGATTTGTCTATATAGGGTTCTCTATAACATTTCAGAAGATTTCATTTATTCTTTTCTAGTTCGAAATTAAGTGATTGCAGAGAATACGTATCGTTAGTGGTTGGGAGTCTGAGCAAAAAAATCAATCCAAAATCTAGATTGAAAATCTCTTTTCCACAGTTTTTTTTCTTCTTAACGTGGCGTTGTTGGTGGTCCTTTGATTTAAGTAACGAAGGGCACAGGGCGGGAAGTTGCAGAAACGAATCGGTCCGGGATTGAAAATTTGGGCAAGGGGTCAAACAAAATTTAGTGTTCGGGAATAGAACTTTCTAAAGTTTAAGGCTTTCTGGCGATCGAGGTAAAAAGGAAACAAAAAAGAAACCGTAGATTGGTTATGTTGCCATCTTGTTATGAGCAAAAGCCAGAGAATTTTTTGGATAATTTTGTCGGTGATCCGACAAACCCATTTGAATTGAAAGCCTTTTGTCCCATGGCGAAAGTAAACACTCCATGGAGTGAAAAGTGTAGCTTGGTCATATCCCATCTTTCGTATTGTAAACCTTGTCATAATGTTAACAACTTTGCCCTAGAGCATATCATTTGGCTTTATTCTATTGTCTGACCTACATAATTCCCCCCATTGTTATGATAATTTACAACCACCCGAGCAAATGTTTGTGTGCTGCACCCACCACAACTGACTGACTGATTGTCTGACTGACTGACTCCAACTGCTAAATGCAACTGGCAACTGGCACCCACTGGGCATTTTGTACAAATATTTCTTTTTCTTGTTGTTTATTTAGATATTTATGTGATCAAGTTGACAGTAGCACAAATTTTGATTGATGACGCTTGATTGACATTCGGGCAATTTGCTAATTTTATTTCGTTTGTGAGTCTTGCATTTTATTGTTGTACTAAGAACGAGAGGGAAATTGTGTCAAAGAGGTTCCATCATTAATCATAATGAATTCATTGGGCCAATTGCCACAAACTCTTGAGGTAGTCGGAGTAGAATTTAACAAGTAAATTAATGAGAATTCAAGCTTAAACTTTAATTAACTTGGGCTGACAGGTCGACTGTGTCCGATTAACATATACAAATGCCTATCAAGTGTCTACAATCAAAAACTGGCCAGGCTCAAAGTCAAAGTGGAGCAACAGCAGCCGCAGCAGCAGCCGCAGCGACTTTAACTAATTGAAATGCATTGAAAGTGCGTGCAACTGGCCCGGCCGCGTGTGAAATGTCAACCGGAGCCACAGTTTTTATTTTTGAAATTTTCTCGTTTAGTTTATTGTATAACTTAATTATTCATAGGTGATGAATATGAACAAAAAATATTTGGCTTGCATAATAAATGGAAATAAATATAAAAAGTGACACTTGCCAATCTGCACCGTTTTTGCCGGGTGATATATGATGTTGACCTGATTTTTCAATATAAACATTTTGTTGTTTTGTATGATTATTATCATTTCCATTGACTGTGCATAAAGAGAGCCTTGTCACTCAGTTAGTCAGTGGGTACAACACACCTTTTGTGAGGGGCAATTTGTCTTTGCCTTTGGGGCGCCACATGCAATTTTTCATTTGCCACACAAAGCGTAGGCAGAGGCAAGTTCAAAGTGTTAAGTGTAAAAATGGGAAAAACATGTGTAATACATGGCGTATGGTTATTTTTATTGTGTCAGTCAGTCAGTCAGTCAGTGAGAGACGGGAGGTGGCCGCCATCGAATGCAATTGGTCTTTTGACACACAATTCAACACAGTCAGGATGGCCGAGTGGTCTAAGGCGCTGCGTTCAGGTCGCAGTCTACTCTGTAGGCGTGGGTTCGAATCCCACTTCTGACAAGAATTTTTTTCTTTTTTTTTTATTGATCATAATTTAAATTTTAATTCTATTTGTGTATATCTTAATATTAATAGTGGATAGTGAATTCATTACCCATTAATTAGTAGATAGCGAAATCGGTACGACCACATGCTCCCTATAAAATCGAAAGCGTGCACCCAGATTTGGCGAGACTGAAATCGTCTTCAATTTAGATTTTTTAAGAACACCTTAAATTAAAAAAAAATCATGGAAAAAAAAACTATGCTTCTACCGGGGGACTTGATCCCACGAACTCGTCGTTTTCTAAGCGAATGTCGTCTCGACTATGGCCCTTGTTGCTCGCTGAGCGGCAAAGTGGCAACTGCTTACATTCTGAAGTATGTTTTTGACGCCAAGTCTTGTTTATGCCTGAAAGTCGAGTGATATAAGGCGCTGTCGTCCGTATGTTTAGTCTTCGAGGTACCAAGTTGAAGTCCCAGTAAAGTAAAGAAAAAATGTTTAATTGTATCTCAAAATCAATTACAGCTTAGAAAAAAGTAGATGGTGTCGTTCTTGGTCGGTCGTGTTTCCTCTTCCCCCCTTCGTACTTAAATCCAAAAAGATATACATATGCTTGAAATCTGTACTTTTTTTGCCTACCACCATGAAGATCTATGCTTGATGATATGAAGCCGACATAATTTAAAACCAAGAATTTTAATCTCAAAAATTATTTTATGTAAATGTTGCCCGCGGCTACTCCTGAGGTAGTCCATTCGTAAGCTCAAATTTTGTCATACTCTTTGCAGCATTTCTGCCGGTATCTTACCAATGGCAGCTGTACACGAAAAACTTTTACGTAGCCCGACAAAAAATAGTCTAGTGTGGTCAAATCACATGATCTTATCGGCCAATGGACTGGTCCAAAAAGTGAGATTAATTGCTCACCAAACTCGCCTCTAAATTGGTGCCGTGTAGCAAGTGGCACCGTCTTGTTGAAAACACATGTCATCCAAGTCCAATTCGTCCATTTTGGGCAAAAAAGTCGGAAATCATAGCACGGTACTTTCCTTCATTGACTATAACCGCACCAAACAGTGCATTTTTCAGGCTGAACAGATGGCTCTTGAACTGCCTCTGGCTACTCTTCAAACTAAATTCGGCAATTCTGTTTGTTGACGTACCCATTAAGCCAAAAATTAGCTTCGTCGCTAAAGACGAAACATATGTATCACAGAGCACGAATTTTGATAATCTAATCTGAATTTCGATAGTCTATTCATGGTGAAATGGCAAACCTTATTGAGCATTTTTGTCGTTGCCACATGTTAGGAATCTCGCGTGAGGTGTCAAAAAATGTACACTAAAAATCCAAATAGTAAAACAAGTAAGAGCGCTTTAGTCGAGTGGCCCAACTACAAAAAACTCTGTACAATTGAGACACAGAACGAACTTTTGAATAGGCATGGCCTCTCAGACTACCAGTTTGGCTTCAGAAAGGGACATAGCTCGATTGATGCCAACGGTAGTGAAGATGGCCCTTGATGCCACTGCTGGGAAAAGATGGCAAGGAGGCACAAAAAAGTACTTCCTAGTCACAACATTAGACTACGATAACTGAACCAAGATCCGGAAGCCACATCGGGTAACAGGCGGCGTTCCACAAGGCTCAGCTGTAGGACCGATGTTGTGGAACATAATGTTCGACGGAGTTTTGCGCTTTAACACGGCGGCAGGAGTGAAAATCGTAGGTTTCGTAGGTAGGTATCGCCATCACGGTAGTGGCTAAAAACCTAGGTGACGTAAAAGTCACCAAATGGCTAGAGGAAAATGGGCTAAGCTTGGCTCCCCACAAAACCGAGTCTGTCCTCATAAGGAAGCGCGTAGAAACAGCTAGTTCGAGAGTCGGAGAGCAGCTGAAGGCCATTAAGTACTTGGGTGTAATGCTAGACCACAAACTCAGCTTTAAAAGCCACTTGGAGTATGTAGAAGAAAAGGTCGGTAAAGCCATAAGTACATTAACCGGCATAGGCATAATGGATAACATTAGCGGAGCTCGACAGCGAAGCAGATGGCTGATATGTTATATGGGGTCAGGTCAATTATTCTATATGCATCGCCAATATGGGCCCCTGCTATGGCGGTCCCTTCGTACAGCCGTGGCTTCAAATGCGCGCTCAGAAGATGCGCCCTGCAAGTGATAAGTGGCTTCCGAACAGTGTAGCTGGAATGGTCCGTGGAATGGTAAAAATTTGTGTCACTATCTCTTATAGTCTCTGAGATCGACGCGTTCATATAGACAGACGGACAGACGGACATGGCTTTATCGACTCGGCTGTTGACGGTGATCAAGAATATATACTTTATAGGGACGGAAATGTTTTCTTCTCCCTATTACATACTTTTGCACAACTTTATGATCCCCTTTTACCCATTTTCAATAAGCTCAGGGTATAAAAATCACTCTTTATTTACAGTGTGACCCTCCCCAGTCGTACTTTGCTGAACGTGGTTCCCAATGGAATGCCATTTTTATACCCTTGTGGCAACGTTTTTATACCCTTGTAGAGGGTATATTAAAATTGTCCAGATGTTTGTAACGCATAGAAGGAAGCATCTCCGACCACACAAAGTATATATATATTCTTGATCAGCATGACGAGCTGAGTTCATATAGCCATGTCCGTCTGTCCGTCCGTCTGTCCGTCTGTTTCTATGCTATCTCCTCCGTCAGTTTTAAGGCTATCTTAACCAAACTTTGCACGAAGCCTTTTGGTACAAATACGCTGCACATTTGTCGGAATCGGCCGGATCGGATGACTATATCATATAGCTGCCATAGGAACCATATGTCGAAAAGTAGTTTTAATGAGAAAAACTTTTTTGTCTTCAACGCAAACGTCCCCAATCCTCGTATTTCTAAGTTTTCTATGCTTTTACATAATTCCACCAAGTTTTATGAAAATCGGACAACTATATAGTATAGCTGCCATACAAAAGATATGTCTGCGAAAAGTCTTAGTAGGAAAAACTTTTTTGTTTTCAATGCTATCGCTCTCAAACTTGTTACTGATCAATAATATATGCTACCACACAATTCTGCCAAGTTTGATTCAAATCGGATGACTATAGCATATAGCTGCCATAGGAACGATCTGTTGAAAAAGTAGTTCTAGTGAGAAAAACTTTTTTGTTTTCAATGGTAGCGTCTTTATACCTTCCAGTTGTGAATATTATCAGTTTCCACACAAATTTGGGGAGTTCGGTCCAAATCGGATGAACACATCGTATAGCTGCCATATAACAAACTGGGAAGCAAATGCTCAAAGTAGTGGCGCCATCAAGCTAAAAGGGTATATAAACTTCGGTCGAGCCGAAGTTAGCTTTCCTCTATTTTTCATACTGATTTTTACACGGAAAAAATATCTACATATTTGTTTAGTATTAGTGTATTAGTTAGTAGTGCTTGGAAGGCTAAAGTTCACTATCACATGAAACCGTCCCTTCTCTGGGTTGTGCTTTTGACACGCGTACGTATCAAGAAAGAACGCAAAGAAAAACACGATCGATTTCCGAACTCTGTTTTTTTCTATCACGTTCTTTTTCATGTGTTTGGAAGGCTAAAAGTCACCCTAACAAGAAACGTTCCCTTCTCTAGGCAGTGCTTTTGACTCCTATAAACGTGAAGAAGAAATGCGGAATGCAAAGACAAACAAAGCAAGCCAAGGGAAAGAAGACAAAATAAAGAGGACTAACGGGACTAAATTTACATTTTTTCGTAGTATTCTTTAATTTCCTTTGACTGGGAAAGAAGACAAAATAAAGAGGACCAACGGGACAAAATTTACATTTTTTCGTCGTATTCTTTCATTTCCTTTGACTTAAATTTTCTAACATGTTTTGCTTGCATTAAGAAGTTGGCATCAACAACAGCAAGTTCGTGCCTTAAAAATTACAAAAATTCAAAGTTTACTTTTATTGGAAATTAAACCGATGTGTGAATTGTATGAATTACATAGTAGTTTCCACTGACTCAACTTAGCATTATATGGTAAGAGTCAAAATATATATAAATCATCATGATATTCCTTATCTAAAATTCCACAGAGTCACTTATGATGGAAGTGTATTCGTTCGACGATTACAGAAAGGCGTTTCAAAGAATCAAAAACAAAGTATACAAAGCGGCTACAGATGCCAAAAAACAGTAAACAGCGATCATACCAATAACAACAAACAAATATAACTTTTAAAAGCCATTGTAAAAACTTATTGTTGAATATTATAAATTTTCTTTTTAATTTTTGTTTGAGATTTAGATTAAGCAAAATGAAATAAAAATTTCCAACTTCAAAACGAAAAAAGACACATTCTCGTAATTTTTTTTTCATTGGATCACATACTTGACACGTTCCTAAGTCACATCTTAAGTTACTCTTTTTCATGAACTACAAAATGGGTTCCATAAGAAGGTGTTCATCATACATTCTTTCGCAGCGAACGCCGCATGCATGGAATATTCCCTTCCCACGGATGGACTTCTGGAACTGTTCTTTGAGAAAGAGAAATTGGAAGGGAAATCCGAACGATTTACGAAGTTTAAAGCATGTATAAAAACCTATGCTAAAAAACCAACCCAAAGATGCATTCTTTGACGGTTAAAAGCGAATGGAACTTTTCAGTTTTCGGAACTACTTCTTCAGTGAAAAAGAAGTTGTAAAGATGTGCATTTTTCATGGTGTCAGGTCCGACTGGGTCGTCTCATTTCTTAAAAATACCTTAACATTAAATACTTTTCAATATATTTACCATTATTCACATCATGGCGGTTATTTTCAAACAATTTTAAAGCTTAAGTTTCCTAAAACTTGTTGAAAAATGCATTGTTTCACTTGCAATTTTTGGTTCAACTCAGCATTGACTGTTTGGTTTGCGGCTCGCTTAACCAGCACAAATTAGTGGCTCGTACGGTTTGTTTTGGCTAGCTTCAGAGCCAAAGTCATTTAACAAATTTATTAATACTTTTTAAACTCCCACAAGTCAATGCACCCTTTCAAGTTCAAAGTCAAATCAGACACAAACTCCTACCAAAAAAAAAAATAAACAAAATTCAGACAACAGCTGGTGCCTGGTCTTGGACTACGCAAATTTGAAGAATCTTTTGAAATAAGCATTAATCAAAGTTTTTTTTGCATTGTTTTATTTTTACTTCCATTTTTTATGGTCGCGACATTTTATGTGTATGCCAAATTTGTGCAAAATTAATTAACAGGTTTCATTGTTTTGGCTTTTCTTTTTTTTTATTGTTTTTTAAATTTATTTCAATTTTTTGCAAGCGCAATAAAAGCCACATTATGATGGGGGCGTATACGTAATGTTGTAGTAAAACGAGTTAGAATTTTTTTTCGAAAATTTAATTTTTTGTAGCTGCACGTGCAACTAAACAAAAAAAAGCTCTGCCCCAGCACAACGCCTACGCTTGAAGTGGAGAAGAAGCCAAGACAGCAAAATAAAAACAATAATTTTATGGTTTCTCTCTCGCTCAGCAGTTGTCTCTCCCACACACACGCACACACACAGAGACATTAAGCGATCATCGGCTGGCTGGCTCTTTGCTGCCGCTGTGCATTGAGCGACCAGCCGCGTCGCAGTCAACAGCTTAAAGCGCAGCGCGTCGGTTGGTTCAAAACATTTTCATACATTTAACGGAAAGTTACAACGTTACGACTGTGCGTTCAATTTGCTATAATTATCTAAAATTAAAATTACAATTTTACAACGAAATTTAGCAGCCAAACTCCAAAAGTTTTGTATGCAATTACGAAATGCCAAGTGAAATTTTTTGTGTGTCTAAAAATACAAATTTACTTTAATACGCATATGGCCGAAAAAAAAGCCCACGCCAAAAGCAAAAGAAAAAACCAACGAAATATACGAGTACAACAACTGACGGGTTGATTGACTCAAAGGAATTCCAGTGTCCCTCTACGTAAACGCATTTCGTCTGCCATCCATCCATCTCTCCAATCCAGATCCAGCTTCCGTTTGGCTTATCTGCCGCTTGCGATTCTGACGCAGTTTCTGTAAGTTGTTGCTGCTGTTGTTGTTGTTTTTGTTGTGTGTGTGAGTGTTTCCGCACACATTTGTAAGATTTTGGTTTTTTGTTTAAACTCACGTCACATAAAAATCAACATTAATATCACATCAAATAGGGCTACAAATTTACCCAAAATAAACATAAATTAAACAGCAAATACAATTTATATGGTTAAAAGTTCAAAATATTTGTGGAAAGTTTATGAAAATCCAATTGCTGCCCATTTAAAACCCACACTGGAAAACATATGTCTTTCCACCAAATCCAGCTGCCTTTTATTTTTCTTTTTGTTTCTAAACAATTTTGTTTTCTTCTCAATTGATTGAAGTTTTGGCTCATTTGCTTTAGTTTGTTATGTTTTTGCACATGTTTTTGTTTATGGCATAAACAAGTTGTACAAAATAAAGGGTGACCCAGTAAGTTCATCAGTGATTTAAATCTCGCGCCAATGCACAAAGCAGTGAAGAGAAAAAAAATTGTTAATTTTACAACCATTAATTTTGATGAGGCTTCAAGTTTTATAACGAGCTGCACACTATCATTTTCAGTTTTTAATGCTATGATATAAATATAGTTTCTGGATGTTTAATGGCTATGCAAATGATATGGCTAACAACGTGAGTTACAGACTTTTTCGACTGCTCTTTCTCTGACGCATACACCAAAACGTGACTTTAATGATTTTTCCCCATTACCAGATTGTTCCATATTCTTCTGGTTTAACCTTATAATCAAAGTCTAATTAAACCTACTAGAGATTGAACAGCGAACATTTAACAAATATTTGTATGATATTCACGGTATGGCGTAAAAGAGGGGTGCCCACATAATGCTTATGGCAATAAATAAGAAGTAAAAACAACCACAAGAAATATATTGTCTAAAAGGGTTATTGCAAGTTGCTGAGTGTGTGTATTCTTATGCCCGGTCTATGTCTCAGCGTTTTATCAAAACAATTGTGTTTCTAGGCAGCGGTGGGCACGCCTTTGCTACCATTGTTACGAGTTATTTGTTCGCCAACTGTCGCCTTTCAGTTGCACAAGCAATTGCCTTGCTTCGAAGTAAGTTACAACAACAAAATCCTGCCTACCGGCGCCAGCGCCCACAAGCAAACGACGACACAAGTGCAATTGCCTCGCTTTAAAGTGAGTTACAACAAAAAACTCCAATCGACTGCTGGTCGCACAAGCAGACAGCACAACAAGTGCAGTATGTGCCACCGAGACTCACATGGCACAGCAGCGGAAGGCTGCAAAAAAGAAAATATAAGCAGAGCCTCGCTGATATGGGTTTTTATACTCTGTACCAAAGGTACACAAAGTATATTAAGTTTGTGCAAAAGTATGTAACAGGGAGAAGGAATCGTTTCCGACCCTATAAAGTATTTATATTCTTGATCAGCATCAACAGCCGAGTCGATATAGCCATGTCCGTCTGTCCGTCTATCAGAGAGGTTTGACTTGTATGGGGCATATACTTCTTATACATACTTGCAGGCAGATCAAGCGCATCGCGTTGTGCCCTCTCTAAGTTTCTCTCTCTCACTAAGATTGCATTTCTTGACTCGCAAATGCGAGGGTAGTAAGGTACAGAGTATGTTATAGTCGGGCTTGACCGACTTTCTTTCTTGTTTTTCTTTTGATGTTGTTGGACTGCTATAACTTGATGCGGAATTTAAATATTTTCAGTCAGATTGCGATGCGTCTTTTGATGCAATCCATGAATCGATCCTATGTTGGAGTCTTCGAAGTTGAAGAACAATTCTAATCCTCAAGGGCAAGCGTCATCGACGAATACAAATAGTAGTCGGAAGGGAAAATGTCCGGGCTATACGGCAGGTAGAACTTCCAGGTAGAAATAGAAATATTTCAGAAAGAAAAATATAGAGACGTTGTAAATAGACAACCGTGTTTAAATAATGTGTAAATAAAAAAATGAAAACACGAAAAAACCATAAATAAAGAAGATGTACTTAAATGGTGGACAGAAAATTCGGACCTTTTACCGAAACATAAGTTTTCGTACGTACACTGAGAAAAAAATCAATCTTAAATCTAGATTGAAAATCTCGTTTTCAAGAACCTGGCAGTCTTATTAAAACAAGATTGAAAAACTTTGAAATGAGCTTTGAAATCTTAAAAACTAGAAGGCCAGGCTAATGTCACAGTTCAAGAACGCTTACATAAAAATCAAAAATTTTTGTAACTAAAACTCATTTTCCGACAGATAAACGTCTGATTTCGACCAAATTTCGCGAATCTTTTTGAAAACATATCAAATTAAAAAACGCCGAGTTTAAGAACGATAAAATTGAAAACAAAAAAGTTTTTTTTTTGATATATGGGCATTTCCATAGAAAAGTCCACCGAGACCAAAAAATGAAAAGTACTTAAAAGCATTATTTTTGATCATTTTTTCATGGGGAAATAATCAAAATGAACTAATATGAGCTAATTTTAAATATATTCACAGCCCATTTCCAGATTTTCAAATGCAAAGTCGCGCAAGCGCCATTTTTTTCATTGGGATACGTTTTGTTGTCATAAAAATGCCTTTAGATTGCATTGATTTTTGGTCTCTAAACTATTTCTAAGGGTACAAAGAGTTAAAAAATAATGCAGAAGACACCATAAGAAACTATATGATTCCAATTAACTGTAAGTTTCTGCTTTATATTATAACAAAAAAAACATAAATATAATGAGGAAATTTGAGTAACGTAACGTCAGATAACGTCACGTCAGATAATTAAGCAAATAAAAAAAAAATTGGGCAAACATTTTTGAATAAGATAACCTGGAAAATAAACTTGAATTATTTCAAATCATACTAAAAAAAATTTTATACAAAAAGCTTTGCCCAATTCGCAGAATTTTGCATTTTTCTAAAACAAGTCAAAACCCACTTTCGCGTTATGTAACGTCACGCCAGCATACATGATTGCTTATATCTTTAACTCCTTATGATCGAGTGATGTCATTGTTTTTGCTGATTGTAGTGCTACTTAATTGCTAACCAAATATAAAACAATCTTTTTAAAAATCCAAGATTTTAATATTTTTCAAAAAGATCTTTTCGTACGAACGTAACGTCACGTCAGTTTGGAAATGCCCATATATAGATTTATTTTGGTAAAAATAAACAATTTTCGGTTGCAATGCAGCAGCGACACACCCTCTCCTGGGACTCGAACCACGACGTCTTCGTTCATTAACACGTTGACACGGCCGATTAGTCGATTTTGCCGTAGAGGGTCAATTGTTAAGCGCAGCCAGTTGCAGTAGAAGAACTCAGGCTGCGAAAATCTCTGCTCCTATACTGCAACTGGTTGGGCCTAACAGTTGACGCTCGATGGTAACGTGGTGGTGTCAGTTTTTCAATGCGCAAGAAGGTACTGAGCTCGAGTTCAAGGCGGATTAATAGTATACAATTTATATAAAATTTTCAGAAAGAAGAAAATGTTAATAACTAAAACATCTAACTCAACCACCAACCAACCAACAACACCACGCCCATCACCTAAAAATAAAAAATGATTAATTTATTTTTGTCTTTTTTTTCATAGTTAAAAATGAGATTGTTTCATCTTCAAGTCGAGTATAAACGATCCAATTGTTAGATTAAGATTTAAATTGAGAATATAATCTTGGGTTAAGATTATCTCGCCTCTGACGAATTCTGACACCGTTTCGTCTCGTTTCAAGATTATAATCTTGGTTTTAGATTGATTTTTTTCTCAGTGTACCAGAACTTTTTTGTACAGGTAATATAACATTTATAGAACCCATAAACACTTTGGCCCGCTTCTATATTTGGTAAACAAAACGTGTGTTCGAATCATCGAGATGATTTTTTTTTTTTTCCCCCTTTATTATCGTTTGTGATTGACATCTTTTCTGACCTCGGCCATAGTTTTGGGCTTTTTTAATAAAAAAAAAGAAACATAGATCTTTACCGGGATTCGAGCCGGAATATCAAAAAATACAAGGCGACAATCCTATCCACTCAGCCAACGGCTACACAGAAAAATATGTATCTAAATTTCTATATTCGATAAGTACGATACTAAGTACTTTTAGCCGATACTTTGAACACTTCAAGTTTTTCCACTTTTCCACTTTTACGAGCGATTTTATAAACATACCCCAGGGCAACAAAAAGTTGGTAATTTTTTTCCCATTTGTTTTGTTGTTGTGTCGTAAACTTTTGGAGCTTACGCTTTTTGATTTACGCTTTTACGAGAGCTGGTGAATACCCTAATTTTCTATATTAAAAAGAATTTAGAAAAAATTTGAGTTTTAGAATTTCTGATTCTTTACTAATTTTATTTTTATGCAAATTTTGCCTTAAGCTTCATAGTCAGGATGGCCGAGTGGTCTAAGGCGCTGCGTTCAGGTCGCAGTCTACTCTGTAGGCGTGGGTTCGAATCCCACTTCTGACAAGATTTTCTTTTTTTTTCCTACATTCTCATTCATTTTTCTAGGAATTGTCTTTTTTAAGGTAATAAAGTTTCCTATCAAAGTTTATTAACCCTTTTTGGGGTTTTACCTGAGCGAGCGTAAAGCCAATTAACGTGAATATAAATAAATTTTTCACGCCTTTTTTTGTTACAATTGGCCTGCCATTAAATAGCGTAAAATCTTATCTTTGTTGGGGTTTTTTCAGTGTCACTATTAAAGTGCTCTCTGTTCGCTAGATATCAAGGCATTAAAATGCATTAGGCGTGCTAAAATAAAAGGGCTTAAGTCTAACATTCTCTAACAAGGCGGCTGACCATGAGGGGGAACTATTGATGTTGAAAAAAAAAACACTTATATGGGTAAGATATTTGTTTTGGTTTTTGTTTTTTTGTAATTTTGCTGAAGCAGCTGTGTTGGCCATAATTAAAACAACAGAACTGACCCCACCACAATGGCATTGAGCCCCTGCCCTGGAAATCAGAGAATCTCAATTGTGTCAACTTTGCGCTTTGTTTACAAACAATCAGAGAAAAAAAATCAGAGTCATGCACTTGATTATAATTTTCAATTGTGTCGGTTTAATATTTCCCCATTTTCTGCACCTTTTTTTCTTTGATATTTAAAACTACTTTTTGATGAATAAAAATTGCGCAATTTCAATGACTTGACCCAATTCTATGTTCAGGAATCAAAAGAGCGCTTAAAATTGCCAGTTAGAATTGTTTATAATTTAGAAGAGAGAAAAAAGTTCAATGTTAAAATGCTAAATTTGTACATCTTGTCAAAACATTTCATTAAATAAACAAATAAATAGTACTGGAAATGCGCAGGAATATATTCGACATTAACAAAGATATTACTAATTTAGCTTTCTTTGGGGTGGGAAATGTCAACAAATGTGTCGAAGAAACTCATTAAAATAAGCTTAAAAACCATAAATAATTAAGACAACACAAAGACCAGCCGCCGCATAAGCATAATGAGAGAGGTTTTTTGCCACGCCCCTTTAACCGCAACACGCATTCATTTTGGCTTAAATTCAAGAATGCGGGTCTTGACCTCTTTTATATTGTTGGTGTTGTTGTTGTGTTAGTTCTTAATGGTCAGAGCAGCTTTAAGCGATAAGATTTGTCGGCTTTTGTACTTTCATAGGCTGAGATCAAAGTAAAATTTAAAATTGCAAAAGTCATATTTAACACACCCTAAATTGTGTAATAATAATTAACTAAACGAACAAAAGTACAAGTAATTTGCATTTGAAATTATATATTTTTCTCCCAAAAAAGTAATTTCTAGTTGCCATAAAAATTATTTATAGCACACAAAATGCTATAAAAGAATTTTTCAGTTTTGGCTTATGCTTAAATAGCTGTTTTGGCTCGGTGCTACGACAAGTCAGGATGGCCGAGTGGTCTAAGGCGCTGCGTTCAGGTCGCAGTCTACTCTGTAGGCGTGGGTTCGAATCCCACTTCTGACAAGTTTTTTTTTTTTTTTTTTTTAGTTTTAATAAAGATAAAGGAAGATACAGGTTTTAAATTAATACATAAAGTCCGTAAGCCGGATAGGAGCTTTAAATTTACGAAAATGTCTTTAAAGACCTTTTTTCTACAAAAGTTTGTCCGCTAGAAAGAACCTAAACATTGTACACCGGTACAGTTTCGGTTCTGAGTGCAACAACTACTCTGCAAAGCTGGCTCTTAGTTTTGGGGGAATTTTCTCGGACCCACATTATAATACCACGGAATAGAGGAAAGGTAACTTCGGCTTGACCGAAGTTTATGTACCCTTGTAGCTTGTATAATATATATAAATTGAGGTTTTAAATGATTTGGACGAGCATTCATAACTGAGTTATTTCACAAACTCAGTAATAGATGGCGCCACTACTTTAATCATTTTAGCTACGAGGTTTTAATGTGTAACTAACTTTATTGAATATCACATAAGCTAACAATTATCGTCAAGTCGAAAGGAGCGAAAGGAGCGATGCAGGCGCGCGCCGCCTGTGGCCGAAGCCAAGCCAGAAACTGAGCGCCAGGGATGGCGCGTGATGTTGCTCTGCTATCCCTGCGCAGTAGCAGAACGACAACACACTCGCCATCCCTGACGCGCAGTTTCTGGAATGTTTTCGATTCGCGCAGGTGGCGCCCGCTTCGCTCCGTTCGACTCAACAATAATTGTTAGCTTAAGTTATATTCAATAAAGTTAGTAACACATCATAAACCACCATCGCTAAATCATTTGCTTGCCAGTTTCTATTCATCAGATTTTGACCAAACTTCATATTCATAGCTGGAAAACTTAAAGACGCTGCCATTGAAAACAAAAAAGTTTTTCTCACTAGAACAACTTTTTCGACCGATCGTTCCTATGGCAGCTATATTCTATAGTCATCCGATTTGGATTATAATTGGCAGAATTGTGTGGTATTATATAATATTGATCAGTAACAAGGTTGAGAGCGATAGCATTGAAAACAAAAAAGTTTTTTTTACTGAGACTTTTTTCAGACCTATTTTTTGTATGGCAGCTGTACTATATAAGTGACCGATTTTCATTAAACTTGGTGGAATTGTGTAAAAGCATAGAAAACTTATAAGTACGAGGTTTTGGCGCGTTCACGTTGAAGACAAACACATTTTTCTAACTAAAACTAATTTTTCGACCGATAGTTTCTATGGCAGCTATATGATTTAGTCATCCGATCCGGCCGGTTCCGACAAATGTGTAGCGTCTTTGTACCAAATGACTTCGTGCAAAGTTTGGTTAAGACAGCTTTAAAACTGACCGAGGAGATAGCATAGAAACAGACGTATAGACAGACATGGCTATATGAACTCAGCTGATCATGCTGATCAAGAATATATATACTTTATGTGGTCGGAGATGCTTCCTTCTATGCGTTACAAACATCTGGACAATTTAAATATCCCCCAACATGGGAATAAAAGATATTTCTGAAGCAACAACAACCACAACAAATAGCAAACCGATAATTCCCTTAAGTCTACGGTCTATATTTGTTGTTGCGTTCGAATTTGCAAAGGGCAAATGAGGGAAATTGAAGAATTTGGCCATCTTCTCATAAGATTCGATAACCTCAAATCTCTGTACGTTGGACGTTGAAGTACAATGCGCAGTACGTTTAAGTGCCTAGGTTAACAGCCCAACTCCTGCCCAACCGACCAAGAGGCGCAGCCAATAAAGTGTGTAACATAAAGTAATGTTAACTTCGGGGTTGTAAGTTAAAATAAGTTAAAATAGTAGCTTTAAAGCAGGAAGAGACGCTTCCAAATTGATTACTCGGTACACAGAGAAAAATATGGCGTTCCAAAATCGTTATGGAATGGTCACGATTTTGGTCTGTTCTTGCCGTTTGTAAAACATGAACGGTGGTCATGAAAAACGAAAAAGTGTTCATGAAAATATCAATATTTTAGCATTTTAATGTTTTCAGTGCTTATTATATTTATTTATTCCAAAATGCATTGTACAAAAAAAGACAATGTTAAAAAAACATAAAAAAAATATTGGTCGTCCTCCTCCTCCTTCCTTGCCGCCCGACCTTCTCGAGACCACCACCCTAGAGGAGGCTCGACCCCGACCTCTCCATTAACTATGGTTAATCATTAACTATAGGTTAATATTTATTTTTTTTCTGGATCAAGCCGGCGACCAAAGTGAGAACAAAATGTTCTTAAAACGAGCACTAAATGTTCTTAAAACGAGCACAAAATGTTTATAAGACAAACCCAAACCGTTCATGAGTGAGAATAAAATGTTCATGGCATAGTGTGAACAAATGTTCATGAATTTGGAAAAATCGGGCTTAGCAGACTATCGTCACCAAAATGTCATGATTTTGGTACATTTAGAACGGATTTTTTTCTCTGTGTAGAGTTTATTGTAATCAGCATAGAGGACACGAAACGGTTCATGCAAGGCATAGTTAATAGTACAATGATTCAGCGATAAGTGGATAAAACTATGATTTGGTCTAATAGAAACTTTACGGTTAGATTTACAAACCTACTCAGATGAGTCGATTTCACCATTAATTAGTCTATGCATAAGGATTACCCCAAGCATAACTCGACGGTTAATTAGGGAGGGAAGGTTAATTAAAAGAAGTCAACTAGAGTACAATGATAAACGGACTACAGAATTCCAGTTTAATCCACGAAGTGCTTACAGAAAAGAAACAATAAGAATTGCATTTGCACCAGGGAATCAAACCAGAACCAGAACCGGAACCGTATACCGAAAAGAACCGATTAAAAGTCAGAGCCAGAACCGGAACTGGAACCGATACATGAAATTGATTGTGTACCGGTATACGAGTACCGATATTTTTGGAACCTTAAAGACTGAAAAGAACCTAAACATTGTGCCGGTACAGTTTCGGTTCTGAGTGCAACAACTAGACTTCAAAGCTGACACTTAGTTTTGGGGGACTTTTAAGCAATTTCCAACAAAAAGGAGTATGGTCTTTCAAAATTTGAAAAATATTGAATCCTTTATTCTTAGGCCCACATTATAATGTCATGCTAATGATAACCTCGAAACTGAAAAGTACTTGAGCTATCCATTTCTGTTCAACTTAAAACTTAGTGAGGAAAGCAGCACAAATACTTTAGATGCAGGACACTACCAGTTCAGTATTTTCACAAAACTGATTAATGACATCAATCGTGATTAATTTTTCTGAGCTTAAAACGTTTTCCAAATTGAACTCTTTGAAATTATATGAAAATGACCGCCAAGATGTATAAATTTATCGATATTTAAGTGTTAAGGTATTGGTAAAAAATCGAATGATGGTCACTCTGTATAGAGAATGGACCGAGAGTATAACGCAATAGATAGTAGAAGATGAACGAAAACAGAAGCTGTAATTAAAATGACAAGCAGACAGACAGAGAGACGGAAAGAAAATTCCATATCGACAAACCGTGAAGAGAAAAACACGTATAGAGACATTGTATATAGAAAACCGTGTTTAAATAGTGGAACCCGAAAAAACTCTCATTCATAAAATAAAGAAGATGAACATAAATGGTGGACAGAAAACTCTACCAAGTTTCCACAATAGTGTGGCCTTTAAGAAGGCCAAGTAAGCGTATAAGAAATCGAATGAATGCATAACCAATGACCGCTCTTTCTTCATATTTTACCGGTTCATACCGGTACGTACCGGTATACCGAAATAGGAAAGCAGGTACCGGTACAGAACCGAATACCCAAATATTATTAGAACCAAAACAAAACCTTTTACCGAAACATAAGTTTCGGTACGTACCAGAATTGGAACCGGAACCGAAATACAATTCGGTTGATTCCCTGATTTGCACAGATTCAAATCTATCTTGATGGGTCGAACAATGCGGAGACCACACACATGATCCGTACTCAAGAATCGGACGGACAAGAGAAGTGTACAGAATCTATGTATGTCGTATGGGGATCATCAAATTCCTTCATCTTATAATGAACCGCACTACACGATGTTGACAACCCCACATCGGACTGGCAAAAGGCATTCCACACCCGCTTTAGCTTTTGCGTCTTGACAGTTAATTCTTTGAAATAGTAATCATTCTGATTATTTCTCTACCCAAATTGTATCTTTCAACTTAAATATTAATAATATTCGCCCATTCCCAACTATTTTTACGGGTCTACAGTGTCCAACATCCGTTCGGATTAAGGTTAGGGTCTGAAAGTTACTTAAGTTACTTTGATTTAATATTTTGTGTGGAATCGGAGCTTAGTTCGGTAAAGATGAGTTTAAAAATTTCTTTAAAAATTATAAACTAGAAGAAAAACGAGAAAGCAAAGCTAACTTCGTCTGTGCCGAAGTTTTTATACAGTTGAAAAAGCTTGGTCCAACGGTTAGCGATTTCCACCAAGTTTCGCAGATCAGTTGGAAAACATAAAATATTAATAATAAATAAGGACTGATTTCACATCTTCTACAGAAAGTTATCTGTCATATAAACTAACAGATAACAGAGTAAATTGTAAGTTTATCTGACACATAGCAGCTATCTGGAAGAAGAGAAATCGGCTCTAAATGTTTTTTTTATCAAAAATAATTCTAAAAACAAAAAAAAAAATCTTGTCAGAAGTGGGATTCGAACCCACGCCTACAGAGTAGACTGCGACCTGAACGCAGCGCCTTAGACCACTCGGCCATCCTGACTCTGTGCGCCACGTTGCCAAAGTGCCTAATCAAACAGCGGAAGCAAAAGCAAAACAAAGACACAAAACAAAACCAATTTTTGTGTTTACAATAACATTTTTATTTTCTCTGGTTTTTAGTGCCCCCATAGATGGGATGATCAAAGCTCGTAAAAGATTAAAGATTAAGCTGGCGGGCGTGTAACTATTTTCTCCTCATAGCTCTTCAGATGATTTCTGTTTATTACATTGAAGATTCTAAATCGCTCCAAAGTGCAGAGTCGTAGACTTGTTTGTTTCCGCGTGGCCAACAGTGTACGGGCCAGAAAACCCGCTTATGAGAAAAGTTGGATCATTTGGATATATCCCAAAGTAGAGTGATGGCCAAAAGAAAAGACACTTTGATAAGGCTTAGATAGAGTATGTACTGAATCCTATCATGGAAAGCCATTTCGATTTCAAACAGCACTCATCAAAGGCTAAGAGACATTCACCATAGGTTATGTTCCAGATGTTGGGCTTCAAGTTTTTCATAGTTATAGAAGTCAAAACAGCGTGTACGATCTGGTTCCGTCAGCTCAAGAAAAGAGCATTTAGTTACCATCTGAAACTTCCTCCATTTTCTGGTATCTAAATTTTTTTTTTTATGAAATTCAGTTTTATTCTAATCTTTTACATGACTTCGGCTTCAATTTGCTGGCCTGTCACTGCTAACTGCGGACGTTTGTTGTTGATTAGTTTTCCGTTAACCAACTGCCATTGGGATGAACTAATGGTTGGAAGTGCCTTCAGTTCCTCTTTGGGGATTATAGACCGCATGGGAAATTTTAGATTCCAGTACATAAAATCCCTTCGGGAGCACAACAAAAAGAATGTATGACAACTACTCCATTTGATGTACCTTATAGTGCCTGCCATTACCTTGGGCAACAGACTGGGGTTACGTGAGAGATTCAAATAGAAGCGTCGTTTACCAAAGCAGGTAAATAGAACATTGACCACATACAACCTTACGTGGTGGCCCATAGCAAACGGATTAGGATTGATACACTTGAAGAGAGGCGCTACCTTTGGGTCACGCGGTTCCTTGGGTTTGCGCTGAAATAAACACAAAGAATAATTAAATTCGCAAACGCCAAAAGCTTTGATACTTTCAAACCTTCTGTAACTTGTGTGGATTTTCCATGGCTGGCGCAAAAAATATATTAATTATATGAAATATTTTATTAACATGTGCTCTCTCCTGTCTCGAGCACACAATAGCAAGGCCAACTTGACTTTTAACTTGACCCTTTAGCCAGGGTTGCACTAATCGGAGAATCATTTATCATTTGGTTTGATGAATGGAACGCTCCTCCCCCCTTCAATATCCACGATTAATGTCAGTTATCTTCTAATTTGCATAATTGCATTTTATTGTAAATCCGTGTGCAAAATTATTTGAGCAATTTTTTTTTTGTGTAAACCATTTAAGTTGAAGTTAAGGCCAACGACTTTTGCGCATTGCATTGCATTAGTTGTGGCATATGCAAATTAGTCGCTGGCACTTCAAAAGAATCAAATTTTATAAGCTTTTGGCAACCCTGCTTAAGAGCTGACGCTTTTCATCAATCGTCATCTGTCATTTGTCAGTGACAGTGTGTGTGTACTTCTAAGGGGACAGTGTTTGCTAATTAGCTGTCAGATTTGAAATGGAAATTGTTAACCAAAAACTACAATTGTAATTGAGCAAAAATCAAGTTTTGACATGTGGGTCAGCAAATTGATTAAACTATCAATTTATCAGAAATTGTTTCTTTGGAACATTTTGTTCTTATAATTGGAAGATTGTCAATCTTTAATATAAAATCATAAATTTAGGATTGATAATAACAGTAATAATGCAACAGAATAAGTTTTATTTCAAATCTAGGCTTAGTGCTCATAGAAAAAGAGAGGGATTCGGTCCGTTCCGTCTAATCACGCTCTTTTTCATCTCTAGTTTGAACCAAAACCTTAAGCAGGGCATCCCTACGCGAATGTTTTCGACGAACAAATTTGAATTCATTTGCCCACTAACCAGGCGAACATTTCTCACGAACATAATTTGCTTGAAAATCTCAACGAGTAAACATGAAAATATGGCAGCGAAAACTAACACAATTATGGCCTAGATGGCGATACAAATTAGCTTGAAGCATTATTTCATCATTTTGGGGGCATTCAATGAATTCCAGCCACAATACGTTGCTTATTAGGGCACGTGTTCACTCTTCAAATATTTTTGACAAATAATGTTCGTGCACTTGTTCCCATCCATTGACGAACATGTTCGCACGAACACAAGTAAGATAGAAACTTTTCTATTCTCTGCGAACAAAAAGTCGAACACAAAAATCCATCACGAACACCTCCACTAACGACGAACATTTCGTCGAGCACAACAAATTCGTCGAACAAATTCGTGTGTATATGCCCTGCTTAAGGTTCAACTAGCTTAGAACCGAACTATATACTTAACGGTGGGTTCGAACAAGAGGTGAGCTTTTGATGTGAACTTGTACGTTTCAATATTTGTCACGAAGTATCACAACGTGATCGTGAGCTAACACAGAGTTTTGTTCGTGAGCATCCGTGACCCTTGACCTGATTCAAGAGTGAATTAAAGTCAAACATCTTGAATATAAGTCATACAGTACTCAAAAAATTCAAATTGCATTATGTTTTCTGTAGAAAAAGTATCTAGAGTTTTTTGAATTTTGGAAAAATATGTCATGCATTCCATATTTAAGAAAGCTTTCCACGATCTAATCATTCCACCAAGCTCAGCATCAAGTGAGCTCGTTTTTTTTTTGCTGCTAGGACATTGTTTGAAAAGAGGCATAATATAGATAACGTTCAAAAATTATGTGCGTGAATCGTGCGTAAAGAGATTTATATTTCGTGACCTGACAAAAATTCGCTCACGCGTAACATTTTACATGATATGCAGGAAATGAAATGGGAATTGGTACATCGATAAGTACTTGGGGTACTATTTATATTTCGAGAAGTGGTCACACTTATGTCAATAGCTAAAATCTGTTTATAAACGGTCTCACGTTTTCACGTACAAGCGCTATTTGTGTTGTTTACAGTGAGTTGAAAAAATCAGTTTTTGCATACCACATTTCAGCGATTGTCAAATTATGCGGAATCCAACGCGAACAAACCTTTTTTTACGGCAAGGTGTTCATGCAAAATCGTGTATTACACATGCTGGTGGACTAATGTTTAGGGATGCCTCAATCTCACGGTATGTCACATGATCTTGCATTACACTGTGACACATTTTTGAACTCAAAAAAGTTGATAGCGTCGAGACCAAAAAATTCTGAAAGGGTATGATGGTAGTATAAAAACCCCGTCTGGATTTAGTCTGATTAGCTGCCGTTTTCTTTTTATTGCACTTTGAACTTTTCAGCTTCAGAGTAGGACTAACGGTTCCATATCTCGTAAACTATTTTGAATTTCTCTTTTAAATTTTCAACAAAGTTGTTGCTCTTGGTTTGACCTACAAAACATTTCTTTGTAGCAAATCAAAAAAATTATATCTTCATACTCAAAATTACAAAACTTGCCCAAAAAAGCCAAGTTTTGAACACTTTTCTACAGTTTTTCAACTTCATCTTGAAACCCGTTTCAAATTTGGCCAAGTAATACAGCACAAAGTTGTTGCTTAGTCCAGAATAAACAAACCGTTAGAACGAACAAACTTCATTTAGTTACTCTTTCATATAGTTATAGTCCCACAAGCATGTACAACTGTCATAAAAACTCGAAAAAACGAACATTTTCGGTAAAAAAGTAAAGAAACTAAATTTTTTTTAATAACAGTTTTTAAGTTATGTTTTCTTACTATTTTCTTGATTTAATACAAAACAATCGAAATTTTTGACTGTGTCAGGCTAGTTTTACGATTTTTTGTTCCAATTCTACATGCTTAAGGGCCCGTAACTATACGAAGGACCAATCGAATGAAGTTGATATGTTCCAGTCGTTTGTTTAATTAAGTTCAAGCTACGTTTTTGTCCTGCATTGCTTAGTCAAATTCGTTACAGTTTTCAAGATAAAGTTGAAAAACAGTACAAAATGAAGGCAAAACATGATGATTTTAAGACATTATTGTAATTTTGAGTATAAAGATGTAACTTTTTTGACTTGCTACTTAAGAACGTTTTGTAAGCATAGCCAAGAGCAACAACTTCCTCTAAGACGTCAAAGCAAAATTCCAAATAGTTTACGAGATATGGAGTTGCGAATCTCAATCAGAAGCTGAAAACTTCAAAATGCAATATAAAGAAAACGGCAGCTAACCAGGCTAAAATCAGCAAAGGTTTTTGTACAACCATCATACCATTTCAGAATTTTTTGATCTCGACTCAATCAACTTTTTAGTGTTGCACAATGTTATCGGTTCACGCACAGCATCGATGTTTTCTTGCACAATAACCAATTTTGGACCGACGTCACGGAATTCGTCGCTGAGCGAGCTAAGACCACGATTGAATTCACTATATCAGCGATATACAGTGGTTTTTGATTGTGCTTTATTGCCATACAAAGAAATAAGTTGATCGACACACTTTTGTTGAGATAATCCACGTCGAAAGTTGTGAAAAATAATTCAACGAAAACCCTTTCTTGAAATTTCCATTTCAAAGCCAAATCGATTTTTTCAACACACTGTAAACAACACAAATTGCGCACGTACTTGAGAACGTTGTGAGACTGTTTATGCTTAAGATTTTAGCTATTGTCATTAGTGTGACCAGTTTCCGAAATATAAATAGTACCCCATGTATACTCGCGAGCACCTCAGGACCGAACTGTTAGAGGTTTGCAGCCTTGATTAGAAGTTTCTAGTAGCATTAAACCCAAGTTTTTGCATCGATCGATTTAAGCATATGCAAAATATGCAAACAAATATGCAAAATATGCAATAAATATGCAAAATATGTATGTAATTGTATTAAAAATGTATAAAAATGGCGAAATTTACAAAAATTATCTTTCTTGAGCTTAGTTTATTATAAAGAATATATAGATGGCATATATAGACGGTTAAATGGAAGTTGTAGACCGAGCAAATGAAAGGTGTACCTTGAAAGTTCTAAAATATTGGGAAATTTCTAAATTGTTCATTAATTTCAGATTTTTATGAAGATTTTATGGACGGCTAGAGCACACGGGTAAATAAAGGAGATGTGAAACAAATGGTCAAAAAAAAAATTTTCAAAGGACCTCAGATAACTATGAAGGTTGGATAGATGTCAATTGAAGACGCGTATATAAGAGGCTTAGACTAAAAACCGCGAAATTTGTCAAATTTTCATTTGAGTATTTACAAAAGCGCAGGCGTTGGTAAATAAGAGGCGTCGATTGAACAGGTCAAAATTTACCCATTTTTCATATGACCAAAGATTATATGAAGACTTAATAGACGGCAATAGTAGACGGGTAAATATAGGAAGTGCAGATACAACTGTTAAAAAAATCGCGAAATTTTCAAAATTATTATTTGAGTTTTGATTTTTCTCGAAATTTGCAAAACTTGATGAGTTTTGGCAATCATTAAGATGTGATAAATGGCAATTTTGGACGCGTAAATGGTTAAATCCAACGGTCCAAAAAGTTTGGAATTTTATGATTAGTTCAGATTATCATGTAGATTTAATAGTTGGCAATTAAAGACGGGTAAATAGGAGGTGTCGGTCAATCGGTTTAAAGAAATTTTAACATTTGCGAAATTCTTATATGAGTTTAGATTGACACGAAGACGGGTATATCGACATGTGAATAGGAGGTGAAGATCATACGAACCAAAAACTCGTGAAATTAGACAAAAAATTTTAGATTATCATGAAGATTTGATAGATGGCAATTGTATATTAAGCTTCACTTCTTCGTATTGTGTTTAAAATTCTAAAAGGGCGCAGCAACGCACTCCGGGTGCCTGGTATGTAAATATGTGTTGCAAAACAGTTTGATGGCAAATCTCTTAGTCATTTTTGAATTAAAATTTGTTTTTATCACTCATTTTCGGCATTTAAATTGATTAAAAGTTGAATTGGTGACGTTGATTTACAAGTTAAACAGATTTGCAACAAAACCAGAAAATTGTTAGCACTGAAACATTATGTAATTTCATTAAAACAAGTTTTTTGCATATTTTGCATATTCTGCATATTTTGCATATTTTTTTTATGCAAATATGCAATTTATGCAGCCGTGCTCCTATTTTCACTTGTGTAATGTACAATTTTGCGATTTAAAACCGTTTTTCAGTACAAAATTTGTCTAAAAATCGCAAAATGTTTACGAAAGTGAAAATGGGAGCTCGGCTGATAGTCCGCCTTCCTCTTATCTAGAATGGATCGTATAGTTTTTGAATAAGGAATGTTTACCGGACGTTCAGTTAAAGCCACAAACAGGTCCCTGATACCTTTCTTTTTAATATGGCAGAACGCGGCAGCATCTCGACTTTGATGTAATCGGAGCAAAAAAATCACTTACGAATAGTACCTAGTACCTTACCTATTGACAAGGTAAATGAAAATTAAGACCTAGGTAAGGTGAAAGGTACTCGAATTTGAAAATACCGAGGTAAGGTAAAAGGTACACAAAATATGTATCTAGGTATGTACCTAGGTATTTGTACCTAGGTACTTCCAAACACTGAGTAGGAGATGGACGCTGACCGAGACGGATGTGTGCTTATAAATAGACAGAGACCGTATTGAAAATGTAAATAGAAATTGTGCAAATAATGTGTAAATAACTCCGGAAAACCCCGAAGAGTCGGTGGTTTACACTTAAGGAATTATGTTGTTCCAAAACATCATAACATTGGTCGAAAAATTGTCGTTTTTTTCTGTCGAAATAATTTCGTTTTGAAACGAACCTGAATCTTAAACCCTTGGAAATGGTAGATTCCGTGTGTTCTAGTTCACCGAACGCCTTAGAACCGGATCATTCCGTGTTTTTGTATTCATGGACTTAAATCTTATGGTTTCACAAATTTTTCCAAACATGAGCCCTATTGGAAATTCTCTTCTTGAAAAATATTTACTTATTAAGTAGGCATCAAATTGATTTTCAGATATCTTTTTACAGTACAGTAGAACTATGTATTATAATTTGTCATATTTGTAGCATTACTGAAACTGATTTAGAATTGATTTAGATTTAATTTAGATTTCGTTGGTAAGCTGCTCCATACACAATGTCCTGTGTGCCCAGAAAAAGGAAAGAAATTAGGGTCACACTTAAAGAAATCAATTCTGAGGCTGATTGATATGATTTCGTTGTTCGTTTCGCTAATTTTATGGTGAGGTTTGGTTATTTCACTGATGTTTTACGAGAAATCCAAAGTTAAATAGGCATAACGACAGGAGCTGTTGTCAATGGTTACATTAAAAAAGAATAACATTTACAAACGTTTGATTCTAATAGAGTTCAAGGCTCTAAGCTGAGGCTTAAGTAGCTCCCATCCTCCCATCCATCGACCCACGTTCATTTAGCATAAGATTCATTTGAAAACGTTGCCAAGTAATTTAACTAAAATGCTTTTTGTTTTTTTTGTATATTTTTCTTCTGAATTACAGATTAAACACAAAATTAAATGGTATACGTATATCCTATTATGGCATATTATGGCTGAACCCACGCAAAGTCACGAAAATTGAGCAACAACGCAACGCGACGCGACGCGACAGAATTAAAACCGACCACGTATAGATTCAAGTTCATAAAAACGTCGTCGTCGTCAACGGCGGCGGCGACAATCAAACAATAAAAGAAAATAAAATACAAGTAAAAAAAAAAAGGTGTTGCCTGCAGTTTTTCTGTTTTTTTTTTTGCGTTGCAAAAGTGGGTCACGTAGCCAGAAATTGAGTTTGTGTAAATTATGCAATTGCAGTTTCATTGATAAAAAGTTAAGCATACGCCGCATGTGCCACTCTCTCACTTCGCGATGAACTCAAAACAGCTGATTAATACGGCAGCCGCTGAGAGCGGCGATTCAGCAAACTCAGCACAACAAACCGCCAAGAATAATATAAATAAATTTGCGCCTGCACGTAGGCTAGCTGCTAGACAAACACTACGATTGGCCATACCCAAGCAACAGGGTGATTCATTGCCACAGCCGACACATACTGGAAGCAGCAATATCTTTAGGCACTCACCCTCCTCACATTTGGGTTCAGGAATACCCAAATCTGCCTCGCCATTGGAGTCCCACAAGTTGCCAAATGTCACACCGGGCACACCTACCACAAGCTTGATTTACAATGGTGGAAGTGGCAGCTGCTCCAGTGCAGCCTCAACTTCATCCAATTTTTTGGGTGTACGAAAACCTAGCCTAACGCTCAACTCTTCGGATATACGAAATAATAATGATTTGTTTGCCTTTGCCAAGGATATGTCGCCCGCTTTGGAATTGAACGGTGAGTACTAAATGGGATCAGTTTTTTGTAAAGATGTTTGATATGGTTTAACTTTATTCACAGATCGTACACATTCGCCCATGTTTACGGATTTGAATTCTGCCAATAGCAGCAATGGTTCACCCACAACGCATCATCCACATCTGGGCAGGCTTTTCAGCCTGAGTCCTTCAAATATGAGAAACTATGGCAATGTAAGTACTTGCTGATAGAGCAGTTTATAGTGGTTTAGTTTATAAGAAGCGATGGTGGTAATCCTTGATAAAAATTCTACATCAAGTCAGAGTTTTTTTTAGATAATTAGATCTTAAAGTTGGTAAAAATTTATATATTGACCATTTGTCTACACCTCAGATGATATTTCGCATAATTCTAACTATGAAAGTGAATTTTTAGGTGTCAAAATCTTTTTAAAAGACTCATTCCTGTTCATCACTTGCTTCTATATTCCTCCCTCTTCTGATGCCAATGTTTATTTATTTCATCTACAGGAAATTCAAGCTGTTGCTTTAAAACTTTGTGATAAAGATCATCTCATCGTTTTATGTGACCTTAATCTGCTTGAGTTGGTTTACTCCGATGATATATCCTACCTTACTATCTCCTCTGCTAACCCAATCTTACTACCTGAGGATATCTACCATCCAACCCTTCA
Source organism: Lordiphosa magnipectinata (assembly GCA_037044535.1). Lineage (NCBI taxonomy): Eukaryota > Metazoa > Arthropoda > Insecta > Diptera > Drosophilidae > Lordiphosa > Lordiphosa magnipectinata. The sequence continues at coordinate 158,250 of JBAMBO010000563.1, forward strand.
AATAATCTTTGGGCACATCTCTGTGTTTCCTACGAATCGCTCTCCCGATTATCTATTAGGAAAGGGTTTTTCGCAAAGCTAATTACAACAATATTAACCTTGAACTCTCGAAGATAGACTTAGTTTTCTTAGTTTCTTATACTAAATAATATCTTTGATGAGTACACAGGCCAACAAAATGACCAACTTTGTGAGGTGCAGCTGGGTTATGGAATTAAGATTTTAGCTATTTGAACAGACAGCCAAACATGTAATCTAGTTTTGTGTTTTTTATGGCATTAATACAGAGATGGGCGCGTCGCGAAGTTCCAATGCACACGAGGCAGAGCGCGCTGCCTCGTGTGCATAGGAACGCTGCCGCGGCCGACTGCACAAAATCACACGTACGCTATAAGCATTGAAAGCTATTTATAGAACACGAATGGGGCGCGCGCAAATTGTGCTTGTATGCGTGTGAAAAGTGTGTCGATATGTGTGCATGCCCATCTCTGCATTAATATCAGTTTATTTGGCAAAGTTACAGCCTGTTTAAGACGAAAATACATATATCAATTTATGGGAGGATAACTAGATTTCCACTGGAAATTTGTATGGGAACTGTAAAAACTCTACTTGATTGAAATTAGAATTTACCATCTACATGTAAACATATAACAAATTATGCTGAATCAAGTAGCCTCTTTTTAGTTCTTATACAGATTTAGGGCCAATTTCTCTTCTTCCATATAGATAGCATATGCTCACAATCAGATAAGCTCACAATTTACTTTGCTATTTGTAAGTTTATGTGATATATAGCTCTATGTAAAAGATGAGAAATCGTCCCTTAGAGTGTCAATCTAGTTCTCCTCCCATAAATTTAAGTATGAATTTTCGGTTTTAGCAGGCTATAGCTCTGCCAAACAAGCTGATAAAAATGCAAACAAAATTCTCATAACTAGAGCATTTGTTGGTCTATATGAGGGGACGGTTTATTTTGAGAAAATTGCTATAAAACTAGAACTGTCTGACTTTAGAATCCAATTTAGACGCTTTCTGCTATACTTATAAACGCGGCTGCAAACCTGCTCGGTTCCGGAACCCCTAAGAACGGGTTCGGTTCGGTTCCGGAACCCCTAAGAACCGGTTCGGTACGGGTTTTTTGGGTCCGACGCACCGGACCATGAACCGAAATCCTAATATTTTTGACGTCTCGAACCTGAACCCGAACCGGACCACTTTTTCGAAAAATTAGGTTCGGTTCACAACATTAAGTAGTTTTTCCAACGACACACACAGGGTAACATGGATATTTCTTGCAATCTAACTGTTATCATTTAATAAGTCCTACGAATAAGTCCAAAGCCTACGACATTTCTCTATGTCAGATTTATACTATCACCGTCGATAATATATTGAATATGGTTGCAGCAGAAAAACTTTTAAATGACAACTGCAGAGCAGGAATGCAACTATGACGAATGTAATGTTGATGAAGGATACTCAAGTGAATCAAAAGCATTTTATTATTTGGACGATGACCAAGTTACCTCAATAGGTTCCCAGGAGAAATCTATAATTACAGTTTGTTGTGTTGCACATACTCTAATTTTAGAAGTTAACGATTTTTCAAGGAAGTTCAGTTTGACATTACAAAACATTGTTTATTATTATTTAAGTGCCTCGACAAATGTTCTTCTCTTATGAGCTCAGTGCCAATATTGGCTGCAGTGTTCTTAGAGCCGAGATTTCCAACTTTGTTAACTTCTGACCAAAAAAATATTATAGTTGAACAGTTCCTAGAAGATATAATGCTTATTAACTTAAACTAAGCAGTTCTCAAAAGTTGAAAATGTCAGCTAATAAATTTAATAATTAAAATTACATTATTAAAAAAAAGAATATTAGTAATAAATCGAAAGTATTCTTTTATGTTCAAGAGAACCGAGGTTCAAACCAAAACCTTGGGTTCAGGGGTTCCAGGAACCTTGCTTATAAAGCGCTTTTGATTTTTTAAAGATGCATTGATATGTGCGCTGTCGCCAATAGCTCATACATCCAGATTTTTATGCCATAAATTCTAGAGTGACAGAATTTAAATAAATTCGTTGTTCTGCTATATCTTAGAACCAACCAATGATAAAGTTTGGTTTAGTTCAATCCATATTAACATAATCAGATCGAAATAGACCTGCACCAAAAACTCTGGTGGGTTGTGTTATGTGTCATTCTTAATTACCCCTTTACTAAAACTTTATAATTCATCCCTTGAACTCTCTCACTTTCCATCCATCCATCATATGGCAAGAATCTTTCATTATTCTACGTCATATTAATGGATGCAAATCTAATATCGAAGATTATAAGGGGAATCGCCAAACTTTCTGCGATTCCAAAACTCCTAGAGCAAATTATTACTTCTCAATTGCAAGACCATTGCTTAAGTCTAATTTCACCTTATCAGCAGGGTTTTTTTTAAGTCCCACTCCAATACTACTAACCTCCTTGAGTTTAGTTCAATAATTTCTCAAGCATTTACTAAACAAGAAAGAAAGTCGGTCAAGCCCGACTATAACAGACTGTTATACAGACTGTTAACAGACTGTCGGCTGTTGATGCTGATCAAGAATATATATACTTTATAGGGTCGGAAATGATTCCTTCTCCCTGTTACATACTTTTGCACAAACTTAATATACTCTATGTACCTTCGGTACAGAGTATAAAAAGATTAGACAGACGCTTAGTGGGAGATTTGGTACATTTAAGTGGAACCAATTCAAATTTCAAATTTGAAATGGCGACAATTTTTTTTCCTAAATGAATAGTCAATACAGCCTTGAGTCTAACGGTACTTAAAGATTTTACGAGCTTTCAATATCCGATCAGCTATGAACTTCCAAACATGCCGTAAGAGAAAGCTCGCGTGCTAAAATATTTTGGAGCCTATTTGGCTGCAGCAGAAAAGCCATTAAAAAAACATAAAACATTAAAGCTGATATAATTTTTGTTTTTAATTAAAGTTAAAAGGAATGATTGCGTTTAAAAAAGTATTTGTGAGTTCGTTGAGTATGTGTTTTAGTTGAATAAAGTGATGTATTTGCGAGTGCATCGATTTATGGAAAATATTTAACTTTTTAATGTTTCGTGACTTAGAACTTGTAACTGCAGCTGTGATTTTCTTTTAATTTATGTGTGCGTCTATAGTGATACTAAAAAAGAAACATTAGCTGCCTTTACTTGCTTTAACTCATAAAAAAAAATGTTCAATGATCAAAATATCGATTTTTTCATATATTTTTATCTTTGTGCTGAAACTAATAAGCCGATTCGAAAACAATGGTTCACGCAATGATGGGAAATTCAATAACCTTTCCATTGGTATTTTGTTTGACTTAATATGAAGTTCCTTAAATGAAATATGGATTAAAATGTAACTGTTCCTACCGAAAAAATTAAACAAAAAAAATATTAAAAAAAAAGTTCGCATTAAAAATATTTAAGATTGATTTTCTAGTTCAGCACTCCAAACTGCACTATAAAGTTATAATGTTCGTAAAAAATTCGAAATTAAGAAAAAAAATTTTAAAATTAAAAATAATTTTTTTTTTAATAAAAATTTATTTTTTAATTAAAAATTCAAGTCAAAAAATATTTTTATTTTTGTTTTATTATAAGTCAAAATTTCATACCAGTGATTTCATTCTTTTCAATCTAACATTTGAATTAATTCCTCCTAAATATACCAAATCTCCCACTGTGAGACGTGGCGTTTACTGACTTTAAGGTAAGGCGTTTGATTTAGTAAGTCGTGAACTCCACTTACTCAAGTTGCGGCTTCCACTAAATCTGCTTAATTGGATTTCTGATTACCTATCGAAGAGAACTCAGCGCGTGCTAATAAATTGCTCATCCTCTTTATTAGTACATGTTACCTCATAGTTAAGAATATAAGCAGTTGGCAGTTTGCCGCCCATAGAGCAAAAAGGGCCGTGGTCGAGTGGACAAGACATTCGCTTAGAAAACGTTGAGGTCGTGGATCAAGTTCCCGTAGGAGCATAGTTTTTCTTTTTATGTAATGTTTTTTCTATTTTAATGTTTTATAATTTTTGTTTGTGGTGTGTTTACTGAACAAGCCCATTGTCTTTATTTTATACAATCCTTTAATCGATTACTTTTTCACTCTCGAAATGTTCAACATTCAATCTCTCACATCTGACAACGACAGTATTCTGCTCTCAATAACCGATTACGCTCTCCTCTCAGTAGTTTCTGCACACACCCACACCATTCTCCCATGAAAAACGAAGCTGTGAGAGTGTGTTCAATGCTATTCTCTCAAAGTTTGCTGGAACTCTTCGCTCCGATACTTCTTCTCACTCCCCCTGCCTTTTTTCTTAGTGTGGACGATCCTATATAACGAAGAATTACGAGCGAAGAAAATTTCAAAATTTACATCTTAAAATAGTAAGATCTAGCAGGCTCGAGGTCATAAAAGTTCTGTTGTCCTAACTATAAGTAACAAGCCACGAACATACACAAAAGTGATCAGTTTGTATATATGTATTATACAGCAGTTTTAAGAACCTGTAGGTTCTATCAACAGTAGACTTAGTTCATGAATAAAGGTAAGCAGAATTTTAATATATTGAGAGCAGTGCATTATAAGATATAAAAAATTTTCCTTTCTTCGTTTTTCAATTTTTAGCTAACTTTTAACTTTATCTTCATTCATAGGCGCGAATTAATCCAACCCTAGCGACATCTCGCCTAATAATTCGCACTCATTTAATTAGCTCAGGCTATTTTTAAACACAAATTGCCACCAAAGGTCATGACTCAGTTTGAGCTCTCTTTCTCACTCATTTCCACTCGTATTCTTCTTGGGCATATTTTTGCGTACGCTGTTGACCCACCGCAAACAAAGTCAAAGCTTTACATACTCAAATCCACTCACACCTCCAGCAAAAAACCGAGGCGTCTGAATAGAAGGAAAGCCCTTCTAAACGTTGACAGCGACACTCCCATAACGACTTTCATAAAACCGGCTACGACTACCTAAAAAAGCGTCAACTTAATTAATAAACAACATTTAGCACGTTTTTGTGGATGTGCCGGGAGAAAAGAGTAGGCAAATGAGCTAACTGAGTGGTAGCTATTTACTACGGGCTATATGGTTATATGAATAATTGGTATTGGTGTTTTGATTTGTCGTATACATGCATATACAAATACATATATTTGGCCCGTACCTTCGTTGATTGTGAATGCCCTATAACACACAGAGAGTTTATTGATCTTCAGATACGGAGTGGGTTATAAGTAGGTTGATGGGCAGTGCTAGAAATGAAACTGATGAAATGATAAAATAGACAAAAGTACTTTAATTTAAAAAGTTAGGTGCTGGACTAGATTCAACTATATCAATGTGTTTATATGGTCTTAAGAGCAAAAGGTCTCTGAGTTTTAGCTTAAAAGAGTTTTAGAGAGTTCTCTAAGGAATATAAAACAAATAAAAAGAACCCAAAAGGTTTCCTCAGTGCTGCAAGCGCTGGAAGAGCTGATACTAAAAACATGGCTAACATTGTGTTTTTCTGTCATGAATTTAACACAGGCAGGGCGTTCTTTCATGACGTCTGCTTTATTAGGCATGAATTTGAGTATCACATAGTACCGAAACGGTTCTACAATAAGGAATGAAAACTGGGCCTGAACCAAGCCCCGAAGAAACGGTTCAAGCCGAACCTTTTGAATTGTTTACCTCCCGAACCTGGTCCCGAACTGGACCTCTGAATCAGATCATAAACATTGTAAAATCATATACAAGCATGGTATGATGAGTTACGTGCTGCTGCGTAAGGGATGGTGAACGTTGAATAATGTGACCACAGCTGCCACAGTACTCCCCCTCCAGTGAGCATGTGGGAACGAATGAACTTCAAGTTCTAAGTATAGGTGGGATGTATGTCATCATCTGCAGGGTTTGTACAAGTCCCAATGTGGAGGAAAGCTTGCGTATACTTCTCGCTGTGATGTTTGGGTCGTAGTTGAGTCGACAAACTGTTTCCGATGAGTGTAGAAACTGATAAATCCGTAGTACTGAGCATGTGCACTGAGTACAGATTGGCGAAGTTGCGTCGATGGTAACCTCGCGTTGAGGCCTTTGCTTCGATTGGGGGTCGATGAGCAAGGTCGCCCAAGCAGGTTTGAGGTTGCCTCGCGTCGAGGACTTTCGTGGTGCCTCTCGTCGAGATCGTTGCTTCGATTGTAGGTCGATTGTAGTCGATAGGTCGGTTGAGGTTGCCTCGCGTCGAGGACTTTCGAGGTGCCTCTCGTTGAGGACTTACTTGGTGATTCGAATACTTGTAGGTAGACTCAGGCTGGCATCAATTACCAAACAAAGAGCGGCTCGAGTTGTAGCAGGATGCTAGTGGTCAGTCAGGTATGGGGATCGTTGCAATGAAGATCCATATTCAGCTGCGTGACGTACTTTCACAAGTAGGAACGATCGTCTGGCAGGCTGCGTACATTGGAAATAGGCGGAATTGGTGAATTTTCCACCAACGTGCGATCGCAGGGGGATCAAAGTTTGATCTGTTGCATGTAGTTGCAGAGTCGACTGAGTGGAGTGTAAAATCGGCAGGATTGGTGAATGAGCGATTGTGGACATGCAGGTTCAAGGCCGGCTGGGCGCACGTAAATAGCAGGCGTGAGCAGCGGTTGGTCGACAGCATGGGCTGCAGTAGGATGTGAACGGTTGGACGTGCAGGACCGGGGCGAAAGACATGAGGTCGATGGACATCATACATGGGTAGCAGTCAGTGTGACTTGCATCAGAGTATGAACGTGTGTGTGTCGCCGTTTGCACAAAAACCACCCTTCGTCGTTTGCATGTGTGCGTGTGAATGTGTGTAGGCGTTGCGGGACGATGAGTTGCATTTTCGGGGTGCCAGCGGAGTCGTCAGTTATCCAGTTGTCGAGGCATGAATCTTGGTAATTGATCCGCAAATCGAGCATAGCCACATGGCTGCTGGCGGGTGAGTGTGAGTCTGTGGCCGTAATGTTTTTCGCATGAGATAATTGTTGCAGAACTTCGCACGATTGTTGTCGCTGCAGCAGCGCAGCAGCAGCGCTGCTACTGCAGGTACAGAGCATATACAACATATGTGCAAGAGCTGACACATTCTGAGCAAAGAAATTAGACTTACAATGCCATGGAATTTGTAATGCCGTCAATTTACAAGAATCTACAATTTACATTTTACAAGAATTTTCGAGTATTTTGCACTTGGATTAATTGAATGTACCTGATTCGAGAACAAAACATAACTTTATAGCAGTGGTGTCCAAACTCACACAATCAAGCATTGCGCTTGTGTGCGTAGCAGCGTAACACGAAGTAAACATGTTGACATTTCAGCATGAGCAACAAACAAGCAATCTTCAATTTACATTTTACAAGTATTTTCGAGTATTTTGCACTTGGATTAATTGAATGTACCCGATTCGAGAACAAAACATAACTTTATATCAGTGGTGTTCAAACTCACACAATAAAGCATTGCGCTTCTGTGCGTAGCATCGAAACACAAAGTAAACGTCACGACGTTTCAGCATGAGGAACAAGCAAACAAACAAATGCCTCGTGCGAGAACAAAAAGCCGAACACGCGCATCTTAAGATAGCCTCTCTCTATACGTGTGTCGGCTGCGCTGCCGGCAGAATTATGAGCTCCTCTCCCATGACATTTTGGACACCACTGCTTTATAGTAACGTTAAACTTTATGCTACGATCGCTCAAATCACACTTACTAGAGTATTAAATAATCGGATTATATCTGTCCCTCCGGGCATTTTTTTTTTGTTGTTGTTTTTATATCTATTTAACAAGCTCTTCATCGCGCACACAAGCCAACAGAACGTGCGCGTGAAGAGGAAGATTATGAGCTGTGCGGGTCCGCACATATTAATTCTGCTGTTTTTGAGAAATGACTTTTTGTACATACCACAAACAACATGTTCTTCTGCGGAGAGGAAAAGAGAGTCACAAAAAATCGATTAGTACAACTACAAAAAATGTGCTCAACTAAAAGGAAGTTTGGTGGGGGAGCAGCAGTCGAAATACGAACAGCGAAAACGCTACTGACGCCGGGGTTTGTGGGCATTATAAAGCTCGCCAAGCAGGCAAACATACAAACAAATAAACACACACACACACATACACGCAAATGAAAGCTACTTATAAACTGACAACTGTTTTTGTACAGCATTTTGTGGTTTTTCGAAAGAATTCCATTTTCAGTATTTGCTGAATTGAGATGCGCACCGGTTCGTTCCACGCAGATTGAATAAATGAAATTTCTGAAATTTGTCAATCGCATTATTCGTATAGTATGGGCAATCGTTTGAGTGGCTTGTGGTGTAAAAAAACAACAACATTGCATATCAGTGGTAACAACGAGCAGCAGCAGCAGCAGCAGCAATCATCCATCGTATCAAGTGATAAAAGTTTGTGTAACCCTCATAAATCAAATACTAGGCGGAAATCAGGTGGAAGTGGTGGCACCTTTCGCTTGGTTAGTCCCCGTCGCTTATCGTTAACAAATTGCGTCTCTAAAGATAAAACAACAACAAGTCCATCGTGTAGTATTTCAACCATAGAACAAACATATTTAGACCTAACCCAAGCTGAAATGAAAGTTAATGCTCAACTGCCCACAGTCAAGGTGAGTTCCCGAATCCGAAAATTGTATAATTATGTCATTTGTTATTGTTTCTAGCTTTAATTATGTGTTTTGTTTTATGTGACGCAGTTCAGGGACAATAAAAGACAATTTGTTTATGATGTAAGGTCAACACTAAATTGATATATATGTTGGTGGACAGGTCATTAGCTTACTATTTAAATATTTTTTTTTTTGATAAGTTGTTAAGATGTTATAAAGGGGGATTATTGAAAAAAGATTTATGTGTATTTTAGTAACTGAATTGAGATATGAAAATTGAAATTGTTTTGAAAACAAAAAACTGGTTTCTAAAAGTCTCAACTTGCATTGAATGTTGAAGCTTTCAATACACAAAAATAGTGCTAGGAATGTAAACAACAATATCTATTGACAGAGTATAATCGATTATTATTTAAATTTGTGCTTTTTTTTTTGTTGTTTGTGTGTGTGTGTGTGTCTACAATTGTGCGATCATCGGGTTTTTCATAAAACAATTCAACAATTGGAAGATTGTTTATTCTGCAAACGTTGGCTTCATTTGTACAGATTCGTTGTTGAAGTACAAAATGTGTGTGTGTATACTTTTTACAGATGTTTTGTATAACAAAAATCTGTTTCGCTAAATTTGAAAAGCATTTCCAAAAATTTTAACATTTTTTTTAAACTGGAAAAGCAGGATAAACATATAGATCAGATTCTAGATTTCCGGCAACTGGCGCCTTTCCGTCGTAAAAGCAATTACCTCGCTTCAAAGTGAGTTACAACAAGTAAATCTAAGAGTACAGGCGCCAGACGGCTCAACAAGTGCAATTGACTCGCATCTAAGTGAGTCGGCATCAGCGTGTACTAGCAGACGGCGCAACAAGTGCAATTGCCTCATTTTGAAGTAAATTACAGCCACAAAATACATGCATACTGGCTCTCGGCGCCAGCTGAGCTTCACTCACAAGATGTGGTTTCTCTTGTTTTTGTTGGACTGCTCCCAAGCGCTGATATAGATCATTGATCTGGTGCCTCAAATTTCTTGCTGTTGTTGTTTTCGTTGCTGATGCCTAGTCTGGCTGCCTGTACCCTGCTGCGGTACCCTGTTAAGTACGGACTTCGTCTTGCTTTCTGTATCTAGTGCTTTCCAGCTCTTCAAAACATTTCCAGAACTAACTGCTGCTATTACGCTTTCATTCTGGGGCCTTCTCCATGAGTTTGAAATAGAATTGTAGTTGAACGCTCCACTGCTTTCTCATTGCATTGATACTGAGTACGATTCCTTCTGCCAACTCACGTACTTATCTGCCTTATCATGTGTTTCTTTATGGAACTGAGGTTAGATAGGGAATACTTTCGTTATGTCCAGGCCCATTGCACATGCAACGCATTCGTTGTTGTTTTACTCAAAGGGAGACCCTCGCGTAAGGCCTCGCGCATAGCTTATGACAGGGTTCTCCAAGAAGAGAAAACTGTAATTGTATAAATTCTTTTTAGCAGTGTTGCTGCGACAGACTTTCAGACATTCAGTGAGGAATGACTTCGGCAAGTATTCGGCTCTTATGCATGTAAATTACCGAATGTGTTTGACCACCAGGGGTCATGGCTGGGGAACTCTGGCTTTTGGCTATACATAGAGCAGCGATGCCCAGCCGTATGCTCTTTGGGTTCGTTTTGGTTTTGTAATTGCACCAAACATAGGAAATCAGTGATCGTATACATGCAGGGCGCGAGGCATACAAAACGACACACATGCTAACGATTTCGTGTGTATGCGACGCGTAAAACAAAAACCGGTTTTGTTCTCTTCTTTGATTGGTGTTTGCGAGCGCAAGCAAACTGATCAACAACAATTTCAATATAGGTATTGGTGCTTATCTGTGTCAGTCTTGGTGAGTGCTCTGTCGAATGCTGCTTTTGGGCATGCCTGACATAAAGCAACAACAACTTCATATGTGTTCAGAGTAGAGGACTCTTTCTGTCTGAGCGAAGCTTTTGTTGTTGGCTCCGAATAGCCGGCGCTGATAGCCCTCACTTAAAGCATCTGGCTAAGAATCGAGCAACAACAACTTTAAATGTGTTCTCTCTTCTCTCTCCGAGCGAAGTTTTTCTTGTGGGCTGCGAATGATTTTGTGTGCATCAGACAGCCACTTGTTCTCTTTGTATTTCTTGTGGTTCTTGTTGTTACACAAATATTTTCTTTATTTGTATTAATGTCCGCGCGGCCGTAAACTTATTCTGGATACCTTTGGTATAAGCAATTATATTGGAAGACTTCCTGCCGTACCATTTCAAAAGATTGTTTAGCACTAAGTGTTACAGTAGGGGCGATAGAACTCTATCCTGAGGTATGGTTTTGTCGACGCGGTGTATAACTCCGATCTTCAACTCATAAGGATTTCAATCCACAGGTTGCCGGTTGGGTGTTAGTGGGTTGCTCTTAGACGTTGTAAATACTTTGTTAAATGTGCCGGAGATGTCCATACTCCATACCTTTTCACCGACTTCCCTTTTGTGTAGACGTGTTTGTTGGCGGACATCAGGTGTTCTGCTTTCTTACTGATGTGGAAGATCCAGTAATTTCTCTAACATCTTGAGTAAGAAGTAAGAAGTTTAGATGTCTATAGACGTGGTTGATTCGTCAGTATTTCTTAAGGTTTTTGAGGCTGCACTTTCGTGCTTTTGGCAAAAAGGCAACCCTAGATGTCCTTTCATTTTACAGGCGCATATCTTGTACTCAGGCATGCATTGTATACCGCTTGTAGCCAGGGTTTATTAATCTCTTTGGACATCTTTGGAACTCATCCAGCAAAGAAGAGTTTAACCAATCAAAGGAGTCTGTGGTTGACCGTATGCTCTGGAAGGCACTTTCTCACGGCTGAGCTGACAGATAACTTTGTTCCACTGGCAAACATTCAATATCATTTTCAAAATGTAATTGTTTCCTTGTTCCACTGGCATTTTAACATTCTTTAACAATGAATGGAAAATTTGGAGTTTGGCTTGGCCATATAAAACTCATGGGCGTAGTCAGTTTTAAATTGAGTGGATCCATGAGCTTAAACCCTCTCCCCCATGGCAACTCTATTGACACAGCAGCTGTTCCTATTGCTGGCACTTGGGAAATTAATAGTAAATCGATAGAAAGTCTAACCTTTTACCGAACAAAACTAAATGTTGTGACAGTGACTTGATTATCTGACGCGTATGATCACCCGAATGGACAATTATCTCTTATGAGGAAATACGCAGAAAGAATGATGTCATTCAAAGAATGACCTCTAGAAAGTGCCACAGGAACAAGCGCCTTAAATATATCTGTTTCTCCATGAGATTCTTTGGGGTTTGTGTTTTATATTCCCTCATAGATGATTTAATCGTTCACTTTTTTGGCGTACTTGAAGAGCCCCTTGAGGTTATTTTGTTGAGGCGATAGTTTTCTTATTCCACCACAGTAATCTGGATATTTCTGGCCATTTGGGCGTGATGCAAGGTATGCATCGAGTAGCGTCTTAGATGCCGTCTCCATTGACGCTGCGGTTTCCTTTGTGGAACCTATTGCGTTTGGAGTGTTTCTTTGACAGTTTCTTGAATCGAATAAATTTGTGGTCGAAGAACGAGGGCCCATGGAGGACTATCCAGTTTAAGAGTTAGGTTTAGCAGCGTTTGACAAGGTGAAACTTACTTACTAAGATTCCTCCCCAACTTTAACTACATTTACGATTTTCTAGACAACCGATTACTTTTTATATAGTCGCCACTTGAACTGTGTGAAGTGATGTCTATCGCCGTTAAGGTGCTGGTGCTGCCCAGATTAAGTGTGAGAGTGTGCTTATGTGACGCTACGAGTTTGGTGGCGGCTGCTGGTAGCGCTGTTACTCCGAATTTTGATTTGCTCATTACTCCACTGCTGATTACTACACTTGAAAAAAATATAGTCGTTCTTGAATTTTCAAGAATTTCGACCCTAATACGTTCTCAATTTGGTTTTTATAGGCAAGGGGAGATAGGACAAACTTTGAGAGAATAGCATTGAAAACGCTCTCACAGTTTTCGTTCGGACCAACACCACAACGGTCGTTAGTGTCTCTCCTTCCCCCCATCTAAGTCTTTTATTTTGACAATATTCGTACTTGGATCAGGTACTGAAACTCTTGAAACAAGAATGTTGGGATCAAAAATTCATTCTACGTATTCACGTATGATCAAGAATATTCATTCTTACCGTACTTTTGAGATAAAAAATTCTGAATCCAAGAACGAAAATCTCTATTTTTCTCTCTGAGTGCGTGGGCATACAATTTGCCCAAATTTTAATTGAATTCGAATTTCCCCTTAATCTATTCCCAGAAAACCCCATTATGCTATAAAGAATTTTCAAGCTCAATCACTTTCAAAACAACATTCAAGTGACCCAATTTCAAATAAATAAATTACAAAAAAAACGTGTTAAGCACGCTTTATATGCGTACGTACATAAATATGTAAATACATTTATCAAGCCCAGAGAGTGGAAGAGAGACAAAATGCATAAAAATCAATTACGCATGAAAATTCAACAAAAATGATCAACTAAAAAACAACTTGAAGCAGAAGCGTCGGTGTGCGGCTTTGGAGGGGCGTGGAATTCTGGAGTTCTGTTAGACCCACGGGAGGGAGATACACCAAGTGAATGAAAGCTCATGAGTCAGCAACAGACAACCTTTTTCTTGTTTTTGAGCAACTCGATTGGCTTGCACATTTATTTATTACTTTATATTGTGATTTGCCACTTGATATACGGATGACTCATGATGGTTTTAGGCGAAAGTCATACCATTCATACACAGACAGAGACAGAGAGAGAGACACACACTTTAGCTGCAGATCAGTCAAGGATTTAGGGAATTTCTGCAAAATATTATACATTTTTTTTAAGTTTTCTTGGCTAGCAAGTCGAAACAGTGACTAATTGACCTGATTTCGAGGTAAGGCAAAAACGAAAGTATCTTCTGAGAAAATTTAAAAAATGATGAATTGACTTGTTGGGTACTTGGCAGGCGAGTAATTTTTAAATCAGGTTTTCTTTCGGTGAGAACAATTGCATAACAATCATTATTAAGCTTTATTGACCTTGTCGAGAAGCAGTTCAACCACATTTTGATATTTGAGTTTAAATGTACACAACGAATTTGGAAATAGAGGTTTTCTTCACTTAGATACAAATTTTCCCGTCATTGTTTTTGCATAGAATATGAACAGCTTGTTGACTTTTTTGGGAGGAAGAACCTATTGTAATTTGATTGATTAATAAGTGTGAACAACATGAACAATCAACATAAAGCCTGATATCGAGCATCTATCTCAAGGTTTCTAGACACTGAGGTACGAGGGTGAATCAGTAAGTAAAAAGTAGCCATGAAAACCTAAGTTTCTTCTCGATACCTGCATTAAGTTTCCTGTGGTCTAAGTTGTTAATATTTTTGGGATGCAATTTGAATTATATCAACAAATTGTCTCGGAGTTTATGTGTTCGGAGTTTATGGCTCTCATCGAAATACCTTCAAATTATGGCTAAGCTTTGTAGCCAAATTTACATTAGTGTCCCTATTCTATCGACTCGAAGTTTTATTCCATTCTTTTAACTTTGAAACGGTGAAGTACTTACTATGCGTGCATAAGCCGTATACCAAGCTCCACCGATTAATGAGCTGGGATTCGTTCTCATCTGCCTGAGAATCCTTTTTTTTAATCAAGGCCCCAAACCGGAACAAAACCTCATGAAACCACTAAGAAGCGGTGAGCAGCAAAAATAACGGAAAGGGCACAACAACATAGTTTTTATACTCTGTACCAAAGGTACACAGAGTATATTATGTTTGTGCAAAAGTATGAGACACCCAGAAGGAATCATCTCCGACCCTATAAAGTATATGTATTCTTGATCAGCATTAACAGCCGAGTCGATATAGCCATGTCCGTCTGTCTGTCCGTCCGTATGAACAAGGAGATCTCAGAGATGCTAAGAGATAGAGATTTGACATGTATGGGACAAAAACTCATTATACTGGCAGGCAGATCAAGTTTATTTTCAATTTTTGCCACTTCCTCTCCCGCCCCCGCAATTTGTAAAAATATAAAAATCATATCTCCCACAGTTTTGATGATAGATTGTCCGTACCTTTTAGAGAAATCTAGTAATCACAATTATTTATCGATTTGCTGAAGGAATGATAAAGATCGGATGAACGATACACAAGTTATGACCAAAAAAAGTTAACCGGTACCCCTTACCCCCCACTTCCTGCCAACCACCGTTGTATTCAAACAAACACAATCTTTGGGAGAGAGAGAGAGAAACTTAGAGATGAGCGTTTAACAGCGTATAACGTGTATTACAGCGTATAACTCATAGATCGCGTAAAACAGCGTATAGCACGTTTAACGAGGTACAGAGTATCTTATATTCGGGCTTGACCGACTTTCTCACTTGTTTGTCATTTGCTTTCGATCAGCGCGTGTTTGTTTCAAAATCTATTGTATTGAGTGTTAAGAGCGGGTAAGAAAGTATATACGGTTTCCCACCGCAGTACTAGCCCACCTAGCATTTGGAAGATCATTCGATGATTCCTCACCTTGGTGAGTTTTTTTCGAGCCCATTTGATAATTAAAAAGAAATTAGTTTCATGTGCGATTTGAGGAAGACTCGAAAATGACTCATGCATATGACTATTTTAATCAAACTGAGGACTCGAAAAAGACTCGAGTGTGATCAGAAATTTCATAAAATGCTTGCAGGGAGAGTTTGCAGGGTTTCTGGGACCTTCATGACTTTATGACCTCCTGAAACTAAACACGAACCGAACCCCATTTGATTGAAAAAAAGGAATTGTTTTCAAAAAAACTTCAATCAGAATAAATATAGAGAGTTTCATACTGGGATTAAGAGTATTTAATGTCAAAAGTACGGTAAGAACGAAAGTACATCATCCAGAACGAATTTCTTAATCCAAGAATATTCTTTTGATCCTATATATTTTGATTTATAGAGCTGAAGGCCTCAGCCACGATTGATCTTTAACTATAAGCTGTACCAAACGGTACACAGGTTGTAGCAACCTTTTTTTGATTTTAGTCAAAATGCTTGTTTAGACGGCAGATTAAGTTCAATAATCAACACAAATTAGCAATTATTTTGAATATATAATATATTGAATAGCAATGGTTTGTCTGTACAGTACTGTTTGAAGGGCCTCCCGGTCCTCTCATCAGCAGCCTTTTTTGCTGTCACACTTTAAAACGTTTTGCATGTTACTATTATATCGACTGTCCACAGAACGCAACAACGAACGTTCATTCTTTTCTTTTGTGCTCTCGTTTTCAGGAAAACCAAACATAAATAAATATATAAAAGTATGAATTTTTGCATCGCACTTTAGTGGATGTGCCCCTTCAGTCGTTTGGCGGGAGGTGGGCTGCTAATTTGCTTGAAAATCACTTGTAATGTCAGCAATATGTGGTGACCCCCTGTATATTTTGTTTGCATCTTGTAAAATTTATATAATTTAAGGTTTTAAATGATTTTCGTCGCACAGTCTTAGCTGAGTTATTTGACAAACTCAGCAACAGATGGTTTTTTATATGGCAGCTATACGATATATTCATCCGATTTTGACCAAATTCCCCAAAACTGTGTGGGAACTGATAATATTCATAGTTGGAAAGTAAAAGAACGCTACCATTGAAAACAAAAAAGTTTTTCTCACTAGAACTACTTTTTCAACCGATCGTTTCTATGGCAGCTATATGCTCTAGTCATCCGATTTGGATCAAACTTGGCAGAATTGTGTGGTAGCATATAATACTAATCAGTAACAAGTTTGGGAGCGATGGCTTTGATAACAAAAAAGATTTTCCTACTAACACTTTTTTTCAGACATATCTTTTGTATGGTAGCTATACTATATAGTTGGCCGATTTTCATAAAACTTGATGGAATTATGTAAAAGCATTGAAAACTTAGAAATACGAGGTTTGGGCACGTTTGCGTCGAAGACAAAAAAGTTTTTTTTAACTAAAACTACTTTTTCGATCGATAGTTCCTATGGCAGCTATATGCTATAGTCATCCGATTTGGATCAAAGTTGGCAGGATTGTGTGGTAGCATATAATACTGATCAGTAACAAGTTTGGGAGCGATAGCATTGAAAAAAAAAAGTTTTTCCTACTAAGACTTTTTTTCAGAACTCACTCAGAGAAAAAATAGAGAATTTCACTCTTGAATCAAGAGCATTCGTTCTCAAAAGTATGATAAGAGTGAAAATTCTTGATCCAAGAGTGATTTTTTGATCCCGACATTCCTGATTCCAGAGTTTTAGCTCTGGATCCAAGTATGAATAATTCTTGATTCAGTAGTTTCAGTACGAATAATTCTCAAAATAAAAAACTTAAAAAGAATATTTGGGGTGGGGGGTTGTGAGAGACACGACCAACCCGACCCGACCGACGTGGTCCGTCTCCCCCCCTCCCACTCACCATTATCCATCAACCAACCTCCACCCAAACTTTGTTTTAAACTGTGATTGATTTTGAGATAGACACATAGATATTTGTTTTTTACTTACTTTTCTGGGACTTGAACTCAGTACCTCGAAGACTGAAACACACACAGGCGACGGGGCAGCTTAACCCACTCGACTATCATCCATGAGCTAAACGAGCGGACGAAAACACACTTATCGGACAACTACAAACTGCGCATGCGCTCTCTCTCTCTGCGAGAGCGACTCCAACGCTATTCTCTCAAAGTTCAGTTGCCCTCACTCCCCTTGCCTATAAAAAACCAAATTGAGAACGTTTAGAGCGAATTTATCTCGATTCCAAGAGCGAAATTATTGAAAATTCAAGAACGACTAATTTTTTTTCGAGAGCGTTCGTACTCAAACTATTCGTTCTAGTTTTTTCTTAGTGTACCCTCTACAAGGGTATAAAAAATTTTCGGTTCCAATGCTACCCACCCCTCCTGGGACTCGAACCCCGACCTTGTCGTTTTAGGATACATAGTTGAAACTTTTAACATGGCCTCTTAGCTCGCTTTGCTAACGGGCGTTACTTTTTAGGCAGTATAAGAACTCAGGTGGCAGAAATCTCTTCTTATACTGCGACTGATTGCGCCTAAAAAATGCCGCCCGATGGCAAAGCGAGCTAAGAGGCCATGCCGTGTGTTCAGTCCCTCTAGGTATAATATTGGGTTTAGATTATCTCGCCTCTGTCGAAATCTGACACCGTTTCGTCTCGTTTCAAGACTATAATTTGGGTTTTAGATTGATTTTTTCTCAGTTTAGGAAATTGAGAACGAAATTCTAATTTATCCCAAAATCTACTGATTAAAATACTCCACCTACCTAGTTGATTCAGTGTACTGTTTATTTCTAAGACCATCTTGAAATTGATCTTTTTGCATCTTTTACGAAAGAATAGTTTTTTTTTTTCTATAATGGGAATTCTTTTCCACTTTGGCAGATAGCACACAAATCAGCTCTCTCTTATTAATTCAAAACCTTTTGGTACTGAACCAAATCCTTGGTATATAGTAAAAGTGCTCTGTTTGGTATGACACTGATTTGTGTGTGATTAAATGTAAACAGATTCATTTTCTCCTTGTAAACTACAAAGTTCCGCCTCATCATTTCATCTTGAAGGATGATTGGTATCTTTTGCAAAAATGTACAGGGCACTCAAACTACAGACGTCATCATTATGTCAGATCAAATACATCTTTGACTGCCCTCGTACAAATAGCAAAAACAAAAATTGTTCAATTTGCCATTTCCTGGAAACATTAAAGATTTTGTATAAACAAAAATTCAATCTAAATAGCTTAGAATGAGAGCAAAAAAATTTTGTTTTTTTGAGAAAAAAAAGTAACAAACATTTGACGCACGTGTCGATTTCAATTCAATCTCAAGTCAACAACAAATATATATATATATAGCTGAAAGTAAATACATACAAATCTATAAACAAGAGACTGTATCAAATGAATCCTCACTAATATTAAACCATAACGAAATGCACTAAGCAAATGCAAAAAACAAAACTTAAAATTGCCATAAAAAAACAAGTTGCTAAGCTTTGAATCTGAATCTGAGAGATGTCTCTAGATCACGCACTCTCCATTTGACTTACTGCGCTCCCGCTCTCTCTCTCTCTCTCTCTCTTTCTCTCTGTGTGGAGCGGAACCTGCCTTCAGCAGCCATGAAAAAATACAAAAATATATACAATTCAGTCTTGTGTCGAATACTCAACCGTCTAGTTCACAAAGCGGTGCTCTATCGAAGACAACGACAGAAATAACAAAAAAAAAAAAATAAAAATCTATAATAAAAATACCCTAAAAGAGTTAAATATTATTGTGAAATCCAAATGAATGTCTAAAAACGTCACAGTAAATAAATTTGAAAATAAATCACAAGTGTTTGAGTGCGTAAAATCTACAAATATTTTGTTTAAATTCAAAGCCAGATGACAAAACTAAAAATAAAACCAGAAAAAAAGAAAAATATTCCCCAATGTTTTGTCGTAAAATTTGTGACGTCTTCTAAAAATACTTAGCAACTGTTTGATTTTTTTTATAGTGCGAGCGAAAAAGTGTGCAAATTGAAACTTTGTTCAAGATTCTGGAAATCACAGATGCAACTTCGGTGTGGGTTGACTTGAACGCCCATACTTAAAATCAAAAAACAAACAATTCCAGTTTTCTTGACTAACCCAAAAACATACATAAAACGGTTAACAACGCCTCTTTTGGTTGTTGCATTTGTTCAACCAGCGGAAATTCATTAGCCAGTTACAAAACAAAATGCAAACGGCGGAAATGGGGAAAAACACACGTGGGCGCTGCAAGTTACTAAACCGCAGAAATTTGTGAATAACTCAACTGGTGTGCGTGCGTTTGTGTGGGCTTTGAACTTGTCTAGCGACGCCTTAAGTTAGTTTTCTATGGAGTCAAGGTCCAAAATCATAATGATCTCGCTAGAGAAACATCGAGAAAATTGTAATTTTTGTGTGGAAAAAGGGTTTCAAATGTTAGACAACGTTTACTAAAGGGTAATTTTTGAATGAAAACGAACAAAAGTGAGAGTTTCTAGAAATCTTACAGCAATCAGCTAATTTTTTTGCACCAATGAAAGGGAATACTTTAGCTTTGATTACAGCAATTCAGCCTCGTTCAGTTTTAACTGGAAATGGGTCATTCAAAGATTGATCTTCCCACATTTCAGACACCTGTATAAAGTTTCTAAAGAAAGTAGGCTAACGTAAATGCGCTACAACAACAATCAGTTGTTACGCAGAGTTTGCTTGTACTTTGTTAAGGTTTGCACTAAAAAAAGGGATTGCGGTCGAGGGCGCAAAGAGCCATTGGATGCCCATCGTTGCTTTAAAGTGAATATAGACACACGCATTCGTACCAAATAGCTGCGTACACTATAGGCATTATACACAATTCAAGTTGCACATCTTTGAAATTCTGCAATAGATTCGATCCAGATTTTCGAACCTGCTGTAATGTTTTAGGATCAGTTAAAGCTCAGATTGTCCATATTTTATTGGTTTACCTAATACCTCAAAATCTCCAAATGCGAATTTGGATTACAACGACTAGAAATTCCTTAAGCGTCTTTCTTCTTGACTGAACAAAAAAAAACATTGAAATAAGTTTTAAGTTTTCAGTAAACTGTTTGGCAGGGGTGCCCAAGCCCATTCCGCAAGCCGCGTTTTCGCTGTTGTTTTACTCAAAGTTATAGCAGCCGCGTATGGCCTTTAGGCATGCCTTATGTCAAAGTTCCTCAGCAATAGCCCCTGGGGCACGAACATAGTCCCCAATTCACACCGAATGCTTGCCGAAGTCAAGCATCACTGTGTGCTAGAGAGAGACACAGTAACATTTTCGCGCTCTCTGCTTGGGGAATGCTTGGGGAACCCTGCCTTATGTGCTACGTAAAGCAACAACAAATTCATATGCATTCTCTCCTCTCTTTCTTTCCGAGCGAAGTTTTTGTTGTTGGCGCGTGCGGACCTGCAACGACAACTTCATATGTGTCTCTCTTCTCGCTCTCTCCTATGTCTCTTGCAAATTCGAACACAACCAAAATGATGTATGCCACATATGCTTCGCAAACGTGGGTTAACGATTAGCCTCGCTCGCCAAGCTGGCCGAACGCTTTTCGCTATTTAAGCTGACACACTTAAACAAATTCGGGATTCTCTTACTAATTCTTGTGGTTGTTATTGCTTGTTGTTACGGCCACGCGGCCGTAAGCTCATTCTGGGTATCCCTAGCCTAAGGGATAGTTTTATAAAGAAAACTAAAATTCTTCAACTTTTCCAGTTTTTTACAGCCTGCATAGGCAAAAGTGTTGTTATAAAGCGTACCGACATATGCTCACACATGGAAACACAGCAACCTGCAGTAATCTGGTTTCTACTACATTTCTTTCTTAAGGCCTGTTCTGAGAAGCGCGGAAAATAAATTTTTATGACCCACTCCATATAAAAAAAACAGTGGCGGAAACTTTCCGCGGCGGAATTTCGTTTCTGTATTCTGAGACGCGCTAAATAAATAGACAATTGGCCTATCGATAGTTGACGTATCGATAGCGGTGTGGGTCGTGAGTGGATTGAATGAACAGCTGATGCCATGGCGGAAATATAAGCAGCTCATTTTTTTGACGTCAAAATCGACAATGCACGGGAAACATGAACCCAAAAGAAAACGCACCGAGAGATTCAATCGTGAGGAAACTATTAGCTAAGGACCACAAATCAGCCCAAGAAAGTTACGAAATCAGCACTGGAGAGCCATACCCCTAAAATCGTCTCCTATGCCAATGGACTAAAGCGTCCGCACTCGTTGGATGCCAAACAAACAGGTGGTGACATCCAAACCCGGTCATCAAGTTTACCACCACTGCGGACCAGCTAAAAATAGAGTTGGATAGCGATCCGACTGCTGTGGGCAGCATCGTCAGCTCCAGCGGTGTGGGCGTGGCTGTCAAACGTGAACGCCAGGAGGAGGATTTTGAAATAAAACAATAATTTTGTTTGAAAACTAAAAATATATTTTCCAATCTTTAGCATTGCGTTTCACTTGAGAGCCAAAATGATGGCACAGCCCAAATCCATGATTTGCAGATACTCCGAGCCGCCGTCCTGGAGACGATAGCAGCATTCCTACAAAGAAATGCATATTCAACCAACTTTGAATCTAGCATCAAAAGTGCTACCCCCCACCCCCCCTAATTGTCGCATATCTGGGCATTCGTCAGGGCCGCATGAGGCACTATGTACTCCACAAACTGCTTCAGCTGACCCACACTGTAGGCGGATGACCCAATCTCTTGTACAAACTTCTCCAAACGATTACTGTTGCCCGAACGGCAGACTTCCAAATAATCCTTCAAGTAGAAGTCCGGGATTATGCCCATCTCAAACAGATCAGCCTTGTTGACGACATGCTCGACCCCATTAAGACGATGGCAGGACTCATATCATCTCCCAATATCCGTAAAATAGACTGGTAGGCCTCCTCCTCGATCTGCACCTACTCCAAGTGTGTCTCAAACGGGCAATAATTTGATCCGCGCCCAACGCCTTGAACCGGAATTTGATGCCGCTACCTCCATCAACATACATATCTGTGTTCCTGTTGCCCAGCTTAATTAAACTATTTTGTAAACAAAACAAAACAGCTGATCCCCAGTGTGGCCGTTTCTGTATTTGGTCTCTTTGACTTATATATGGGCTCACTAATAATTTATGTGGATGCTAAATTTATTATGTGCAATTTAGCGAGCTAAATTTTCCGCGCTTCTCAGAACAGGCCTTTATGGTTGTTGTGGTCTAAGAAATTATTTTCTACATATCCCTTACTTACTTTAAGACTGTCTTAACTCATAATACACGATTTTGTGTAAACCGCATTGAAAGTTCTGAACGGTTTAAACCCAGCTAAAATAGTTCTTTTAATTTCGAGTCAATCTAGTAAATAATTATATGACAGCCTTGAAGTCAGTGCACTGCCGTAAGCAGGCTGTGAGCATTGCTGGTTTAAAAATCGAAATGTGGATTGAAACCAGCCCGTAAACAGAACGGCTTTGATTACTTACATTAACTGGAAATCACCTAGAACGAGAACCAAAATTTGTTAGTTTCAGCAAACAAGAACCGATAGTTCAGAAGTTCAGCAGGCCAAGCTAACGTAAACGATAATATTTTAAATTAAGGCTGCAATTGGCTGTCTCATGTAGGTTGTTGCCAAATATACACAAGGTGACAAAAAAAATTAAAAAAACGAGAAGGCCAAGCTAACTTCGTCTGTGCCGAAGTTTTTATACCCTTGCAAATGCTGTTTTTGAAATGTCAGAGTTTAAGAACGCTTACATAAAAATCTAAAAAAATTTTTAACTAAAACCCATTTTCCGACAGATAAACATCTGATTTCGACCAAATTTCGCGAATCTTTTTGAAAACATATCAAATTAACAATCGCGGAGTTTAAGAAAGATAAAATTTAAAACAGAAAAGATTTTTCTCCCTAAGACTCATTTTCCGACCGATCGGTCCTATGGGCAACCATAAGATATAGTCACCCGATGTCGATAAACGTTTTCAAATTAGTTTGAAAGCGTTTAATATTAAGAATCACCGACTTTAAGAACGATTTATTTGAAAACAAAAAAGTTTTTTTCACTAAGACTCATTTTCCGACCGATCGGTCCTATGGCAGCTATATGTTATAGTCATCCGATTTTGACCAAAATTTGCGAATCTGTTTAAAAGCATATAATATTAATTTTGGCCGAGTTTTATGACGCTAGCATTGAAAACAAATAAGTTTTTCTTACTAAGACCCATTTTCCGACCGATGGTTCCTATGACAGCTATAAGATATAGTCATCCGATCTTAACCAAAATTTGCCAATCTGTTTGAAAGCATATAATATTAGTAATGGCCGAGTTTAAGACCGCTTACATTGAAAACAAAAAAGTTTTTCTCACTAAGACCCGTTTTTTGACCGATGGTTCCTATGGCAGCTATAAGATATAGTCATCCGATCCGGTCGGTTCCGACATATTAGCAGCGTGCAGTAAAAAGAAGACTCTGTGCAAAATTTCAGCTCGTTAGCTTTAAAACTGAGAGACTAGTTTGCGTAGAAACAGACGGACAGACAGACAGACGGACAGACAGACAGACAGACAGACGGACGGACAAAGCTCAATCGACTCAGCTCGTCGCCCTGATCAAGAATATATATAGTTTATGGGGTCGGAAATGAATATTTCTATGCGTTGCAAACTTCTGGGCAAAATTATAATACCCTTTGCAAGGGTATAAAAAAATGTTTACATTTCCGAAAATTAATTTTGCTTATCAAAATTTTGCTAAATCTCCATACAAAACACAAGAGAGTTGCACCCCACCGAAAGAGATTTCTGGGAACCCGAGAATTGGTATTGGGTTGAAATTTTCTTGGCAGAGATTTCCGATTAATATATTCTGTATTATTAAATCGCATTTTAGATTCAGAAATAACTGTACTTAACAGTTACATACAATGTACCAAAATGTTTAAAAATAACTCTTATGATAAACATTTTTTCTTGCTATTTTTATTTTTTCTCTTTGCATACTCTGTGATAACGCTTCCAGTAGGAGCATTTGCAAAATACTTGAAATCGACTAAAGATGTGAGATCTTCTAGATAGCATAGTTTCGTTATTTAACGTAATACCTTTTATATGATAAGCTGTCAAATGGAATGACCGCCTACTGCGCCACGTGTTAAACTGTCCAGTTTTGTTGAAAAACATCAGACAACCGTTTTCATGCCAAATTTATTAACTAATGACGTGGTAACAAATAAATTGCTGTCACAAATAGAGAAAAAAATCGCTTCTCTTAGGAAATCCGGATTTCGCTGTTAAAAGAAATATATCGGGGGTGACACAGATATCACTAGAGATTTTGGTATAAACGTTTGCATATCCAATTTAAATTGTACAACTTTATATGTAAAGTGAAAAGTATGTCTTCGGTTGCTAGATACGATGATGAATTTGAGCGATTTAGAACCAACTGCTCAAATCTATTTGGTTTTAAACAATCGGTTTCAATTCGCTTTAATTTCGCCATCTGATCTAGTAGCGAGCGTTTTTGTGCCACCTTACATATAAATTGAAGCAGTTTAAATTTGAAATGCAAGCGTTTATACCAAAATCACTAGTGATTTCTGTATCACCCCCGTATACGTTTCTTTGTCGGTTGGGATTAAAGGAAAGTTCGTGCTATATATTCTTATCGTAGTTCGTCAATGAAAACGTCTCTGAACCTTGTTTGTTGTACGTTTAATGCTGGGCACGTCCACCAAAACTTTCGTATTTTGGCCCGCTAAAAAGTTTGAATTAAATCGTATTCCTATTATGACTTTTCTTTGTCACAATAGTTGTTTCAATCTGTTGAGTGGTTTCTACGAAAATTTTCGTGTCTTCAATTTAGACAAGGATTTTTAACACTTTTATAAATATTCGCAAGCGTATAAAAACTTCGTCAAAGCTAAATTAAAATGAAAGGCTTAGCTATTGTACAAGATTCTTTATTAAATCGAAATCTTCTCGAAACATTTTGTCAACACAATGATACAGAGGCGCAAAGGCGCAACACGCGCGCGCACATTCAATCCAGACACAACAAACCAGTTTTTCAGAATTTTTGTAACGGTTTGCTTTTTGTTTTTTTGGCAAAAACCAGATGCTTCATAAAATGGGGGGGAAATATTTCAACGAAAACTTATGTGTATGAGATTATGGGCACCAAAAGGAATGCTAATTGTTTGTTTTTGATTTAAGGAAAATGTTAACGAACCCACACACAATAACAAAACCTATAAACAAAGTGAATAAAAGAATATAAGAAGAAAACAAAAAAAAGAAAATCCCCTTTTGGAAAATCAAAACAGTGTAAAAATGGTGGTCACCTCGACACGAAGTCCATTGCAGCCCACAAATCCCGCCGCAAGTGGCAGCCACACAGCGGCAATGCGATCGCGTTTGATATTTCCACGACAACAACATTATCAGGTATGCTTACCCCTCCTCTCCTACTCCCACTCCACACTATATCGAATTAAAGACTTTTGTCACAAGGGGTTAAAGAAGAATATATATGCCTAATGGCTGGCCCTTGAGTACATTAACCCCGAGGCGCCGCTGGAAATGACCGCGTCGCGTCGCCTCCTAATGGCCGCAGAGAGGCAAGTGAAAGGCAGACTGAATTTTGTGTTTTGTTTTTATTATTATTTTTGTTTTTTATGATTTTTATGAAGTTTTAATTGTGTGCGTAAAAACGCACATCTGTTAAGGTTTAATGTATTTCTATGTTGAGAGGGGTAACCTTTAACCTGAGTCTATTTATAATTCACTTAGCAGAGTTTATACTATATATTCAATTCTGATCAGAGGGCGCCAAAGATATTTTAGTTAAGATTGTTTTTTTCGATTGTTTTGCTTCTGCATTCAAGCAGCATCCCCAAATGCGAAACAGAATTCCCCCTCATTCAGACAGTCAGCGGCTTTTATGTACGTTCGTTCCTATTTGCCAATTGACGTCAAACCGTCGGCAACGCCTCAGATGTGAGGCAGGCCGTGCGAGGCACGTTCTGGAAATCAAATGATGTTGTTTTATTTTTTCTTTATGGTTGTTGTAGAAGCAAAAAAGAAAAACTAAAAAAAAACCCGAGATTTACAATGACGTTGGTTAGGCCAAAGATTGAATACCCTTGGAAAAATCACACAAACGCTAACGATTGTTTCTTTCAAAGCTTCAGAAGGGGAGTCTTTTAAAATTTAACAAACATTTGTTAAATTTGCGAAAACGAGCTACAAAATGAAACAAAAAATTAGATTTTTATCAACGATTAAGGTTTTGTCAATTGAAACTGAAACAGAGTGTTTTTCGATGTAAGAAAACGACAGATTTGAACTTATACTGAGTGAGATTTGAATTGGTTGGTGTTTGTTTTTGGAACAGATTTTGATAGTTTTGTCCTTGAAAAACTATTATATCATTAACCATATCTTTTACGAACGTTTTTACGAAGTTTCTGACAGATCGGAGAACGGAGTAATGATATATTAGTATTTCCTATAAACATTTCGTGCATCAATCTAGTTGCCCTGCCATAGAATTTCATTGTTTTTTACGGGGTTAACCGTCTGTAACTTTGTCCATCTAGCTGATTCAAAATGCCACAACATTTGTGAATATAGAAGAGCCTTTAGGCTACAGGCTAAAGTGGTTGTAATTAAAATCCAACCACCGCAATGGCTTGTACACAACGATTCTTCTTCTCTTCTTCTAGTTACAATCCCGAGTGGGACATAGGGCATCAACTACTCCTCTCCAGCGAACTCTGTTGTTAGCTGTAGCTTTGAGTTCTCCCCAACTTTTCCCGATACGTTCCGTCTCTCTGCCGACAGTCCTCCTCCAAGTTTCTTTGGGTCTGCCTGGTGTTCGCACGACTCCGTCCAACGGGTTCCACTCCATTGCCTTCCTTGCGATGTTGTTGTTATTTTTCCGTAATGTGTGTCCTATCCAGCTTCATTTCATTCTGCGTATTATTTTGTCGACACTCTTCATATTCGCTCGTCTAAGTGGCTCGGAATTCCGTATTCGGTCAGGCCAGAAAATGCAGAATATGCGACGCAGGCAACGGTTCACAAATGTTTGGAGATTTGACACTATGGAAGTAGTAATTTTCCAAGTGGAAGAACTGTATAGGAGCACTGGTATTACGTTAGACTTGAAGAGCCAGATTTTGAGCCAGCATGGATATGACGAGCATCGCCAAACAGCTGACAGCATCGCAAAGGCAGCTTTAGCCTTTTGCAGTCGCGAATCCACATCCAGTTCCGTCCCTCCGACGATTAAGTTGGAAAAATTTGCCATAATTTGATGAAAACTACTCTTCAATGGCATATTTCGACGCTTTTGGGTTTGCTGATGCTGCTCCAAAAATACTGCAAAATCGAATTTCCGCTATATCTTCAAAACAAGAGCTGATGGAGAAAAACCGAGATCAGTTTTGGAATCAGTGCACAAAACTGGATCTGGAAGGCTAGACCAAAATGGCTGTTGGCCTGTGTTACATTTTAATAGAGTTAGAACATTTCAATTCTTAAAGAAAAGAAAATATTTTTTGGTCATTTTTAAGGTCGTACTTTTTCAGAAATTAGGGCCCAGTTCGTGTCGTCAAGGTCCATTTCAAAGGACCACAAAAATTTTAACTGAAACGGTTTTGAAGGCATTCGGTGTTGGACCGGCTTGCAACTAAAAACATGATACAAACAGCTACAAAGAAAATGATCCGTATAGCTATTTCAAGAGCCTTCAGGAGCTTTAAAAAGTAGGATTAATCTAATTATAACCTTACATAATAAAGTATTAAATATATTCTTGATCAGCATAACAAGATGAGTCAGCCATATCCTCTCACTAATACAGTAAAGCCATTTGGAGACACACACACGCACAAAGGCACCGACTAGGATATCTAGACCAGTGCCGGCCAAATGGAGAGAACTAAAAAGTGTGCTTGTGTTGGTGAGCAAGAGAGCTCTCTCCCGACTACAGCCGTTTTAATTGCAATTCAATGTTTACCGATTCACACAATCATGAGTTCGGCTCGCGTTTGCGTAAAAACACGACTGACTTTGGCTCGTGGTAGCCTATGGCTGGCCGGGTCTGCAGTAGATAGTTAGCTTTTCGCTTTCAAATGCGCTCTCTGAGTGCATTGGGAAATATGTCCGTCTTGCTCTAACTACTGTGATTTCCTATGGGCACTATAAAACTGCTCGACAAAATAAAAGTCGATCCTTCCCCATTGAACCAAACTAACTTTTTCTAAAGACCATTGGTCCGCTGATCCCGAAAATCGCCATGAAAAACAAATTCTATCGACTGATTGTCAAGATATTATCGATAATCGTTTTTTTCGATTTTTTCAAAAGCTATCTCCATTTAAGCTCGCATAACTTTTTTGCTTTCTGAACCGATTTAAAAGTATCTAAAAAGCTTAGAAAGAAAAAACTGAAATGAAAGTTTTGTTTTCAGACAAAAATATCATAGGATGAGCGCTTTTTAATGCTATGGGCTCAAATGTAGGAAAATAATTAAATTTTTTAGAAAAATTTAAAAACTTATCGAAATTAAAAAGGGATAATGAGATAAAACTGTTGTGTTTTTTTAGTTGGACAGTAAAAACTTTTGAATTTACTTTAAAAAAAAAGATCTCAAACGCACAAATCGGACATAAGGTGGATTTTTTATGAATTTTTTGGTGAAAATAGAATAAACAATAGTTTTCATTCAGATGTCTTGTTTGAAAATTGATTTATAACAATAAATGATTAAAGGTAAATATTTCGACCTTTTCATACCATTAATTTAAAATCCAGTTGGTTCAAAAAAATGTAACAAAATCAGAGAAACTAATGTACTCCCAAATGCCATACGCCACTCTATCAAAGAAAAGAAAATTTATCACAACAAAGATCCAGATTGCAAGTGCGCATAAAAATATATGTATAGAAAATGGAAGGCACTTAACCAATTCGGGAGGAGTCTGTTTTTGTTTTTCTTTTGTTTTGCCTTGGGCCAGGTCGAGAGTGCAAATTGGCACATGGCATCGATTATGGGGGGAAGAACTACTTAAGAATTATAATTAGAAAAAAAAGTCTCTCTTTCGATCAAATTTGTTCCAATAAACAAAAACCGCATGAAATTAATTATAAACAAATAAACGTTTTCGCTCAAATTTATGTGCCCGGCCATTTTAATGGATTTTTTCCGCAGAATTTGAGCAATTAATAAAAATGCAAATTGAAAAGGTTCAAAAACTAAATGCGCCACGAAAACGTGTTCAAAAACAATTCGACGCACCCGAACTCAAATAAGGCTATGTTTATGTCGATGAGAAGGTCATTTAAAATAGCATCGAGAAAATAAAATGCGTGTGGCAGAGTCATTATGGAATAATTAAAATGGCATTTACATTTAAAATGGGCAATGATATGAAAACATTTAGAAAATGCACTCAGATTTTGTTACCCATAAGCAGGATTAAATAAAGATTATACTTAAAAACATTATACCTGTTATTAAAAGAACTATAACTATAACTATATAACTATGTATGTGACTAGTGCATTAATGTAAAAGGTTATCCTTGTAGCACTAGGAATTAAGAAATTATTAAATAAATAAATTCATTGTAAAGATATAAAGTTACCAAACTGATTTGAGTAGAAAACATTCTAACTATTAAGTAGATGTAATGAGTAGGGCGATCGCTTTCTGGTAGTAGTTGGTCACACTATTTCGTGTGGAATGCATTTTTTGGGTTGCTTTACAAGTTTATAAAAAAGGTCTATAAATTTTAGTATTTCGTCTGCAAGCCGATCCGAAGCTGAACTAAGAACCGAACCTTTGGGTTCAATACGGTTCGGTTTAAGATATTCAGCCGTGCTACCATTTACACTTTCGCCAAAATTTTGCGATTTTAAGGGAAATTTTGGAAACGAAAACCGCATTTAAATTTCAAAACTCTTGCGAAAGTGAAAATGGAAGCTCGTCTGCAAGCTGAACTCCTAAGAACCGAACCTTCGAGTTCAATACGGTTCGGTTTAAGATATTCAGCCGTGCTACCATTTCCACTTTCGCCAAAAATTTTCGATTTTAGGGGGAATTTTGGAAACGAAAACTGAATTTAAATCTCAAAACTCTTAAGAAAGTGAAAATGGAAGCTCGGCTGATTATCAGGTCTGTTCCCATTTCTGAATGGATTTAAAAAGTTAAACGATTGGAATGCCGAATCGTTTTCATTATGATGTTTCCATTTCCGAGTGAAATGGAAATCAATTTTTCTTTTCGAATGAATGTATCGAATCGTATTCGATAATTCAGCTGAATGGTAACCTTCACAATTTCGAACAGCATTGCGTGTCATTCGATCGTTTTTGCTTTCGTTTTCAAGCAATTTCTGAGGTACAACTTTGAGAAAATAATTCTAAATCAAATTGTAGTATGCTCAATATATCTATGGATACTTCAAAATCTTCACAATATTTGACTTATAAAAAGAAAAATATTTGATAGATAAAAAGTCTAACCGCTGACATGAAAATTTTACTTTACTTTTCATTCCACTAACTTTTGAAACCGAAAACGGGAACAGCTAGCAATTCCGATTCCGCATGATCTGAACTTGAAAACGGAAACAGATGTGTGTAACAGATCAAATCGCTTCTAAACTGATTTGAGGCATAGTTCTGAAGGGTATTGAAGGCTAGCCGAATCAATCTCTAAGCCATCCATCGACCATAGAGATTGAACTAAGAACTGTTGAACCTAAGATACAGCCAGAAAAAAGATTTTCATAAAATTTTAGGAAACCGTTTCTTATTATCTAAAATGTGCTTTCAAGGCAATAAATTTCTTTTTTTATCTAAAAAGTCCTTAAGGTCAATGCTTTTACGAATTTTTTGCCTTAAAATTATACTAAATTCCCAAACTTAACATTAAGGGTATTAACCAGTCCTCGTTAAATGGTAAAACGAAAATAGTTAACTCCAAATGTTCACGAAACAACAACAAAATACATAAGAAAACAAGAAAGAAAGTCGGTCAAGCCCGACTATAACTTACTCTGTACCAGAGCTGTAAACTGCAATTACAATTACAATTACCATTACAATTTTTGTATATTTAAAAACTTTAATTACACTTACAATTACAATTATTTCGTTATTAAAAATTTAGTTACAATTACAAATATTTCAATTACTTCAATTTTTTTGGTAATTGTAGTAATTTCTTTTGGAAATTTTAATTACATAATAAATTGTAAAACAATTTTATTAATCTTTACCATTGTGAGTGGAAAACACAAATTTTAACATAAAGAAGAACAAATGTAATTAAAGACAGATGTTAATATTATATAAGGTTGTCAAAAAAGTCTTGCGGTATTTTTATTGAATTTTCAATTGTTCATAAAATTGGTTATAATAATGCGATTTAAGTCAAATATGCGCCGTTTTGTTCGATGACGAGTTCCCAACGAGATGCCAACTTCATAATGCCCCTCTTATGGAAGCTCGCTTCCCTATTGGCAAAAAACTCGGAGAGCCAATTTTCACAGGACTCTCTTGTGGCCAACTTCCGACTACCAAGCTCGTTCGCCATGCACAGAAATAGGTGGTAATCACTTGGTGCGAGATCCGGACTATACGGTGGATGCAAAAGAACCTCCCATCCGAGCTCCCGGAGCTTCTGGCGCGTCACCAAAGATGTGTGTGGCCTGGCGTTGTCCTGATGGAAGACAATTCGGCCTCTGTTGATCAAAGATGGCCTCTTCTGCATGAGTGCTGCATTCAAGCGGTCCAGTTGATGGCAGTACAGGTCCGAATTGAGCGTTTGGCCATAGGGGAGCAGCTCATAGTGGATGATTCCCTGCCAATCCCACCAAACACACAGAAGAACCTTCCTGGCCGTCAATCCAGGCTTGGCCACCGTCTGGGCAGCTTCACCGCTTTTCGACCACGACCGTTTGCGCTTCACGTTGTCGTAAGTGACCAACTTTTCATCGCCAGTCACCATCCGCTTCAAAAACGGGTCGATTTTGTTGCGATTCAGAAGCGATTCGCATGCATCCATACGGGCAAAAATGTTTTTTTGCGTCAAGTCGTGTGGCACCCATACATCGAGCTTCTTTTTGAATCCAAGCTTCTTCAAATGGTTTATAACGGTTTGATGACTCATGCCCAGCTCTTGGCCGATGCTACGGCTGCTACTATGCCGGTCTCTTTCGATCAATTCAGCGATTTTATCGCAATTTTCGACGACAGGCCTTCCGGACCGTGGCGCATCTTCGATCACCTCTGCACCAGAACGAAAACGTTGAAACCATCGTTGTGCGGTGGAAATGGAAACTGTATCGGGTCCATAAACTGCACAAATTTTATTGGCAGCATGAGATGCATTTTTGCCTTTATCGTAGTAGTACTGTAAAATATGCCGTATTTTCTCTTTATTTTGCTCCATGTTTGCGACGCTATAACTCACGAACGACTAAAAACAAACAACAATAAATCAAACACGTGTTAGCGCGTGAAAAGAGCTTTCCAAAAAGCTCTAGCGTGAACCGATGCGACGAATACAACTAGAACTACGCGCTTGCAAAGACAAGCTTGCGGAAATACCGCAAGACTTTTTTTTATATATCCGCTCAATTTAAGTTAGTCGAGCTATTTCAAGATTTTTGTCTTCAAAATATGCGGTCACACCAAAAAAAATCAAATCACATGTCTGTTTAGCTACATCTGGCCTGTAAATAAATTGAGACATTTTCCTCAAAATAGCTTCTAGCACACTCTATCAAGACCTAAGAAATAGTAGCAGTTTTCTTTATTGATGTATTTTCATCTGCAAACAAAAAAGTACAACCGCTATCTATCCTACTCAAGTTCCATTTTGGGTCGAAATACAGTAGACTCAAAGCAACCTTTCAAAGCAACCGAATCAATACGACAATTGAAGCAACCTGACTCTTAGTGACACGAAGCATTTGGAGAAAGTGACCATCATTGAAAAATGACAATTATATCCTCTTTAAGCCTCATCTCATCGACATCATCATGGTCTATACCTAAAGATTTTTTATGTATTCATATTTCTTGATGCTCGTATTTAGCTTGATTTTTACACCTAACACAGATGCATTCTATTTCATGAAGGGCCATGTCCATTTTTGGCTTAATCAGTGCTAGTTGTACACTTTGTTTTGGCATTTATAGTTGGATTTACATTCACGTAATAAGGCTTGTACTCGGAACGACAGAAAATTCCTTTCGTCACAGTATTTCACATCATAAGAAAGTGTTTCTAACAGCACATGAGCATCAAAGCAAAACCAAAGTGTTTCTAATTATATGAAATACTGTGACGAAAGTAATTTTCTGTCGTTCCGAGTACGGGGCTTTAAACTTTGACTCTCAAGTAACTGCTAAATGCACAGCCACTCAAAAACAGCTGCTTTATCACAACAATACCTAGGGTAAATCACAAGGGGTCGCTCACTAGCTCATGTGTGATAAATGGGCTGGTAAATAACCCAATTATTATTTCAAGAAGACTCGAATTCGGCGTTCTAAGGCAACTTCTGCACCATCAGGCGTTTGGCTTGCTGAGTGCTTAACATTTGGTAGCGCTTTTTACCGTGATTTAAGGTTATATTCTATTGCCTAAATATAAACAGTAAGGCATATTTATTGCCTAAAATGTAGGCCTTTCTATTACTTAAAAAATACATTTTAATGGCATACATTGTCAATGTTTTAGATAATAAAATTTCCCTATTTCATTTAAATTTAATCAAAAATTGTATAATAAATAAATAAATAAAATTAATTAAGATAACTTCAAAATAATCACCCAGACAAACTCTCAATTAAATTTCAAGCCTCAACTGAAAAATGCAGACATGTTTCGAGTTCGAAACAATTAAATTTCATATAATGCAACAATTATACTGAAAGATATCTAGAAAAAGAGAAACAATAACAAAGAGCAACAAGTTAGTGAAAAAGCTCGCTCTTATCTTCTCTCTCTCTCTCTCTCTCTGTGAGTCTTAGTGTTGGCAAACAAAGCAAAAAGCGCTTAAAATGTGAACATTTGTTTTTGTTATTGCAAAAAAAAGAAAAGAAAAAATATTATGGGGTGGGCTGAAATCCAAACACAAACAAGTTTACTTTATTTTTCTGTGCTTTTCATTCAGTTTTTCAGTTTGTCAGTTGTGTTCGGTGCTTCCGCGCGCGTGCAAAAGCTGAACAGCTAAAAAGCGAAATACGAAAATTTGTGAGATAGTTTTTTAAATCATAACAAAAGAATGAAGAAATCATTTTAAACTTTAGAAATTGTGAAAAAAGGTAAAAACTTCTAGAAAAAAAAAAACTAAAATAAAAAGCTATTTTTGTGTCATGCTTGATTGCCATTTAAATGATATACATTTTGGCACTTTTACCTTTATTTTAAACAATTGGCACAAAGCCCCAAGTGGAACCGGTTATATTTTGTATTTTTATTTGAAACCCATCACACACATTTTGCCATTTGCACTAGTATTTATTTATGGCTTATCTTTGGGTTGGAGAATTGTTATCAAAGCAACACATAAAAACAAACTTGTCCAAAGACATTGAACCAGCCCACGCAATCGAGCAATCCACGCGCAAGCACACACACCCAGAATCAGAATGTATTGCAAGGATTGCAATCTGAACCGACAACAGAAACTACGTGTAAAAGTAAACTAAACACATGTGCCAAAGCAAACACAAGAAAATTTCAACACTGCGTCATTGTTTTTTAGCAAAAGAAAAGGGTTCTTTTTTTTTGGTATTTTAGGGGTGGCTAATCAAAGAACAGGCCAAAAGAAATAGAAAATATGTCACGGTTATTACCTTGGGAAAGATTTTATGGATCGAGATTCACTTGAACTTGTCAATTGAGTTTAGTTAAAGTGTACATTTTGAGCTATCGAAACGTCAAATGGGGTTCTTGTTGAAACTGTTTAGTCGTCGATGTAATCTACACTTCCATTCTTAAAGTGGAAAACGTAGTTAGATGTTTCCACAAAGGTTATTCTTCTAAGCCTCTAGAAACCATAATGTTTCTTCTGTGTTCTTTTGTGTACCATAACAACAAAGCGGATAACCGTTAGGAATAGGGATGCAAACCGGTTGAACCAAACCAAACTGTACCGAACCGATAATTACCGGAACTATAATTCATGATCTAAAGCAGAACCGTGAAACGAACCCACGTATGTTATAAAACGCTGAACCCAACCAAAAACCGCACATGAAACCCCTTTGGAGCTTGATAGGGTAAAGCGCCTAGCTCAAAATAAATACTATATATTTGTGAATTTTTGTGAATTAAGAAAATCGACTTGCCGAATTAACTCAGACATTTGGATTACCTACAGGCCTGTTTCCATTTTCGATTTCGATTAAAGCATGTGGAATCGGAATTATAAAGGCTTCTAAATAGTTATTCGACTGTCAGAAAAACTTTAACCGAATTGTAGAATCGTTTCAGGGGAATCGGTACTGTGCTAATTCCGATCTAAGTTCTTTTGTCCATTATCGAAAAATTGCAACAATTATATATTTGCAACTATATATGCAACTATATATTTAAAGCAGTGGTGTCCAAACTCACACAATCAAGCATTGCGCTTGTGTCCGTAGCAGCGAAACACGAAGTAGACGCCTCGACATTTAAGCATGAGCAACAAGTTAACGAACAAATGCCTCGTGAGAGAACAAAAAGCCGAACACGCGCATCGTAAGAGAGCAAACCGCCGAGCGTGCTATTTATTTATAAAACACACGTATTCTCTCTCTCTTTACGTGTGTCGGCTGCGACGCCGGCAGCATTATGAGTTCCTATCCCATGGGATAGGCTTTTGGCATTTTGGACACCACTGATTTAAAGTATCATTCCAGCCTTAGCCTTTTTCTGTGATCCATATTCAATATCTCAACAAAAGCTTAAAAGGTTCTATGACCGGAGTTCATTTATCAGCAATTCGGGTTTTGATTTGGCTGCAGAGGGGACTTTAAGCAGATGCTTCCTTCGTTAAGTTACATACATAAGACCAGCTTTATTTTACCCTCTCACGCTTTGCTTTGATTTTTACCAAATATGTTATACAAAATCGTTCAATTATTATTCTCCAGATGCTGGATTCGAATTGCAAAGAATCTTTAATTAATTCTGGTGCGAAAAATCGACCACCTATATTGAATTAATCATTATAAAGATCGCTTAAACAGTATTAAGCAGAGGTCGCAGCAATCGCTCAATCTTTTTACATTGTCTGCAAAATAACAAATGAAATAGAGCGGGACAATAAAGCAACTAACGAAACCGAGACTGGGTTTGCTTCAATTTTTCAGTCTTTTATGTGTGCAGTATTAGGCAGAGGTCACCACAATCGCTTAATCCTTCTACATTGTCTGCCAAAAAAAAAACAGTTTTTGCGCTACACATGGAATTGAGGCTGACAAAAACTTTACAAATTCTGTCGTAAGAAGTCCTATAGCGGTTCTGCTTCACTTTTTCTGTCTTCGATGTGTGCAGTATTGGGCAGAGGTCGGCACAGTCGATCAATCCGTTTACATTGTCTGAAAAAAACAGTTTTTACGCGACTCATCTTATAGAGGGAGACAAAAAATTTGCAAATTATGTTGTAAGAACCCCTATTCTGGACCCCTATTTTTGCTTTACATTGTCTATCTATGATGTGTACAGTATTAGGTAGAGGCCGCTAAAATTGCTCAACTCTTTTACAATGGGCGTGTTCAGCAGAATTATAACTATTTAAAAGATTACCTTTGCAAAGAATGCAAAAAATGCTCATAAAGTTATCGATACACAACTATTGTTGGTGTTGGACTATTTTCTAACTTCAAAGTAGAGTACTATGGCTTCTATACATGCTCCTCTATCATGATACTTCAAATTGGCTATCATGATACCGCATCACTCGAGTTCAGCAGGAGGATCAGTGAAAATTTATACTAGATTAGGGAGCAAGAAAGTTTTTGCGCAAAGGAAGATCAAACCAAACATTCCCAAGGGGCGATCGTTTGGCAATTAAACTCATTCGTTACTATTTCATCATTATTTAAGTTTAAGTCTTTACCAGACTAAGATGAACATAGTGTAGAAGCATTGGTTCTACAGGGTCAGCCAATATGGATGTCCAAAATTGGACGTAACGCATCTAATCGGTCGATCATTTGATCGATTTTTCTCAGAATAGTTTGCAAAAAACATGGTTAAACCATGAACTTGCTCAAGCTCTCAGAACGCTTGAAAATGAACTGAACTTATTATTAAAACAAAAATAAATGTTAAAGCCTATTTTCACTAAAAAAAAATGATACATAATTTCTTGAGAATTCAAGAAAAGAAGGAAGTAATATCAGTTATTCCATACATTTTGCCATTTCCTTTTTCATTCGATTTGATGAAGTTTTGTGTCTTTTTATGAAATACTCGATACTCTCAGGCAATAAAAGTGTCATCACCAAATGTTTGTTGATTCCAATTGAAACAAAAGACACAATTTGGTTTGAAATATAAATTAGTTCAAAATATTTGTGCATTAAGCTTTCTGCTGATGACTCAGGGGTGTATATGGCGATAATAATACAAAAACATTAAAAAATGAAAATGAAAAAAATAAAGTAAGTATAAATTTTGTTCGATGTTTGAAAAAAGTTTAGCGTTTAAGATATTACCTGCACAAGAAATTTTTAAAAGATTCTTCATTCAAGTTTGACGTTTTATTGTGAAAAATTCGTTACTGATTCATTTTTCAACGTATTGTTCATCGCTAGCCACTACTTTTTCTCATCATTCTGGCAATTTTAAGATACCATCTCGAAAAAACGATGGGTTTTTTGAAGCGATACAATTTTGGAGATTTCAGAGTTGAAGAAGTGCTGATCCTTAAGGGCAAGCGACATCGAAGAAAACATAATGTAGTCGGAAGGGGCATATACATAGCTGCCACAGGCACGATCGACCCAAAAAGTAGTTCTAGTGAGAAAAACTTTTCTGTTTTCAATGGTAGAGACTATACTTTCCAGTTATGAATATTATACATTTCAGCCAGGGCTGCAAACCTCATAAAAATCGGCAGGGGAATACTTCGGGGCTCGAATCCGCGTTCGGGTTCACGACGCGGGTTCGGAAGGTCGCTGAACCTAGGATCGGGTTCAAACCGGGGTTCAGGAATAATTTTGTTCAGAAAACATGTAAGTAAATTGAAACAAGCAAAAGTTTAGACGCTTGATAGTATAATATTCGAGCTTGGATCATCGAACGATTTAGCAGGCTCCTGTCAAAAAGTGATGAAGCAATGAGTATTAGAGATACAATTTACGCAGCTCAATTATGAGCGGTGTTAAGTGATAGTCCGCAAAGGAAATCACAGTGGTTAGAGCGAGACGGCACTCGGAGAGCGTAAGTGAAAGCAAACAGCTGACCAATTTCTGACTGCGCAACCGTTCAGTCTATATATTCTACATTTATGTTTCTTCATAACTTTTAAAACAAGTAACACAACACAAAGGACAATGGTCTACTGTACAGCTGTTTCAAGAACCTGACCCTAACCGGTTTTAACATCACCAAGCTTTGACTATCGTCTTCGACTTGTAGGGGCAATTCTCTCCCCTTAGTAAACACACTTGGTATAAGTTAGTCATTAGTGTGTCTTCCAGCAATCTTTCAATATTACTGACTCTATCGGTGGATAAAACAAATATATGAGTAGAAAAAGTGCGCTCAACGGATACTTGTGTTACAGTAACAGCTAAAACAACAAATGCGACATTGCTAAGTTCTTTACAATGATTGTTTTCCAAAACTTTAAAGCTTAAAAATTGCTTTTCAGCTTCATCATAAATTTTGGTATTTTCCATTCTTAAAGGTTTTATTTATTTACAATAATGCAAAATGTTTCTTTGCAATCTTTTTTTTTGAAGGAAAATGGCAAACTTGGCATTTATAGCAGCTAAAACAAAATGTAATAGAACTGTTTTTGAACCGAACCCTATTCACCTTTTTTTTTGCTCCGCAAATGTGTACAAGACTGTGCTCCAAAAGGCTTTTCCCCACTTTTCGGAGATTTATGGTCATATTCCATGGACGTACCAACATGACTCGCGTTGTAAAACAGTGGATTAAAGACCACAACGTCAATTTACTCGAGTGGCCGCCTTACTCCCCTGACATTAACATTATCGAGAACATTTGGGGACAAAAGTCCAGGAGAGTACACGAAGGAGGAAGACACTTTAGTGACTCCGGGGACCCTAGTTGAAGCAATTAAAAAGGTCTGGTCAACAATTTCACTAAATGAAATTGAAAAATATTATGATTCCTTACCAAGCCGTATGTTTGAAATAATTCAGAACAAGGGTGGGCATACCAAATACTAAATAATGCTAAAACAGTGTCCTTTATTATTTAAGTTACCCAGTGCCTTGAAATTTTACTTTATATACTTTTGTTTAATAGTTTTAGTGGTCAAACCTATTCAGTTGAGCCAAAAAAAAATTGAGATTTTTTGCTATGTTTTTGAAAAAATAATGAAAATGATATAAAAACAAAACTAATAGAACAGAAACTTTGCTATTTCACAAATGATTGATTTCTCTGTACAACAAAATTTATTTCGCTTAAATCGGAGTGCTTGTTACAGAGATACAACGTTTCAAACCTAAAAAAAATAGTCAAACCTATTCAGTTGAGCGGCACTGTACTTCTGCCGAGCTGAAGTTAGTTTTACTCTATTTTTTTTAGTATTTTTTTGAAAGTATTTCAGTAATGAACTTTAAAATTGAAGGAGTTAGAATTTTCGATACGCGTCAAAGTTGCAAAACTCTCTCAAAGTGGTATGCAAAATATTTTCAAATTGGTTGACTGAAAAATACCAGAATAATTTTGTTATAAATATTTGCTTAGTTAAATTCTTTGTTTTAGTTTTAGGATGGTTCCCCTTGGTTTTAATTTTCCAACGCACTTTTTATTTCAAACAATAACAAGGTTCCAAATAGTGTGGTTGCTCGACTTTTCCCATTAAAAAGTTATAAAAAGTTATCAATTAACATAAAAAAAGGAGACAAAAGTTTTTGTGTATGTTTTTATGTGATTTAAATGAACGACACTTTTTAAGAGGTGTTCGGAGGAAGGGGAAGTGGATTCTGTGTCTGTTTTTTTGCAAAAATGGCACACGAGACAACGCTTGAGTGACTTTTAATGTATACGTGCAGCAGTTGATATAAACACGACAGAGTCATAAAATGTTTTATTTGCGTTTTATTATTGTTTAATTAGTGTCTCCCTCTGTCTCTGTCTCGCTCGATGAATGGCAAACTTTTGTTTGTTGTCCATTTTCCTATATATAATGAGGCAAGTTTATTGTTCAAAAGTAAATATGCGAAAATGAGTTGATTTTAGTTATGGATAAAACCATCTATCAAAATGTTGCCTAAATTGATTTATGCAAAATGCTTATAATTCAAAGCGACAGCTGGTTTTTATCAAAATACCAGTAGCTTCTCCCTTTCCTCTGTGACTTTGGTTTGGGTATACAATTCCAATGTTAATAGTCATGTCAACGAAGCTGAGCATGCAAATTAGTCAAAATAATCACATTAAAAATTCATAAAATTTTTCATAAATTCTTGGAATAGAATTAAACAAGTGCAAAAACAAACAATTGAAAATCTTTTTAAAAAAAAAATACCAAGCAGGTCAAAAGTTCAAAAACCTTTAAACAATATATAAGTCCATTCAAGGTTGAGTCTAGGTAATTAGGACTCTGGCGCCAAAGCTTTGCGTGTGGCCACTCCTCAGGGCGGTGAAAAATTTGCCACGCGTGTGGGTACCATCAAAAAGACTAGCTAAATCCGGCTAAAATCAATAAAATGCCAAAAACAAAGCTTGCAAAAATCCAGCAAAAAACCAATGACCAAAAACTGATCCAAATGAATCACAGACAAATTTTTGGAGTTACCAGGAAATGTTAAATTGTGAGTGGGTTTTAAAGTGGTCAATATTTATTTTAACCAAAGGGATTCCTTCCACTTAACCTTTTTAATTTTCCTGCTTTCTTTCTCTCTCTCCCTGTCTCATATTTGTGCTACCCACGCAGTCTACCTGCCACCTTCTACCTTCTCTTGCTAAATGTAACATAAAATTTCAATTGCATTAAATTAATCGCTGTGGCTAATGAGACAGATTTCTTCTATATGTGTGTCTTTAATTGGCAAACCATATGGGCAGCTGTGATTTTCTGTTTACAGACAATGACAATGGCATTGACCTTGAACTTGTGCGAGATTTGTTTTGTAACGATTTTCCCTGCATCGGACTAGCAGCGCTCGTACTGCTCGCAAATGCATTATCTTCGCTTTTAGCGTCTAGCGAAATAATTTGAATAGAAAATTGTGTCTATCGCCAGGTACTCACTCACTCGTAATTGCTCTGAAACGCCTCTGAAATTGAGTTCCAAGGGAGTGCAACGGAAATACCTTTAAGTGCCATGTCATATTAGTTTTGTGAATTCAATTTTGCGCACTTGGCAGGTGCATTAAGGCAGGAAAGTGGCAGCAGAAGCGTAAATTGAATTATTTAAAGTTGTGAAATGATTGCAATTGCAGAGGCGTAATTGAGACAGATTGTGGCGGGGGTGGAAATAAACGTCTTGTTTGTTAATGTTGTTTATACCTTGGCTAGCGTGGGGGGGGGGGGGGGGGAGGGGGGGGGTGTGTGCTTTTTGACCCATAAACAAAAATGTTTGTATAAGAAGGAAGGTTTCAACACTTACGAAGTTATTGTATCAGATTTATTTAAGCCTTGGTAAAACTTATTTCCCAGCCTGCAAACCTGTTTGAATCGATGTTAGGTTTATATTAAAAATAGAGGAAACCTAGCTTCGGCTCGACCGAAGTTTATATACCCTTGCAGCTTGATGGCGTCACTACTTTGAGCATTTGCCTGCCAGTTTGTTATATGGCAGCTTTACGATATGTTCATCCGATTTTCACCAAACTCCCCAAAGTTGTGTCGATACTGATAATACTCACAACTGGCAGATATAAACACTTTACCATTGAAAATAAAAAAAGTTTTTCTCACTAGAACTACTTTTTCGACCGATAGTTCCTATGGCAGCTATATGCTATAGACATCTGATTTGGATTAAACTTTGTAGAATTGTGTGGTAGCATATAATATTGATCAGTATCAAGTTTGGGAGCGATAGCATTGAAAACAAAAAAATTTTTTTCTACTAAGATATTTTTTCAGACATATCTTTTGGTTGGCAGCTATACTATATAGTTAGCCGATTTTCATAAAACTGGGTGGAATTATGTGAAAGCATGGAGAACTTAGAAATACGAGGTTTGGGCGCGTTTGCGTTGAAGACAAAAAAGTTTTTCTAACTAAAACTACTTTTTCGACCGATAGTTCATATGGCAGCTATATGATATAGTCATCCGAACCGGCCGATTCCGACAAATGTGCAGCGTATTTGTACCAAAAGGCTTC
This sequence comes from Lordiphosa magnipectinata, assembly GCA_037044535.1. Taxonomy (NCBI): domain Eukaryota; kingdom Metazoa; phylum Arthropoda; class Insecta; order Diptera; family Drosophilidae; genus Lordiphosa; species Lordiphosa magnipectinata. Next base: position 201,171 of record JBAMBO010000563.1, read on the forward strand.
GTGCAAAGTTTGGTTAAGATAGCTTTAAAACTGACGGAGGAGATAGTATAGAAACAGACGGACGGACAGACGGACATGGCTATATCAACTCAACTCGTCATGCTGATGCTTCGCTTTTACGCTTTTTTTTCAAGAAAACTAATTTTTTTGCACTTTTTTCTGCTTCATACTTCGTTCACAAGCTTGAAAAGATCTTTCTTGTGTAAACTTATTAATGTAATGAACTGGCTTTGGGCCTCTGAATGAACTAGTCTGAAGCACTCTAATAACAATACCAAACTAGTGCTAAAGGTTTAGAGGATGGTCACACTGGATGGATGATGCTAGCATAGAAGAAGGCGTTAGTGGATTGTTGAGTAGTAGGAATTGGATGCTAAGCGAGACGGACTTGTGTATATAAATGAACAGAGACCGTTTTGATAATGTAAATTGTAATTGTGTAATTAATGTGTTAACTAAGACCAGAAACACTCCTGAAGAGTCGGTGGCTTACACTTGAAAAGATCTTCCATTTAATCCTAACATTTGGATGGCGAAATATGTATTCTTGTATTACCTGTAAAGTCTTATCATTAGTTGTTTCGCTGAATTCTTAACAACTCTGAATATGTTAACTTTTGTGCCAACAAAACACATTTTGCGGGACAGTTTACTTTTCTGCTTTCATTTGAAGAAAAATGCAGCCGAATGCTGCAAGAAAAGCTTACTGGAAACATGCCCCAAGCACAAAGAATCATACGCCATACCCAAAAATCGACGCCAAGGCCATATAATCACGGTGGCAAGGTCTCTATGCTCTGTATTTGGTGGAATCAATTGGGTATTGTGTACTATGAGCGGCTACCATCGGATGAAACCATCACAGGGCAACTCTACTGAACTTAATTTATGCGTTTGGGCCGTGAATTGAAGTAAAATCGGCAAGAATACGAGCAAAGTCACGACTACACTAAGAAAAAACTAGAACGAATAACTTGAGTACGAACGATCATGAAAAAAAAAATGTCGTTCTTGAATTTTCAAGAATTTCGCTCTTGGAACGTTCTCAATTTGGTTTTTTATAGGCAAGGGGAGTGAGGGCTACTTAACTTTGAGAGAATAGAGTTGGAGTCGCTCTCGCAGAGAAAGAGAGCGCATGCGCAGTTTGTCGTTCTCCGATGCTTACGAAAGGCAACTGCGTTTATTTATAAGTGTGTTTTCGTCCGCTCGTTTAGCTCATGGATGATAGTCGAGTGGGCTAAGCTGCCCCGTCGCCTGCGTGTGTTGGTTGATTGATAATGGTGAGTGGAAGGTGGGGAGGAGACGGACCACGTCTGTCGGGTCGGGTCGGTCGTGTCTCTCACACCCCCATTACAAATATTCTCTTGCTCTTGGATCAAGAATTTTCACTCTTACCGTACTTTTAAGAACGAATGCTCTTGATTCATCTATTTTTTTCTCTGAGTGTAGGTAACTTTGCAACATGAGAATAATTGTGCCACATGTTGCGCAGCCGGGAGCGATGGCATTGAAACAAAAAAGAATTGTCTTAACAAGACTTTTTTTCAGACCTGGGTTTTCCATAACAGCTATAGTAAATAGTTGCCCGATTTTCATCCAGTTTTCGATGAAAACAAACAAATTTTTCTCACCAAAACTAGTTTTTCGAACGATTCTTCCTATGGCAGCTTCATATTATATATGATATAGTCATCCTATCAAGCTGGTTCCGACAAATGTGCAGCGTATTTGATCCTAAAGACTTCGCGCAAAGTTTGCTCTAAGACTAACGGAGGAGATAGGAAATGATTATATCAACTCAGCTCTTCATGCTGATCAAGAACAGAGTTCAAAACAGGAACGAATCTGAATCTAACTCTACATCAAATTTTAACCGCTTTCGAACTGGTTCAGAGACATGAGACTAACCCTATGAAAGAACAAAATAGATAGCTAGCTTCACCTTCTATGAACCTAAAAATAATGATTTGTTTTGCCATTTAACAACATCAATTATGCCTTATTTTCTTCTCGAAATCGTAAATGATAATGCTCCGATTCCGATATTTATTTATTTAGTTTATAGTTTAACAATGTTCTGTTTAACTTTAAGAGGGCCGAATTAGGAACGACAATAAATGATCTTTTATTACAAACAAGGAGGAGTGAGATGAGAAAGTATGATCATACAAGTTATAGTTTAAACAAAGGTTTCGGAAGGGTTCTTGATGAGCGTAGTTTGCTAGGCAAGGCTGTAGATAAATAGAATAAAAGTTTCTAGCAACACGTTGTGGGACAGCAAGACTTATATTAGATATCAAAGCGATTGAGTCGATTACTCCTGATAGGAGTTTATGAATAACGAGAAGGCCAAGCTAACTTCGTCTGTGCCGAAGTTTTTTTACTCTTGCAAATGCTGTTTTTGAAATGTCAGAAAAATCTAAAAATTTTTTAACTAAAACCCATTTTCCGACAGATAAACATCTGATTTCGACCAAATTTCGCGAATCTTTTTGAAAACATATCAAATTAACAATCGCGGAGTTTAAGAAAGATAAAATTTAAAACAGAAAAGATTTTTCTCACTAAGACTCATTTTCCGACCGATCGGTCCTATGGGCAACCATAAGATATAGTCACCCGATGTCGATCAACTTTTTCAAATTAGTTTGAAAGCGTTTAATATTAAGAATCACCGACTTAAAGAACGATTTACTTGAAAACAAAAAAGTTCTTTCACTAAGACCCATTATCCGACCGATCGGTCCTATGGCAGCTATATGTTATAGTCATCCGACTTTGACCAAAATTTGCAAAATCTGTTTGAAAGCATATAAAATTAATTATGGTCGAGTTTTATGACGCTAGCATTGAAAACAAAAAAGTTTTTCTTACTAAGACCCGTTTTTTGACCGATGGTTCCTATGGCAGCTATAAGATATGGTCATCCGATCTTGACCAAAATTTGCAAATCTGTTTGAAAGCATATAATATTAATAATGGCCGAGTTTAAGGCCGCTAACATTGAAAACAAAAAAGTTTTTCTCACTAAGACCCATTTTTTGACCGATGGTTTCTATGGCAGCTATAAGATATAGTCATTCGATCCGGTTGGTTCCGACATATTAGCAGCGTGCAGTAAAAAGAAGACTCTGTGCAAAATTTCAGCTCGATAGCTTTAAAACTGAGAGACTAGTTTGCGTAGAAACAGACGGACAGACAGACAGACGGACAGACAGATGGACAGACAAACTGGCAGACGGACGGACAAAGCTCAATCGACTCAGCTCATCGCCCTGATCAAGAATATATATAGTTTATGGGGTCGGAAATGAATATTTCTATGCGTTGCAAACTTCTGGGCAAAATTATAATACCCTTTGCAAGCTCTGCGGTTCTTAAGAGAAGGCAGGTTGATTAGGCGTAATCTGTACTCGTAAGGAGGATAATGGGTGGAAGGATCCCAGTTTAAGCCTCGGAGAGCGAAAATTAAGAACTGCTTCTGAACCGATTCCAGTTGATCTTGATATTTTTGGTAGTTTGGGGACCAGACACACAACCCATATTCAAGGATTGGTCTCACTTAGTGAGGTAGGGGTCATTACATTCCTTGTACCATCGCTTAACGAACCCGAGAATTCCCATTGCCTTGTTTGCGATGACCGCTATATGACTATTAAAACATAACTTGGGTACAAATTGTACAACCAAATCATCCATTTAATAGATTCGTTCCAATGGGATGGTATCAATCATAGAATCAAACTCATATGATTGATTACGACTAAAGGTCATACATTTACACTTGCTGAGATTAAGAGGAAGCCTATTAACCTAGCACCAGGTGTGAAGAGAGCTTAAATCGGATTGGAGGAGGAGAGGAAATGCCGGGTCATTATACTACAAACAAAGTTTTAGGTCACCGGCATACATCAATGCATGTGAATGGGATAAAACCTGTGGGATATCATTTATCAAAAGGTTAAATAGTAGAAGGCCTTGTTAAACCCCAGATACTACAGTTATGGAGCTGGATAGTATAAATTTGAAACGAACTCGTTGAGATCGATCGCTTAGATATGACTTGATCCAGTTGAGGAAAAGTGGAGGGAACACAAGCATGGTGATATATGGTGATATGGTGAAAGTTTTATAAGTTCTAAAAAAATTAACTAAAGTTTTTCCTTTTTCCAAGCAGAAGAGGTTTGCTTAGGGAGGTTAACAATTTAGAAGGTTTGTTTCTGGGTCCGGTTCGATGACGAGCTATCCGATCCGGTCCTCCGGAATAGGTTCCTGAACCGGTTAGCAGCCTTGCGATAAACGAAACATCGAAACTTATGTACTCTGTCAGTTTGTGTTATAATTCTTTGTTTATGAGATTTTTTGAAGACTTGATTTCGACACATATTATTTCTAAAGAATTTGTAATTTATTTGGCGACCTTTCTAATGTTTAATTAGTTAAGAATTATCTAAAGAATTTTCCTTACTAATTTTACTCCGCTTATCGCTTGAGAATCTGAATTGATTTGGTTCTATGGTTTCCAGAGAGTTTAAGCCCCCAGAAACGAACCGAAACGGCGGTTTTATTTCGGTTCAGTGATATATGCATACCGCTTGTTCCCGTTTCCGAATTTTGAAACTGTGAAACGGTAAGGTTTTCGACTTTTTAAAACAGAAAATTCCTGCTTCGTCCACTTGACTACCAAAAAATATGTTTATCAAATTTTCATCAAAATAAGAATGATCTTTTAGGGTTAATATTATATTAAATAAAATTAAAATATAAATTTTCTAATTTATTAGTTTATTTTTCCAAACTGAAAATAAGATGAAGAACTCATGCCTATTTATCGAAAAAAAAGCTATTATGAGACTAGAAAGAAAGCCTCAAACTAAAGTTACATCAAATTTTAAAATTGGAATTGTTATATTTAAACGTAAACATTTCAATTATGAATATTAAATTGTCCCCTATTCAAATAAATCTCAGTTTAAATATCGATACACTGTTAAACTCAAGAGCTCTGTAAACACTGTGAATATAAAACTGTCAAATAACATGTGTAATTGAAGTGACTCTAAAACTGTTGGTCTGGTCGTCAATCAGAAATTTGATATTTGCACAATGCACATAAATACAAATAGATGGAGTAATTTAAGATGTCACTTACCTGCGTTTATGTGTATAATTATAATTATAATTATAAAGTTTGATATGCACTGGCAACATCCTATGGGCTAGAACTCTTATGGGCTGGAACTATATGGGCTAGAACTTTATGGGCTGGAACTTTATGGGCTGGAACTTTATGGGCAGAACTATATGGGCTAGAACTTTATGGGCTAGAACTCGATGGGCTAGAACTTTGTGGGCTAGAAATATATGGGCTAGAACACTATGGGCACTAAAAAAAACACTAAAAAATACCAAAAAATGATCTGTAAACTATCGATAAGCAACTCACACAGCTGAGTTAGCAGAGCAGTTATCGACAACAAACTTATCGATATGTACCTCAAGTCGCCCAAATTCAATTACAAATTTGATTTATTTTTTATTTTCGTGTTTTTTAATATGGAATTTCTACATAAAAGCATAAACTTTGAAGCAGTTACATGTGATTATCAAAAAAAAAAATATAACAAAAATAATGATAAATAAAACAAAACTTAACTTTAAATTAAAGGAACATAGTACATAATGTCATATAGATAAAAAGTACAAAAAGATATAAATATATATCACACATATATATGTAGATAGAATATATGTATCAACTAACACACACAGACACACTGACATACATATATAGTTTCACATTCATTTGCTGTTTAGGCCTTAATTTTGCGTCCCAACTTGGTAACAGCATATTTACTATGACCATCCGAAGAGTGACCAGCACTTCCATTACTCTGACTATGATGAGATCTATGATGTTTGCCATTAAGCTTTGTGCGTGTCTCAAAGAGCACATCCGAATCAGTTTCAGATTCGGTTAAAGAAGTAGTCCGTGAGTCTAGAATTGACGAGAGAGAGAGAGGGAGATTGATTTAAGTCTTCAAATGTAAACAAATACTTACAATTGGCAGTTTCTTCATCCTGATTGCCTATTAGTGCATATTTTTGCACCTTCTGACGCAATCGCGGCTTTTTGGTTTGTCTACAGGCACAGGCAATGCCCCAAAACACGCCCGAGAGCAGCAAACAGCTGGCTATCACTCCCACAAACACATAGAGTATGGACCAATCTTTAAAAGATGGAAAAATAATTATTTAAAATTTTAAGAATTTACACTGTTTTTCTTACCACAATTGGCCTCATCATTGGCAAAGAAATAACCTGCCGAGGGCATCCAGAAAGCCTCACATATACAAGCTCGTGTGGTGGGATTACAAGTGCCATGTCCCGAACAATTATTCTGACACACAGTCGATCTGATGTCCACAAATAGTGCACCCAATATAGAGGCATCTTTTTGTAATTTGGCTCGCAGCAAACGCTCCACATAGAGTCCATTAACTGGCTTGGGTTCACCACCATTTGCATCATTAGCCATCACATAGAAGACCAAAACTGCCGCCTCTGTATGCAGATCATAGTTTAGCTCTCTGATTTCAATTTTATGATCATCTCCCAAAAGCAATTGCAATTTTTGTACAATCGAATCCAATTCACTCTGTGAGATTACTGTGATGCCCATGGGTAAGGTGATTTGTACTAAATGCTTAAGCAAAGGATCCGGATGTACGTTAATGCTGACCGTATCCGTGCTGGTTAGACCCTGATCATCGCTAACTGTCAGCTTAAACACATAGCGACCATGCACCAGATTGCTCAACTGCAAAAAGAAGGGAAATGTTTTAGCTTGGGAACAATAATTGGGTTAAAAAAAGACAACTCTTACAATCATTACGGGTTGCTTATCCGAGTCTCCTACAATTACACCAGCCGCCAGGCTATTATCCTCACGTGTCCATTGATATTTGACGACAGCCAAATCATCCCAGGATTGTGAACCATTTAGATAAATGGCGGTGACCGGTAAAGAAATGCTATGATCTCCACCAGCATTGGCCACGGGCGCTGCATTGCGTTCTGTTTTTGGGGAAGGGGTAAACAATTATTGAAAATTTTTATATATAAAAAGAGTGTGAGCTGTACAGTATTCATTGGGAAAATTGCAAATTTCATTGGGATGTGGGTGGTAAGTGGGTGGGAAGTGGGTGGGAAGTGTGTGGGAAGTGTGTGGGAAGTGGTTGGAAAGTGGGTAGAAAGTGGGTGGGAACTCTGGTGGAAACCGCTATTTTTCAACCGTTTGTCATGTAACTCGGTTTGGTAGGAAAGTAAGCCAAATAATTTGTGATGTGATTTGCCGATGCTGGAACATCCGCCCTCTAGGGTGGGAATATTCATCCGAAAATTTCGAACGTAAATAACTATTTTTCATCCGAATGACTTGAAACTCGATTTGTAAGCGAAAGTAAGCGGAATAATTGGACACTTATTTTTCCGATTTTGGAAAATCCGCCCTCAAGATAAATGGCCCAAATACAGATTCAATTGATTCGGTCAATCACCAACTTCTTCTATACAACCCTAGTTACTTGGTTTTCCTCCCATACAGCTGTGCTGGATTGGCTCTTATGTTGTGTTTAGAACATCCAGCCTTCTCTAAATCTATCTCGGTATCTTCTGGTGTTTTTCAAGGTATTTTCAAGATATTCCGCAAACCTTGACTTATTGTCGGGCATTGACAAAAATAAACTTGTCTTGACCCGGTCTTTCCTCTTCTTCTTCATCAAGATTTGTGTTCCTTCAATGAATGGTGCTCATTAAACGTTCTTTCCCTTAACTGCATCAAATACCAAAACTTATCTTTTTATACCCGTTACTCGTAGAGTAAAAGGGTATACTAAAGTCGTGCAAATGTATGTAACAGGCAGAAGGAATCATTTCCGACCATATAAAGTATATATATTCTTGATCAGCATCAACAGCCGAGTCGATATAGCCATGTCCGTCTGTCCGTCCGTCTGTATGAACACCTAGATCTCAGAGACTAGAAGAGCTAGAGCAACCAAATTTGAAATGTAGACTCCTATTGTCTGCACGCAGATCAAGTTTATTTTCAATTTTTGCCACGCCCCCTCCCGCCCCCGCAATTTGGAAAAAACGTCATATCTCCTACAGTTTTGATGATAGATGGTTCGTACTTTCTAGAGATATCTAGTACTCAAAATTATTTATCGATTTGCTGAAGGAATGATAAAGATCGGATGAACGATACTCAAGTTATGAGCAAAAAACGGTCAGTTAACACCCACCACCCACCCCACCCATAACCTAAGCATTGCGTTCAGCAGCAATCTTAGTGAGAGAGAGAGAGAGAGAGAGAGAGAGACTTAGAGAGCGCACTGCGTTGTGCGTTGTGTGTTAACTGGCCGTTTGACTCGTGACCAAATTCGAGCTGCGACATTAAGGGTGCAGAGTATGTAATAGTCGGGCTTGACCGACTTTCTTTCTTGTTTTTATTAGGAAAGGTGATACGTTTTCAAAAGTTTTGTTGTCTGATCTGTTTATCGGGATGAATTTGGAGTCATTTATGTTGGATTTAGTAATTGACAAATGTCTATTAATATCTGGCGGAAAATAAATAGCCGAGTTAAAAAATGTTGCATACTTTTCGGCTGACCCACCTCAGGCATACAGGAAGGCTATTAAACATTTGTTTCCATGAGTAACGGGTATATCGAAGTCGGTTAGAGCCGACTTTAACTTACGCTCTCGTTGAGTTCAGCATTGATGGAATTGAACGAATATCTGTGTCTGATGATCTACCCAGCAAACCAAGTTTTTTGCGCTCCAAATTATGTGTCTGAAAAGAGCCGAGCTTAAGAGCGTTTTTGGAGTAATCACATGAACTTGAGGGTTTTCGGAGCTTATTCAGTGCTAACTAAGCACGGGCTCATAAAAAGCACTTATGTCTGAACATTTTCGGATCTGCACTCCAATATGCGTCTGGATAGAGCCTTTCAGTAGTCCTTCAAGTGCCTAGAAAAGTAACTTTTATGTGTATTTTATGAGGTTTTCCTATGCTTCATTGGGAGGGTGAAAGCTCTTATATCAGTATCAGAAATCTTCCACATTAAGTGCGACCGTTTTCATAGTAAAAAACTCTCAATCCGGACTCTTTTTTGTGCACATTATGACGGTGAATGCTCATAAAAAAGTGTCAGAATAGTGTCAGAAAACGCACATACTGTTTGCTGGGTAGGTATACGGTTTGAGCCAAATTTATGTTTTAATAGTCCCATTTTGACTATATGCAATAAAGCGAAAGGTGTACTTGTTTTCATTAAAAGATGGTCAAAAGAATTTGATGATTCCTATGTCAGAAATCATCTATACGTGTCCTTGGTCCTTGGTTAGGCCTATCTAAGAATATGGATCTTGTATCTGGTCTAATTAGTACCAGAAATATATAGATTAACTAGAGTCTATTCAAAAACAGTTTCTGATATTTGCGTAATGTGGCTTGAACTGGAGACATAAACTCTCATTTTCCTCCCTATGAACAAAGATTGCGACTTGTCGATCTGCCTTCTCTCGAAAATCGTAGAATGTGCCTTGGTAGATAATGCTACTCCGCCGAACTAGAAATTATATGCCTATATATCTTCCCGCGCGTTCTTCAAACTTTGCCTCTAATAACAATGGCTTCATATGTGTTGTCTCTGCTCTTTATCTACCATACCTCATGAAAATTTGAATGCAACCATACATATGTATGTGTTTGCGTCGTCTTTAATATAGATTTTGTTGTTGGGGGACAAATGATTTCGTGTGTATCAGACAGCCACAAGCAGAAACACTCACATCAACAGGCAATAATCTAGTTTCTCATTCTAATTTTTGAGCTTGTTTTTGCTTGAGAAATATTTTTTTAATTTGTATTTGTGTCTACGCGGCCGTAAGTTGGCTTTTGGGTACTTTTGGATATATTTTCAAATCAATAAAAAGCCGACTTATCCGAAAATATCAAAGTAAAATTTTAGACCATTTCAAAATAATATTTTTTTAAGATCAATTCGATATTTTATAATTTCATTATTTGACAAAGAAAAACGAAATAAATTGGCAATGGCAGGTAGTAAATCCAATACTTAAATTTCTTCATTTTTTAGCTAAGTACTATTATTTATTGTTTTATAGAAACAAAACGAATTTATAATTTGTTGACCTTGCCCATTGTTACAAAACGTTAAAAATTACATAATGCGAAATAATTTTGATGTGATTTTCCGATGTTAGAGAACCCGCCCATAGGGTGGAAAAATTCATGGAGAACACTGTAACACATTTTTGAATTCAAAAAAGTTGATAGCGTCGAGACCAAAGAATTCTGAAAGGGTGTGATGGTAGTATAAAAACCCCGTCTGGGTTTAGTCTGATTAGCTGCCGTTTTCTTTTTATTATACTTTGAACTTTTCTGCTTCAGAGTAGGACTAAAGATTCCATATATCGTAAACTATTTTGAATTATGCTTTTAAGTCTTTAATAAAGTTGTTGCTCTTGGCTTGGCCTACAAAACATTTCTTTGTAGCAAATCAAAAAAATTATATCTTCATACTCAAAATTACAAAACTTGCCCAAAAAAGGCAAGTTTTGAACACTTTTGTACAGTTTTTCAACTTCATCTTGAAACCCGTTTCAAATTTGGACAAGTAAGTCAGCACAATGTTGTAGCTTAGACTAAAATAAACAAACCGTTCGAACGAACCAACTTCATTTAGTTACTCTTTCATAGAGTAATAGGCCCACAAGCACGTACAACTGTCACAAAAACTCGAAAAAAATAACATTTTCGGTAAAAAAGTAAAACAAATAAATTTTTGTTAATTACAGTTTTTAAGTTATGTTTTCTTACTATTTTCTTGATTTAATAAAAAATAATCGAAATTTTTGACTGTGTCGGCCAATTGGTAGCAAAAATGGCCATTTTTCGAGTTTTGGTTCCAATTCTACTTGCTTAAGGGCCCGTAACTATACGAAAGACTAATCGAATGAAGTTTAAATATTCCAATCGATTGTTTATTTAAGTCCAAGCTACGTTTTTGTTCTGCATTGCTTAGTCAAATTGGTTACGGTTTTCCAGACAAAGTCGATGGTACAAAATGAGGGGAAAATATGATGATTTTAAGACATTTTTGTAATTTTGTGTATAAAGATGTGACTTTTTTGACTTGCTACTTAAAAATGTTTTGTAAGCCAAGCCAAGAGCAACGACTTCCTCTAAGAAGTCAAAGCGAAATTCCAAATAGTTTACGAAATATGGAGTGGCAAGTCCCAACCAGATACTGAAAACTTCAAAGCAATAAAAAGAAAACGGCAGCTAACAAGACCAAACCGAGCTAAGGTTTTTGTACTACTATCATACCCTTTTAGAATTTTTTGGTCTCAGCTCGATCAACTTTTTAGTGTTGCACAGTGGAATTCTTTATGCAAAAGCTATTTTTTTACTTGAAACTGGGTTTGTAAGGTTAATATTCGAAATACTTTGTAATGTGATTTTCCGATGCTGGAAAACTCTCACCCATGAAGGGAAAATTTCTAGATAAGTCTTTCGGCAATATCTATATTCCATCCAATTGATGGAAGCGGCTTAGCCGCCGTTTTCTTTTTATAAAAATTTTAAGTTTTCAGCTTCTGATTTTTTCTTAAGGTCTATAACGAAAATATAGCTCTTGATATGGCCTACCAAACATTTCTACATTGCAATTAGTCAAAATCTCCACTTCTTTCTCAAAATTACAAAATTGAGGAAAATCAAAGTTTTTACATAATTTTTTTTTTTTTTTAGATTTCTACAATATTTTGACAACTGTTTCGATTTCGACCAAGAAATACAGAGCAAAACTTTAGCTTAGACTTTAATATATAAACCCTAAGAACAAACCAAGTTTATTCGATTACTCCATCATATAGTAATAGACTTGCAAGCAACTAAAACTTTCATCCAAATTCAAAAAATGGGCAATTTATGGATAAAAAGTAAAAAATATAAATTTCTTAATTATGATTTGATTGTTTTACTTAAACGGTTTAACCCAAACCACTAAAAGTTTTTATATTTACGAATTGGTTTATGTTTTAACGACCTTCATGATAGAAAAAACCCTCAAATTTTTGCTGGCTCTAGGTCTCGTTAAGTCTGCACATAACTTTAAAACAGGAACAGGTTAACAATTTTACTTGCTTGTAGTCCTAAAACTATGTCAAGGAGTAATCGAATGAAGTAGGTTTGTTTCAACGGTTTGTTTATTTTAGTTTGCACTGCATTGCTTGGCCAATTTCGATACAGCTTTCAAGATGAAGTTGAAAGACAGAAAAAAGAGAGTCTAAAACTGATTTCTTATGGGACATTTCTGGATGTTAAGTATGAAGATGATATTTTTTTTTTGTTTGCTACATTCTAAAGTTTTGTGGGCTGAGCTAAGTGCTTAAACTTCGTCTCAGACGTTAAAACAAAATTAGAAATAGTTTTCGACATATTAAGGACAATTAAATAAAAGCGGCAGCTAAACAGTCAAGGTTTTGGAACTCCCATTATACCCTCTCAGATTTTTTTGGTCTCGACTCGATCAAGCTTTTATTATTAAACAGTGTAATATGCGAAATAATTTGTGATGAGATTTTCCAATTTCTGAATATCAAACACGAAGGTGGAAAAATGTGCTAAAGTTATTTTGAATCCTGTTCCGAATATCCAATTATCAAGTTTAAAAAAAACGAGAAGGCCAAGCTAACTTCGTCTGTGCCGAAGTTTTTATACCCTTGCAAAAGCTGTTTTTGAAATGACAGAGTTTAAGAAAGCTTAGATAAAAATCAAAAATTTTTGTAACTAAAATCCATTTTCCGTCAGATGAACATCTGATTTCGACCAAATCTTTTTGAAAACATATCAAATTAACAATCGCCAAGTTTAAGAACGATAAAATTGAAAACAAAAAAGTTTTTCTCACTAAGACTCATTTTTCGACCGATAAGTCCTATGGCAGCCTGAAGATATAGTCATCTGATTTCCACCAATTTTTCAAATTAGTTTGAAAGCGTTTAATATTAATAATCACCGACCTTAAGAACGATTTACTTGAAAACAAAAAAAATTTTTTCACTAAAACGCATTTTCCGACCGATCGGTATCGATATAATATTAATAAGGGACGAGTTTAAGGACGCTAACATTGAAACCAAAAAAGTTTTTCTCAGTAAGACCCATTTTCCGACCGATCGTTCCTATGGCAGCTATAAGATATGGTCATCCGATTTTGACCAAAGTTTGCAAATTTGTTTAAAAGCATATAATATAAATAATGACCGTGTTTGGGAACGCTAACATTAAGAACAAAAAAGTTTTTCTCACTAAGACCCATTTTTTGACCGATGGTTCCTATGGCAGCTATAAGATATAGTCATCCGATCCGGTCGGTTCTGACATATTAGCAGCGTGCAGTAAAAAAAAGACTCTGTGCAAAATTTCAGCTCGATAGCTTTAAAACTGAGAGACTAGTTTGCGTAGAAACAGACGGACGGACAAAGCTCAATCGACTTAGCTCGTCGCCCTGATCAAGAATATATATAGTTTATGGGATCGGAAATGACTATTTCTATGCGTTGCAAACTTCTGGGCAAAATTATAATACCCTTTGCAAGGGTATAAAAATCCACTCACAAAGTCGAAGAAAGAAAGAATTCAAAGATATTTTTAACTCTATGTTTAATAAACTCAAATTTAATAGGAACTCATCCACCCAATTTGGTAAAACCCACCCCTAGGTCGGAAAATGGGACGGCGGTTTGTTATTTTGTGGCTGATGTGAATGAAATTCCGTTTGAAACCTATTTTGGACAAATAAATGGAAAAACTATTCTACAATTTTGGGCAAACCCACTAATAAAGTCGGAAAATAGAGGCTATGTATTATTTTTAGAAGCTTTTTGTAAGCCTCATACGGAGTTGTGAAGTAAAGTGAAAGTTTCATACAAATAATTTGGTTAAATTTTAGAAAATCTCATTCCAAGTTCGGCTATACTCCGGTTTATGTACTAGTATTATTATCAACATAAAAAAAGCGACATTTACCTTGTACAATCTTCACCCAAGTGCTATCCGAGGCGGTGTTATTGTTCTCATCGGTGACAGTTAATTGAAATTCATATAGACCCAGTGTAAGGGAAGTGGCATTGGCCAGCTGTGGAAGCAATTAAGAAGTTTCAAAACTGAAATCAAATCTATTTTAAACAACTTACAGATGAATTTGACTTGAGTATGACAGCATTATTGGGTCCACTTAGCTGCTTCCATTGATACGTTTTGATGCCTATATCATCTTTGGATTCAGAGCCATTGAGTAAAGACCAATTGACAGGCAAACTGGTGGTCTATAAAATAGAGAATGTTAGACTTCAAAACACACACAATGCAAATTAACTAATCCACTTACCACATTGTTGCCCGCCTTTGCGGTGGGCGGTGAATTGGTGGGTGGTTTGACAAACACATGAACTTTGGCCGTACTCGACTGGCCACTGCCGTCCGTTACTTTTAAGACAAACGTGTACATGCCCTCCTCCAAATTGGACAGCTGTACGTAGGGAGTACGTGTATTTTGCATATCCACCGCTTTGGCCTCATCACTGGCATCTTTTGTCCACTCCCAGGCTACAATCTCATGATCATCCGAACTGGCGGTACCATTTAAAGTCACATTATTATTGGGTAGATACAAAATGACAGCATCGCCTGCATTGGCCACCGGAGCATAGTCCGTTTCCTTGAGTACAGCTATGGTGGCGGTGGTGGAATTGGTAACATTATTAGAATCCGTGACGGTCAACTTGAAGGTGTAATTTCCCGGTGCAGTTAAATCCAATTGTAAAGTATTCACTTCAGGTAGGATAGGCTGATAGCCTAGGGGTCCCAAGATGACTTCCCAATGCCATTTGATAATTTTGTCATCATCGGTGCTGGGGCTGCCATCGAGCACCGCCTGTGTGGTGGGTTTGCGTATGATTTGTTCTCGGGGCGAAATGATGACCTGAGGTGGCTGATTAATGCGCTTTTCGGGTAAAACCGTAACATTGGCGGTGGCCTCACCAAAAGTGCCATTATCTCCCGTAACCGTCACTTTAAAGGTATATAAACCTTCAGAGAGATTGGAAAGTTTCACTTTGGACTTGGATTGATCGGAAATGGTGCCATTCATTGGACCCTGAGGCTGAGAAATGAGTGTCCACAAATATTTATATTTGGTATCGCCAATTTGCTCATCCGGCACCGTAAAGGCAGCCAACGTAACCTCCTGTTCCGGCAGGCGTACCTCTTTGGACATCACCGATACCACCAGATCTGGGCTACTCGATGCTATGGGTTTGGTGACCACTTCCGGTGTTATTTCTGCCGCCAAGGCCTGCTCTTCATTGCTTGCCGCCAGGTAGGATCTATAGGGTAAGGCTGGGAGTATGCATTTACGCTGTTTGTTGCGTACATAACCGTGTAGACAGCTGCATAAGCCGGTAACCGCACCCGTGGCCTGTAAGGGCACACACTGTTCCTGGGCTGGACACGGGGACTCCACATCACAGGTCATGAATTTGCCATTCTGTGGCAGCTCTGGACCACCAAAATAGTTCAAGTCTTCCGAGGCCAAAACATCATTTTCATCGGGTTGTATCATCATTTGTTTCATGCGTTTCCCTGCCAAGGGGAAATCTTCTTCCTCATACGAAGGCGAGTCCTTTAAACAAAACATACAAAAGCCTTAAAAAATTTGCACAATATGTCTAATCTTCACAAGTCTCACCTGACTCCGTGGCAAATAGCTCAAATGTCGGGGCGGTTGTTTCCAAAAATTCAAGGCCGCCTCATCGTAGGGCAATATCTCCGAGTTCTTTTTGGCCTCCTTCAACAACTTGGACCAACTGACGCCCTCACCCAAGGGTTTCACCAGCACCATTTGCACCTTCTCCTCATCGATGCGTGCTCGTTCCTTGGGCAAGCAGGCCTCATTGCTGACGCAGTGTATGTGATAGCATTTCCTTTTGAATACCAAGACCACATTGCAGGCATTGGTTTGATTTGTCTTCTTCTCACAGCAGGCCTGCAGGCAGTTCCACAAGTAACTCTCCTCCTCCAGGGCCAGCTCTCCGCCAGCGCCTCTCTCCTGCTCCGTGGGCTTGTACTCCTCAAACAAACCCGCCTGTTGTTCCATTTGGGGCATGGCATTCTCAAAGACATGGCGCAACATGCTAGAGCAAATTCCGGCCGTAGAAGTCTCAGTTACTTCTGCTGCTGTCTTTTGCGTTGTTGTGACGTCATTTGCTGACGCCATCGTGAAAATTGCTAGACACAACAGCCACACAATTTGCCTCATGTTTGGCAGTTAGTTTGTTGCAATATTTACTTGATTATAGTATTAATATTCACTGCACACATAAATATAGAGAATTAACTAGCGATTTGGCAGTCCACCGCCACTGGATAAATCGATAGGCCGATTTCGATAAGCTGCCAACTTGTAAGGGTTTTGATTTTGAGTAGTGTTGTAAATGGACGATTTGCTGCTACCACAGCTGTTAAGCTTGAATTTGAATGTTATAGCGGGCAAAGCTTATTGAGCTTTAACTTTAATAACAAGTAATTTTGCTCAAAATGGTTTTTGAGTAAGCAAAACACTGCCCACCTTTAAATAAATTCAAACAGATACAAATGTCGCCCACGCTGGCACATTCAATCATAATAATTACAAATTACAAGTCACAAGCAAAATTAATTATATTGTTTTTAAGGCGTATTTTATTTAAAAATAGTAATAACCATAAATCAATGCATTTGTACTATGCTAATTTGTAATACCACATTTACTGGATTTTGAAACCAAGTTTCGATGCAGATGCAGTGTTTTTCATAAGCCTCTTAGTTTTAAAGTCCTGGAGCTGAAAGTTTTTAATATTTTTAATGTATTTGTTTCTGAATAAAAAATAGGTTCTGGCATTGCACAGTGTGTCGTATGGTGTTTTTGTACTTATGTATGAGGTCGAAATTAGAAAAAAATTATTTATTTTTATTTTTAATTAATTTCTAATCTAGATTTAATGCAGATTATCAAAAATGGTTAATTAGTTTTCGAGAAATTTTCGTCAAAGTGCGTCAAGACATGGTTTTTTTTTTCAAAATCAACTTTTTGGAAAATTTCGAACATTTTGTAACTTTTTTGGAGTTTTTTGATTGAGCAAATAAAAAAAAATCGAAATCAATTTTCTTAAGTGTATATATTACTCTTAAAATGTTCTTGAAAACGGAACAATATCAAATTAAATCAAGTTCTTAAAAAACGGAACAATATCAACTCGATTTGAATTTTTTGCAATCTCAAAAATTGTTCTTGAAGTGAGAACATTTTAGTTCAAATGAGGACCACCGTTCATGCACTGTGTTTGGTAACGTTTATGCTCATGTTGAGTCCAATCTTTTCGGTTTTTTCCCTGTGTGTACAGATTAGTCCTTCATATTTCGTAGATCAAGTTAATGGTTCGTTAGTTATTGAATTTTTTCATTATAAAATTAAAGGATTTTTTTTGCTAATTTTTTTTCACGATATTTTGACTAAAAATAGTGTAACCTATAGTAGTGAGACCAAGGCTGCCAACCACTTACAGTTGAAGAAGGTTAGGTTCGGAGGATCGTACTAGTGGTGAAGTATAAGGTTTGTTTCGAGGACCGGTTCCTTAACTTATCGAACCTTGGTTCATAAATTGATTAAGATTTAAACCTGCTATTAATGAACATATTTATGACAAGTTTGTATTGTCATAATACAACTTGACTATTGCCAGTGTTGCCAACTCTTCAGGGCTTCAACAAGCTAGATCATCTTTTAAAAATAGCTAGAAATTGTTGTAAAGTACACTGCTTGCCACTTGAATAGGACACCCTGTATGCTCTCTTTAAAACTGCTCGTAACTCGAAAACGAAATGGTAGAATAACGGTATTTTTTGCATATTATCTTTGTGCAAGCATTCTTCGCTCTTTCTGGTATATTCCAAGTTTTGGAATAGAACCGTTATAAAGTTGTTTGCACTTTATGTGAGCATTCGCAAAAATTCAATGGGATTTTTGCGCCACTTGAATAGAACATGCATTTTATTTGGTCGGTATCGTTGACACGTGCACACAAATTTTGGTTTACTTAAACTTTTTGCTTTAATTGAAGTGTATATAAAATTAAAAAAAATTAAAATGGGGCGTGGCACTTCATTATCTGAGTCGGAGAAAGGAAAAATCCAAGCTTACAAGGATTCTGGCCTTTCTATTGCCAAAATAGAAAAAAAAAGTCGACAGGAGCCGTCACGCCATAGCAAATTTTTTAAATAATGAGGCTAATTATGGTAAAAACATGAAGGGCCGCACCCACAGTGTGCTTACCATCGCCGACAAGCGATTTATATTAAGAGAAGCTTCCAATTCGCACGACTCTTTGGCCAAGATAAGGGAAAAATGCAACGTTAAAGCAAGTTTGACAACCATGCGTCGTGTTATTAATAATGCTACACACCTGAAGAGACTAAAGACCAAGAAGAAGCCAGCTCTTAACCCGGCTCGGAAGTTACAACGCCTTGATTTCGCGCGCGCACATGTCACCTGGACTTCGGAGTGGCAACGTTTTGTCTTTTCGGACGAAAAAAAAGTTTAATTTGGATGGCCCCGATGGCTACAGCTACTATTTTCATGATCTTCGAAAAGAACCACACCATCTTGATAAGTTGCACAGCAGTGCTGGAGGTATTATGGTATGGGGGGCCATTTCCTATTATGGCACCTGTGAGCTTAAATTTATTCCAACCACCATGAATGCGTTGTGTTATAATGGTATATTGAAAGAGGCCTTTCCACACTTCCAAACTCTTTTTGCAAATCTAAAATGGATTTATCAACATGATAATGCCCCTATACATACGGCCCGGATTGTTAAATCGTATATAGCGAGCCAAAACGTGGAGTTATTAAACTGGCCACCCTATTCACCGGACTTGAATATCATTGAGAATGTGTGGGGATGGCTAACACGTGAAGTATATGGATCAGGTCAGCAATATTCGAGCGTTCCCAAACTAATTGCAGCTATCAAATTAGCATGGGACTCGATATCGTTGAATTATTTGGGAAAATTGTATGCATCCCTTCCAGACCGAATGTGTGAGGTTTTGGAGAAAAAAGGAGGCTCAACACACTATTAAAAACTTTTTTTGGTTTAAAAACATGTTAGTAATTTCTTATTTAAGTAATATTGTCATTTGAAAAGGATTGAAATATTCTTAAATGGTTTTTAGATAAAGTGTCCTATTCAAGTGGTGCAAAATGAAGTCTCCAAAATTTGTTACTTATTGGTTAACAATGTTTTTTGTATACTTACAACTTTTGAATAATTTTGTAATTTTCGTCTAATTACTACATTTAAATAAAGTTTATAAGAAAACAAAAATTATTTTCCTAGATGGCTTGGTTTAGCAGCAATTAACTATAGAAAATCGACTTTAGAGGTGTCCTATTCAAGTGGCGAGCAATGTATTACAGACTTTCTTACTTGTTTTTATGATACAAAACGGTGAAAACACGTGGCTACATTTTCGAGGCAGAAACCCAAAGAAACGGTCCGTTTCGGACTATTCGGTTTATTAATTCTTTATTACGAACTTCCATACAAAGAAGTTCTCTTTATAACGAAATCTTTTCCTGAACACTGCATTTTCGTATTACGTATTTCTTTATAATGATGATTTTTAAGTCCCCTTGAGTTTCGCTATAAGGAAGTTCGACTGTATAGAAAAGGAAATACGTAATATGTCTAAAATTTTAGTGTTCAGGAAACGATTTCGTTATAAAGAGAACTTCTTTGTACGGAAGTTAGTAACAGAGAAGTTCGACTGTATCAATCTTTTCCCATTCATCCAAACATATTGGATGTAATTATATTGATTTAGCACTTCTTCAATTTGGAAAATCAATCAAGAATATGTATATCACACGGTTTCCTGACACGCAATATATTATCCACCGAAACATATCAATTTGTTCGAGAATCTTAAAGTTGTCTTGTATGTGCATATATGTTGTATGTGCAAATATAGAGTGTCAATCACCTAGCAAACATATGCTTGGAAAGTATCTACCTCTATTTGAGCTCATGAATTAATGCTAAAATAAAATCTGAGCGTTTAAGTCGCGTTTCTCTCTCTATATCAGATGAAATGTGTTCTTTACATTGCCTAAACTTTGATACGAATGCGTATCTCAAGTATAAATCTCGTTTTAGAACAACTCTTCTTTCAAAATGTCAAAGTTTATATCGGATTGTATAACTTTACCCTTTAACACATTTAAGCCGGCTGCAGAAATATCAAGATGATTTCATCCTTGAACAGTTTATGTAAGATTTGGGCTTTAAGACATTTTAAAATAAAGTTTAAGTTCAATCCATTGTTCTTATATTCTGGTTACTGCTTTTTCAATAGAGAGCTATCTTTTATTAGAAACTAGGGGTATTTTACACAATTTTCTCACAAGACAAACATTGTGAAATACTTTACAAGTGATGGAAAATTACAGTTAGAGATTATGAAACAACATCGATTGCTCTTATTACAGTAACTATCGGCTAAAAGTAAAGCCATGCTATGATATTCTAGAATGATGCCAATAGTTTTGTGATAGCTAAAATAAAGCTATTTAAACTTTCAAAATAGCTATAATTCCCGCCATCAGCATTCAAAAAACTCCAGTTCTGGTATGAAAATAAGTAATTTGGCAACACTGACTATGGCATTCTCTCGAGTTTGCATATAATGAACAAAAAAAATCCTTATTTCCAGTCGATCCAGTGCTAAAAAATCTTTTTTTCCAGCTAAAATATGTAAAAAACCTATCAAAACTAAAATAATTTTTTGAACTGAAACTTTTTCCAAACACAAGACGTCTGTTTCGGGTTCAGGTTCGGAAAGTTTTATATTTAAAGGTCCCAAAAAAAAGCAAAACCGAACTCTGCGGGGTTCGCTTACGAGTCTTGGTGTAGACGCCTTAAGGGAATTTGCTATAAGGCATAAGTGAAAATTTTAAACCATTATCTTGGTTATATACAAACCGATCAACGCATAAAGGGGAGGTTCTTTGCCTTGCTCTTGCAAGGCAGAGACTCTTAAAGTCTCTAAGACGGCTATTGATGCTGTTCAAGAATATATATACTATAAGTATATACTTTATGTGGTCAAAAAAGCTTTCTTCTACCTTTCAAAATTTCTGCGAAATGCGTCTATAAATAAAAACCTACCTAAACCACTTTGAGTGTGATTTGCTGCACGTTTTCACAAGCATTTTAAAATTGTTTGCTCAATTTACAACAATAATCTTAAAACCCCATCAAATGTGACAAATGACGCCGACGAAGCTTGATGAAATTTTTAAATGAAAGCTTGCTAAAAAGTCATTCCATTCCATATAAGGGCAAAAACGGATTATAAATTAGAATACTTAACATGATAAGCTTACTTATCTCTTACTTCCACTCTCTCTCTCTCTTTCTTTACAGATGACAGACTTCTCGGATAGTTCACCCAGTAGTGTGTTGAGTCCAGCCTCTACTTTGATTGAAAATTTCCACAAAAAGAATAGCAATAGCAATTCTTCTCCGCCAGCTCTGACCCCCACAACGAATGGTACAACACGCACCTTAAATGGTACTCCAACTGGAGCTTTGAATGGTGTGTCCACCAATGGAGGCAAATCTATCAATACCAGCTCTAGTTCTTGCAGTAGTCTTAAGGAAACCTCACATCAGTCCACCTCCACATCCCAACAGGTAAAAGGGTCGCATAATGTGGCTATTTTTAGCAATTACTTACCTTACCTTAGAAATGTGGCTGATGATAAGCTTAAAGGTTAACAATTGATAAAGATATGAGGAATTCTGACTGGACTGGACTGGACTGATTAGATTAAATTCATCACTCAAAGGCGACTTGGAGGCTACTGTGGCCAGAACTAGAACAATAATGTCCGCTCATTCCCTAAAAAGGGAAATGTATTCAAACTTTTTCTACTTATATTTTTGCATTGGTTTATCTAGAAGACAATTTCCGCTGTTTTTTTTTGTTATTGTTGATAAGAAAACTTGACAGTTTGTTGATTAAATCAGATTTAATTTTTATTTTTCGTTTGTTGTGGTCAAGCCTTAAAATAAATTATGACTATGACACATATTTTATTCCAAACAATTTATAAGGCATTATCACTTTTTGCTGAAGCTGAGCATCTCTCTATCTCTCTCTCTCTCTCTCGTCCAAAGTGGATGATTCATTTGCCGGCATGGAGAGCACATGTTGACGATATACTTAAGTACCCCCGGCATTGTAGGTATCGTATACAAATTCGACGTCAGAAGCGTGTGTCTGACGTTGTGCTTTACTCTGGTCGGCCAATGAATCTGTTTTTACAAACGGATGTAGTTGCTGAACTTGAAAACCTTTGATGCACTGGCTCTAATCTAATCGCTTAATTCAATTTAACCAAGTTGAGTTAACCTAAACTAATTTTGTATTTACTTTTTAACACATTTCCTACTGAATAAAGTACATATTTACTTAGTTGCACTTCCCTTGACAGACTGAATTTACAGATTTTTGATTACACAATTTGAAATTATAAGAAAATTTGCTTAGTAAGTCTTCTGGAAAGTCAATTGGTGGGTTGTTGGAGAACAAAATTTAGAATATTAGAACTGACGAATATGTTTTGATTCTAAATATTTCCTTTAGCCTCGGATGGTAATCAAGTAATCATGATAATGCTTAATGGATGCTTAAACTTTAAATGGCTTTCTCAAAGAGATGAAAAGTGAATGTGTTTTTTGCCGACCCCTGATTTAAAGTCAATTTGCGCGTGCTAGGAATTCGTTTTACACCCATGGGCTCTTGGTGAAATTTTCTTAGAATTTGCCCAAGATTACGTTTTTGCTAAACGCTTTGTGTGAAAAAATCGACCCCTGCTAATGCGAAACTTATATAAATCTGCCATTGCACGTTGGTTTTATTCATCCTTTTTTTGGCATAAGCCTAAAAAAAGTTTTGTAAGTCGCACTTAGAGCTATAAATAAAAGTATGAACCGAGTTTCAGCTGTATAGCGTAAAATTCAACAAAGTTGGAGCAAATCAGACAGATCAGTTGTATGGCAGCTATATGAAATAGTATGCCAAATCGAACCATATTCGATAAATCACTAAAGAAACTTAATGAAGTTGTTGGTTAGCGACCTTTCTAATTGTAAGAGTGTGATGCTTGCTGGCTCGAGGTCACTCGAGGAAACTTAAAATACGTGTTCAAACCGAATTCTGGTGCTTATCGGCCAGATCGGTTATATGGCAGCTATATGAAATATTGTGCCGAATTGAACAAAATTCGATAAGTCGCTTAAGGAGCTTAAATTACATGTTCAAACTAAAATTCAGTTCAATAGCGTAAAAACCCACAAAGTTAGTTCAAATCGCCCAGATTGGCTATATGGGAGCTGTATGAAATAATGTTCCCAATCGAAACCGATTTTGTAAGTCGTATTAAAAGCTAAAAATACGAGTTCACACCAAATTTCAGTTTAGTAGCATAAGAAACAACAAGGTTGGAGCAAATCTGCGAGATCGGTTATATGGCAGCTAAATAAAATACCGGTCTAAATTGAGTGAATCTTTACAAACTAAATTTTGGGTCAATATCTTAACAACTAGAGTTTATGCCAAAAAAAAGGCAAAAAAAACCAGTGTGCATTCTCTGAAGTTTTTTGGTTATAAATAGCCTATAAAATAACGTTACAAATACAGAGTAGCGATATCTTAACTCGAACTAAACTTTTCACTTTCATTGTTAAATAGGAGGATTTCTGAAAGATAACACTAGTTTAAAGCATTTTCGATCCTTACAATTTGGCAGTCATTTCATATGTAAATCCCTTTGCTGGGTCCAAAAATGTTGTTTAGTGGGGCCATTTTCGAGAAGTCGCATTTGAAGAAAAATAGCTTTTGAAAAATGTGTATATCATCGGTATCGGTTTATTATACTCTGTATCAAAGGTACATACTTAAGTAAGTAACAGGGAGAAGGAATCATTTCCGACCCTATAACGACCCTATAAAGTATATATATTCCTAATCAGCATCAACAGCCAAGTCGCTATATTTCCGCATGTCGATATATGTCCCATGTCTGTTTGTCCGTCTGTATGAACGCACAGATCTCACAGATGGTAAGAGATATAGATAGAGATATAGGTAGAGATATAGGTAGAGATATAGGTTTAACATGTATGGTACATATACTTTTTATACTTGCAGGCAGTCTGAGAGTGATTATTAAGTATTTTACACTCAAAATTGCCGCGAAACAAAATAGAACAGAGCAACAGTATTCTTAAGCCAAGAATATATTCACAGCTCCACAAAAAATATTCCAAAACGAACAACCTTATAACAATAGGTTTCAATACCAAAGTTTTGATTTAGCCGGCTCAAGTTCAACTGTTAATTATAATTCAATAATCAACACACATCAACAGAGATTAATTACAACATTTGGAATAGCTATCATCAGGGCTTAATACCGGAATCGGAACCGATACAAATTTTTTTCTGAGAACCGAATACCGCTTACCGTTATTATTGGAACCGATAGCACCGGAACGAAACCGACTCGTTGGTACCGGTACAGTTTCGATTTTTTTTTACCTTTGGAGGGCGCAGATGATATTGCAGGAAAAGAAACTTGATGATAAAAACACATCAATTGTGTCAACAAATAAGCGACTGGATTCCATTTAGACTTTTCTCGCACTTAAACGTGTTCGAAACCATGAAAACATTCTTAACTGGTGGTCAGAATCTTCCTTAAAGTTACCAGAATTGTATGAGATTTCAAAAGTCGTGCTTTCTGTTCCACCTACGCAGGTTAGCGTGGAACCTTTTCTCTGGCGTAAAATTTATAATGAATCCGCTATGAAGTTGTATGGACTCAACCATATTGAATGCAATTACAAGAATGCTATATAGTTAGTGGACATTAAAAATTCGAAGTTAAATTCGAAAACTAATAATATAATAAAATATTTAGGTCGTAATAAAAATATTATATAATTTTACTTTCAATGTGAAACCATTCACTTTGCGTTGAATTTTGAGTCGTTTTATTACACAGAAATAAAATGGTTAAAATTTATCTCAGAATTTAATTTTTCCATTATTAAAAATAAGTAATACTCTTACCGGTACGTACCGGTATACCGAAATAAAAATCCGGGTACCGTATCGAAACCGAAAACCGAAATATAACCTTTAACCGAAACACTTATTTCGGTACGTACCGAAACCGAAATTCGTTTCGGGACTAAGTCCTGGCTATCAATGATTTTCACGCTTCAACAAGCTGCCAACTTTGTTTATATACAAGTATATTGGCGAATAATCACTTGAGAGCTCCAATGGTGTAAAATTACAGACCGAAATTAAGCTATGGGTTTTGAAGGATTTTGTTTACCAATTGTTCAAATCAAATCACGTTGTTGCATTGGCTGCTATATACTTTCTTTTTACTTTAAATTGAAAATTCGAAAAAATATCCTACTTCGAAAATAGCTTATAGTCTATTCACACCGGCCGCAGCTTCAAAAAAATTGTCAAAGTCGAAGCTGCGAGACTTTGTTATTATAGGAATCACGTAGGCTGGGTGGTCAGTCAAAAGTCGCCAAATGCAAGCTCCAGCACAGTTTTCATTGGAGTAACCATATAACTAGCATGTGGATATCGTTTCCAAGTGCTTTTGGCGATACTTTCCTATCATACGAAGTAGTGGTAGCTGCCATCTGTTTTTGAAGCTGTGGGTTTGGTGTGAACGCATGCTGTCCAGTGTGAAAGGTTATTAGTCTACTTAACATAAATTTAGCACACCATCATACGCGATACACCTAGAGACTGGTCTACCTACCCTCTATCACAATACGCTGGACAGACATTTAACATATATTAGGAAAATGATGGATCTGTTTCAGAGCAGACTTCCTAAGTTAGTCGCTATGCAAATCCTTAGCGACCAGTCGCAGTGCTTTGCAGAATAGCACACAATTTTCCAGGCTATAAGTATTATTTGTGATATAGAAGACATAGCTGGATGGAGAAGAACGCACGACACTGTACTGGAAAAAATTGATGAAGCCCAGCGGAAATCCTTTGAGGTCACTGCTCGACGGAGCGAAACTCGGCTTTTGTATAAAGGCCTAAACTTCAACCTGGGTCAAATTAATTACTTTAGAGATGATTTTTCGGTGTATATTTCAAGCGAGATCCGAGCTGCTGCCACTCAATTATAGACCCAATATAAGCGACAAGAAGTGCACGCTTTGTAACATGAGCACCAGGAAGGATACCTTCCATTTCCTCTCAGAATGCCCAATCCTGGAAGAACTACTATACAAATATTTCGGAGAAAGGTTCTTAACAATGGAAAAAACTAGAGATCGACTCAACGGAGAAAATTGGATTACGCTTGCTGCTTATCTCTCTGCTGCTCTTAAATATAGGCTCAAAATTGTCACAGAGGATTTTTAACAAAATTAATAATTATTTAAACTCCTTACTCCTTCTACTAAGCTATTAAAAATATTATATAAGTGTGCAAACGGCTTATGTCAAGCAAACAATTTGAAAAATAAATCTACTACTACTTAACATAAATTTATCTCAATACCGCTAGGCCACAAGGTCCAGTATATTGAAGGGTTGGAGGGGATTCTAGATGATTTTCAGAAATGATCTATCACGTCGTGATTTTTCGTAATTTGAGCTTAAAATTGCCAAAAACGGCGTTTTGTGGAGAACCTACACTCAAAAAACAACTCGCCCTAAAAAGTCCCTTTTTCGCCCTAATTTTTAGAAAACTAAAAAAAGGGCCAAAGGCGACTCGCCTTATTTTTAAGAAAATTTTCTAAAAAATAGAAATTGTGTTCTAAATTTCAGGCCAATTTTTCTTAAAAAGGGGGGAGGGGGGAGAAAGAGACGATCACCGGACCCAACCACCGAACGTGGTTGTTGTTGATGAAATTTTGTAAAGTTTTTTCTAAAAAATTTTTTCTACATTTTAAGGCGATTTCGATTCTAGGGCGATTTTCTTAAATATAGAAAAATAATTTTCTGAGTGTATACTGTATTATACTATACTGTTTTGTTTTGACTTTTTTTTTAATACTAAATACTTAAAATAAATTATCCCAAAGAATTGTTCGATTATTTTGAAAGAAGATATGGGTATTTCCACAGAAAAGTCCACCGAGACCAAAAAATGAAAAGTACTTAAAAACACTATTTTTTATCTTATTTTCATGGGGAAAAAATCAAAATGAACTAATATGAGCCAATTTTAAATATATTCATAACCCATTTCGAGATTTTCAAATGCAAAGTCGCCCAAGCGACATTTTTCTGATTTGGATACGTTTTGTTGTCATAAAAATGCCTTTAGATTGCATGGATCTTTGGTCTCTAAACTATTTCTAAGGGTACAAAGAGTTAAAAAATATTGCAGAAGACACCATAAGAAACTATATGATTGCAATTAACTGTAAGTTTCTGCTTTATATTATAACAAAAACAACATAAATATAATGACGGAATTTAAGTAACGTAACGTCTGGTAATGTCACATCAAATACTTATGCAAATACAAAAAAATTGGGCAAACATTTTTGAATAAGATAACCTGGAAAATAAACTTGTATTATTTCAAATCATACCAAAAAAAATGTTATACAAAAAGCTTTGCCCAATTCGCAGAGTTTTGCATTTTTCTAAAACAAGTCAAAACCCACTTTCGTTTTATGTAACGTCACGCCAGCATATATGATTGCTTATATCTTTAACTGCTTACGATCGATTGATGTCATTGTTTTTGCTAATTATATTGCTACTTAATTGCTACCCAAATATAGAACAATCTTTTTAAAAATCCAAGATTTTCATATTTCTTAAAAACATCTTTTCGTACGAACGTAACGTCACGTCGGTTTGGAAATGCCCATATACCATTTTGAATACATATAATAAAATTTTAAAATTGTCTACTGCCCAAAGCTATGCCTTGCAAAAACGGTACAACAGGTCAGTAATTTGAATAAATTTAAATGAAAATTTTATACTTTGGGGCTGCAACAATATATATTTGATTTTTTCTGAAAACGTATACAATTACTAAAAATGGTATATCTTCATTGAAAAAAAATGTAGAAATGTTTGGGATAGTTTACTTCCAAGTTAAGGGGTAGTACTTTACTATAATATCAAAGAGCGTCAAAACAAAGATATAGGTTCCCCACAAAACGCGTCTAAAAAGGGTAAAGAAAGCCATTTTGTTGCAACTTAAAAATCTCGACGTGGTGGATCATTTCTGAAAACAGATTCGTGTTCAGCATACGAAAATCATCATCTAGAATCACTACCAACCCTTCAATAAAATGTCTAATTTTGTTGCCTTGTGTAATCTATCCACTTTAGAAGGGCATACAATTTTAAGGTCAAAGTGGAAATGATTAAAACATTAAGCGATTTCAGGGTCTTCTCTGAAGTATTTGTGTGCTTTACTGTGTCTTTTACATTAAGTAGTTGCCCAATTAAATTTCCAAAGATGCAAAATACTAAATATTTTGTTATAAAAATTTGGCTCTGTCATACGTGTCGTATGAGTTCTATTTTAACCCTTAGAACCTTACTTTGGAACTTTACTGTTTGGTTTTATTAAAGCATTTTTCGTTGTTTTACAATCAACTCACAATTTTCCGTAGATTTTGGCTTTCTACGAATCAATTTGTGTTGCTTGCCAATTTAAGTGAATGACAATTTTTGTTTTCTAAGGAAAAGAGCTTTATTTTAGTATAACCAATTGATATGATTTCTTTTCGCAGAATTGCTGACCGAAGCAAATGGGAAATTAAAACAAATTACAAGCAAAAGAAATTGTTTAAAATATAATTTGTATATAAGGAAATGTCAAGGAAGAATTGTTAGCTGATTTATGGCCACTTAATTGTGGGTTAAATTTGGGCAACAGATTTTCAAACTGTGATAAGCAGTCACGTTTGTGATTCGGCAATTTATAACAATATTATAAAACAATTATGCATAAATTAGCACCTCATCTTGTATGCTTAAATACTAATTATTAATATTAGTCTCTCTCTCTCTCTTTCTCACTCTTTTGATAATGAGAAAAGTAAACAAGATACAATCTTTCAGGCTATTAAAAATAAAATGCCCTCACTTTGACGTCGCGTTAATTGAAAAAAAGCTTTAAAACGTGAACACGGACAAAACTATGGCAAATTTATGGTAATGCAAATATGTATATTCAAATCAGCATACATTAGAGAAAACACACAATTTCCTAGAATTCTCAGCTCACGTCAGACTGTCATCTCTTTCCCACTCAAGTCGATCGCAAGTTTAAAGTGACAAGCAGCTGGCAGCTGGCAGCGACGTTAACCGCAGCAGCGACTGCTTCGAAAGCTCTTGAAGCTCTGCTGCTGCTAGACATTTGTAGCGATTTGCTCAGCTCATTTATAATTTAGTTAACGAAACGAACGAAGCGAAGTGGCGCGCTAGAAATATTTAATATTTTTTTATTTTATTTTTTTATACGAAAAGCGTGCAAACAACGAACGAACAACAATTCTAAACGAACTCTCCCACTGTTATCAGTATTGTTTAAAACAAAAAGAAGAAAAGAAAAAAAAACGAACAACGACCCACAAAATATGTTTAGTTAGATGAAAAGTTCAGTCTATAAAGTCTGGCGGCAAAGTGTGAACACAAAAAAAAGAAAAAATACAAAAAAATAAAACAAAAACGTGAACATAAAAATTATTGTGATAAGCCACACAAAAAATACTAGGCGTATACGTAATTTACAAAAAGTCTTTAAGAGTTTGGTTAAATCCTAAGGGTAGGTAAAAACATCATCATAATGATATATATTAGTAAATGACGCAGTGTTTGAAATGAAAAGCCATATCTTATCTTGACTGTTTTCTGTACAAGAATTTCTCACTCTCTCTCTATATCTCTCTCTCTCTATTTCTATATCTCTCTCAATAATTCAATAATATTTACTAAAAGGCACTTGGCTTTTTTTTTTATCTTGCTCCCAGCTGAGGGGAAGTACTTACACTTTGATTATGAAAATTTTTATTTGCTTTGACCAACCAGACGTATGTGTAATATTTCTTTTAAAAACCAAACTAAAAGTCTGTCGCCCACACATCTTCTGTGTTGTGTATCCAAAATTAGCATTGATTCGTAATGTACGAGCAGCATCCAAATATGTCAACAAATTTGCTAGAAATGCTTTGTGCGAATTCACGAACAGTTTTAAGTAGCAACACAATTTGCATGTTCCTTTTACGGAAAAGTCTTTTAAGTTATGGCTTTTAAATAAATTATTAAAAAATACATATTAAAAAATGAATTTCATAATGATATGAAACGTTATAGACGGCGTGTGCGGCCAATTAATGGAATCTTTTGAAAAAGATTAACAAAAATTATATTCAAATTTGATCAAATTCGTTTTGAAATTTTAACGTGAAGCATTTACCAAAGGTTTGGAACAATCCAAGCAACCGAAAGGACTTATTTCAAGTATGGGTGACTAGTTGAAAATTGAACAATACTTACTCAAGTCAAGCTTTGCGGTCTAGGTTGGGGGAAATTCAGCCTAGTTGGTATTAGAAGTCCCAATTTATCGATTGTGTAAGAACTATTGGTCAGACACTTATCAATTATTGCATTGATAACCTGAACCTCTGCTTGCTGCTCATAGAACTCTTTTGAGAACCTTTTTTTTTATCCAAATCAAAAGTTTAAATACACAAATTAAAGTAGCCAAAACATTTCTTAGATATGTTTACGAATATGTACTTTACAGCCTCGCAAACAAAATAATGCCATAATTTTGTATTATTAGTCAAGTTTGACTTATAATATCTTCGGCTTTAGTGAAAATTTGTGAGCTGTTAAAATTTAGTTAGATAGTTTAATCATTTCTCTTTTTAGAAATATATAACACTTCCAAATCCAACTTTTGGTTTGGGACAACTTTTTGAGGCTGGCAAAAGTTATCTTCAAAAGTCTTGGAAAAACTGATTGCTTTATTTTAAAGCTAGAGAAAAACTGACTTCAGTGAAAAAACTCAGGGTTTGGTTTTTTTTTTTTTTTTTAATGTTCATTTTTATTTCAATATTGCTTATATATGTACTTAATTGAACAAAGTGTTAATACTAATCTTAGGCTAGTCTCCTATTGAACTCTCTGCTTAAATAATATGTGACTTGATGGTTTTCCTTTTTCGAATTCAATTACTTACATCTCTACAAAATTTAAAACTAAATAGTATTCATAATAAATGGGGGTTGCCGTGAAAAATGGAGAAAAAACAATGCGCCGGGGTTTATAGTTAAAATGAGGTTGTATTTTGGTGTGGGAAGAAGGGGGGGGGGGGGGAGGGGGTGTAAGATGGAATGGGGTGGTCAAATTGGTACATTAACTACGATTTTTGATCCACCAGAATTTGTTTCTTAATTTTTTAGAGAAGGAATAATCTTTCGTTGATAAGGACATGTCGAATCTTTGGTTTGTGTTTGTTAACTGTTTCTCGCTTATAGTTTTTTTGTTTGCTCTCCTATATACATATAATATATGATATATAGTAGGTATACCATTGTCGTTCTGAACATACCCATTTTTATCCAGGTATACAAAAATTTCAGGAGGAGTGAAACCATTCGAGATACACAATTGAAAATATGAGTCGCTCTCATAGTACTGAGCTTTTATAAGAATGTTTTCTGCATTATCTAGGGATCTTAGAATATGATTTCTAGATAGGTTAATGATGTGGTTGTCTATTCTTATAATGCCTAATGCGTTATATAATTTCTCATTTGATATAAACTTTGTGTGAATGCTGATTGGCGACCTTGGCTCTTAGTATTTTCCTTTCGAATTTTCGAAGCCTTTCCATATATGATGGAGATATATTAAACCAGACATTACAACCATACGAAAGAATTGGTCTAATAAATGACTGATACATAATTACTTTTACCCTACTATTCACCAATCGTGAGCTAAACTTTCTTTTGTAAGCAAAAAAGGCCCTTTGGGCTTTTTCTAGTTGCTTGCTGATATGATAGTCAAATTAAAGGAATCTATCAAGCTATATTCCGAGGTATTTGATTTTTCCTGAGAGAGGGATAGATCTGTTTTCTTAATTAATTATTTGGAATTGCTTTCATTTTTTTTTAATGTTGTTATTGCACTTTTTAGCTGGTGGACGAAAAAGTATGCTTTCGCATTTGTTTGAATTGGTTTTCAGGTGCCAGTCTTGTGCATAGTTTTCAACTATATTGAATTTCTCTTGTAGATGTCGGTTTATATTGAATATGGAGTCGTCAGAGTGAAAAATAGCATCTGCAAATGCTATTATGTTGTCTACTTTGTTTATAAGGTCATTTATAAATATATTAAATACTCAGGGTTTCGTTGTGTACACCTTAGGCCGTTCGCACACGGCTAGTATCGTCATTGTAGCGTAAGCGAAGTGATGTATGAGAGGCTAGAATTGGAATTGGGTGAAGAAATTTTGAGAATATTGAGAATATATAAGAATGTTGAGAACATCGTCCCGTTGAGGAATGGATGGAGGAAAGAATACTCTCCCAAATTAAATAGAAACTTCTAAGAAAAAAATATTGTCTTATGAAAGGCGAATAATGTGAATGTGAATAATTGCAGGAGATGTCCGGGATGACATGTTTTGAAGACGTTGACAAGTCATCCTTAAAGGCTACATAAATCCGGCATTACTTATGGGTATTCGGTCTATAAGTGGTTGCCTATGTAGAGGGTACAACGACGAAACTTATTTTAATCAAACTTAAAACTCGCAAATGAACTTAATCCAACCGAATCGTAATGTGTTTTTGTGGTTTTCGGTTCGGTTCAGCTTTTCGAAAGAACGCCGATTCGGTTTACGGTCTGGTTTATTTTTTGCAATTAGCGGTTCAGTTCGGTTTGATTTGCATCTCTGCTCCGTAGCATTAAATATCATATCACTCTTGCGAGCGATGTTGCTTTTATTCTAAATATTTCCTCCCTTAACTCTAATCTAACATGTGTGTGTAGGTCTAATGCGTGTGTATAAATGATATGCGTTGGTCTGAAGGGTTGATGTTCACACAATGCACATCAAGTGATTCAGAACGGATGACTTCTTCAAGTTGTGTCTCTGCCATCCTGATCTTTTTCACTGTGGCTATTAAATTTAATGTTACAAAGAGTGAAATGATATTTAATGCTACGTATGGATCGTGGTCGAGTCTCAAGCTCTAGCTTGAACACCCTCAGCTTGACATCTTGATGGATCTGCTAAACTGGAAGACGACATTGACAATATAGTTATAAATCTGAATGGCTGACTTTAATGTCAATTTAATCTACAGACGAGGCGAATAAATACAACCTATTCTAAAACTACACTCTTCAATGTTTAGATCACATATAAAAGTTGGGTCATATAGTTTTTATACTAGGTCTTAAAGTGAAATTGTTACATTTATGAATTTCGCTTCCTGAATTACTTAGGGCCGTTTTCTCATGTTCATGTTTTTGCACAAATCGAAATCCATCTAGATTTTGCATCTAGATGGTTTTTGTGCAATTGGTTGTCTCATGAAGGTTGATTATAAATTCGGGCATTTGCGCCACTTCACGATAGTATAATGCTAGGTTGGCAGCACCTTTGCACTCGGCTGATTATTGTTTTTTTTATTGCGCGCCAATTTTAAAAATTAAAGCAAGAATTTTACAGAGGATGAGAAGGTTTTTCTTTTGGAACGATTTGTTACTATGATGAGGGATTAAGCAGGTCGAAAGCTATGTTCACACAGGCAAATAATTTGGACAAATTTTCATGAATATTTTAGCGTGGAACCATAGTTTAAGTTTTTAATCCTGTTTTTATGAATCTTGGCTATTTTCATCAAAATTTAGCCAAATTATTTGGATGTGTAAACTTAGCTTAAGCAATGAACTAGGGGAATCAGAATGTGCATCTGTAATTATATTAAAGGCACATCCAATATTTTCCATTTTTGGATTACTTAATAACAATTCAGACTTTACTGTTTTTAGCAGCAGTTGTTTTTTGTTTTCAAATATTTTTTAGTGTGACCATAATATGCGCGGATACATAAAAATACTTAATTTGCATAAGCATGTACATGGTTTTCAAATCAATGAGGGTGAAGTAGATTGCTACGAAATTCATCTAGATGGTTAGCATTGAACATGAGCAAAGCAAATGCAGCAAATCCACCTAGATTTGCAAAAGCACCAACATGAGAAAACGGCCCTTAAGCTATGTATGTTCACACAGGCAAATAATTTGACAAATTTTTAGAAAGTTTTGATGAAAATTTGGCTGAAAAGCCATGATTGCAGGACTTAAAACATATACTATGGCTCCATTCACTAATAATTTGATCAAATATGGCTTAGAAGTTCGCCAATTTGGCCACTTTAGCCAAATTTTCATCAAAATTTGCCTGTGTGAACTTAGCTTGACTCACACCTAACGTATTTGCTTAACATATTTTCCACTTAAACAATAAAAGATTGCTCTTTAGAGTTGATATAAGATCTTTGAATTTGCTTTTCGCAGAATTTTCGCGGACTCTAATATAGAGACTAAGCTACTTGCTTTACACAATAGGTGTGAACTGAGTAGAATTATCAAATGTTTAAAAATTGAATATTAGTTTGCGCTGGGAAAGTTACAAAGAAACTGCAAAATTTAAGAC
The DNA here is from genome assembly GCA_037044535.1 of Lordiphosa magnipectinata. Taxonomy (NCBI): domain Eukaryota; kingdom Metazoa; phylum Arthropoda; class Insecta; order Diptera; family Drosophilidae; genus Lordiphosa; species Lordiphosa magnipectinata. The sequence goes on from JBAMBO010000563.1 coordinate 236,146, forward strand.
CTATATAGAGTCAGAATAGATATGAAAAGAAAATTATTATTAATTACACACGATCGATTAAATAACTTGATAAATTACCAAGATACAAATTTGGGTGTCGTTGATATTCTTAACTTGTTAAAGGGTTAAGGTATTCAAATTAATTAGTTTTAGTCGCAATTGATGTTTATCATTATCAGAACGCTTAGGAAAATTATACAAAAAATTCCAAAGTGATGTGTGTACGGGCATGTTATGTGCGATCGATCTTGTTATTTCATCAGTAAAAGTTTTAAAGATAAAGAGCCAGTTTTTGAAGCCACTTAACTTTTAATGGGTTATTTTTGTTGTCACTGTGCTGACACTTAAGATTTAAATGAAATGAGTGTCTTTCCCCATCAAGCTTTAAACGCTCAGTTAAGGGCCTTATAACTGACGAACTTGGTTTGTTGGTAGTCTCGTTACTTTTTAAAGTTTTTCATCTTTGGCTATTATCAAAGTAAGTTTAACTATTAATGGCTTCTTTAACGCAGGTGAAGGCTTCGTCGCTCACGTTAGCCAGCACCTTTGTCATAGTATAGTCAAGTGAGTCGAGTTTCTATTATTCATTGCCAGATAAAGGGAGCATAAATGTTCCGTTTGGTCATACAGATTTTCATTAAAACCAATAAAATCAATTGTCAAACAACAACAACCACATTAATGAGAACAAAAAGTGGTTGGTGCCTGGATAAACCTTGTCTAGATACAAGATCTAACGTTATGAGAAGTTAAATGATATCAAGCGTCTTCTTTAAGGTTAAACGAATACAGAATTTGGGAATTTTTTGCATTAAGTTATAAAAATTGATGTTCTTAGTTCCGCCCTCCAATAAAACTTTTGCCAATTATCAAATGAAACATTTCTTTATCAGAAAATAATAAAATCATCTATCTTAGAGCAGAAAAGCCAAATACTATACGGCTTCATGTCAAACCCCAAACAAATGGTTTTATTTGATTTATAAATGCTACGCTAAGCGCCCTGCCATCAACTGTGAATGAAAAAGAGATAGCGGTAGACCACAAAAACAAAAACCAATATTATAAATATCTTTATAATATTTACTCAACTTTATAGAAACAAGTGAAACATTCTTGAAATATTTCTTGCCTTAGTCTTTCATATATATTTCTTTCATTCTTTCAGGTTGTCAACAGCAGCAGCAGCACAACGACGCGTGTGGAAAAGAAATCCCAGCGTCTCCATCATCATATAACTTCCTCGTCATCGTCATCCTCCTCGTCCAGCTCATCAACCACACAGTCAACGTCATCGGAAATGAAAGCAGCGGCCGTTAAGCGTGATCTCACAAATATACAAAAGTCCATGTCGGAGATAAACGATTTGGCCATTGAACGTATTACAGGAGCTGCAACGGGAACGACGACAACAGCGGGAACACCAACCAGCACAATGGCCCAACAACAAACGACAGGCAGACTGACGGGTCCAACAACAAAACTCACATCGGCCCATCCATCGATCGATGATCTCAGGGGTCTAAGTAGTCAGGACAAAATTACGCAGTTACAGAAAAAGTGAGTAGAACATTAAGTCGTCAAGATAACAAATGGTGCTATATTTCTAATTGGTTCTTTTCCATTTCCATTTAGATTACGCGCCTCCTTTGAGAATCTGGTGGATGATGACAGCAATGTTATTGTCACCATGCCCGATGATGACGGCGATTGTCCACACAATCACTTTGGCAGTGGCCTGGATCTTACCCATCCAACTGCTGCACAGTTAAGTGCCAGCAGTGGATTGAGTGGCTCGAATAAAACCATCGATACCATCAAGTTTCAAGAGAAACGCATGAAAACCGAATCGAAAACAAAAGTTGTAACCGATGGTTACAGTTCGGAGCAGGCCACCAGCAATTCGGCGGAAATGAAACGTCTCCAGGCTGGTGGTTTGGATTACAAAGAGAATAAGGCTGCGTCAGCGATGAGGAATCGTTTGGAAATGGATGGCGTCAAGACGGAGGAGAACGCAGCCGTGATACAGGTTAGTCAGAGTCAGGGATTACCAGAATCTGTGCTATCAGTGGGGTTGCTGGTGTAAAGCTTGCTCGAAAGCTTGCCACTCATGACGCATCCTACCCCTAGAGTTGGAAAGCTTTAACCAACTGTTAGTCCACTAGGGCGGCACTCCTTTCAGTTAGAATTCCATTGCGTGCATGTTAAGGTCGCATAAGGGTCACACGCGTGGTGGTCTTTGGAGTGTTAATGATTCCCCAAACTAAACTAAACACTGAAAGTGAAAATTACCCAAGTGAAAGTTGTTAGAATTATTTATGGCGTATAAAAATCGATTTTTGCATAAAGTTATGTGAAATGTTCCTTAACAAATGTTGGCTCCTGCGGAGCCCAAAATTTCCATCCAAATCACGCGGATTTTGTCAGAAAAAGAAAACCTCCATGCTAAGAAAATTTCAGGTAAAGTTAAAGAAAGCTTTCGATTATGCACCTGTTACCAGTGGTAACCGCTTACAGGGTTTTACAAAGCGCTCTTATCTAATCAGTTGTTTGGCTAACATATAGGAAATCGGTAGATTGATATATGTCAACCCCCATTGGCATGGCAAATTAGCATAAAACGTTTTATGATGGGTAATTAATATGAATGGATGATGAAATTTGGTTCAAGTTTTATATGTCAAGGGTGAAAACACTTTCAGGCTAGTTGGGTTTCTATAATAGATGATGTTACTCAGTAGAACAGCGCCTTCTTTGTCACTGAAAGCCGCTCGTAACCTGTCCGGATTTAATTAATAAAAGGGTGAACCGAGTTGAATTAGTAATAAAAGAGCTTGAAGATAGTGAGTTTAACTCTCATATAAGAAGAGTGGGATTTTTAGACCGAACATCTAGGTATCAATTAAAAGCTTAAAGTCTGAGTAACTATCAATAAGTTGTTAGCCATTCGATAACATTTTTAGAAGCCACAGCAAAGAAAGCATGGAATTCAAAATTGAACAATTTCAGAATTTGTTTACAGTTTCAATTCCAAAAAGAAAAGATAGCGAAATGAACTTTTCGAAAATATCAATTTTTTCATATCATTTGGCAAAAAACAATAATATCTTTCTGACCCAAAATAATATAATTTTCATGTTGATTAATATCAGGAAACAAACCAAACAACATTGAGTTATTTCTTCTCGACCTAGAGCCGGCTAACATTAACATTCTAATAATGAGAAAGGTCGCTAGCCAACAACTTTAATATCATTTACTTAAATTTATATTAAAAAGATGATTTAAAATTTTTAACATATCACTTTGAAATATGATCTTAGTAGGTCGAAGTAAAATTGATTTGAAATCACTTTTCATCACTTTTTTTCTCTTTGTATAACGCAGTTTGACAAAATCCAACTTTTTTTAAAAACCCGGCATGAGACCCTTAAATTCTGATAAAAGGGACCTCTGTAAGCATCACCTCATACCCAGTTTTGTTATAACAAATAAAATGTTGAGTTTGCAAAGTGACCAAGGATTAGGGGAAATTTAGTCGCTCATATCGAGATTCACATGGTCACAGTGCATTACATAAAAATAGTTTTGGAGCAACAAGTGAATGAATTTGACACTTAGGTACTTGTGTACAATGAACTGCTAATACTACTTTCGTAAATTTTTCCTGTTCTGAATGTTTGTACTAATTCTTCCCACTATTTGAGTATATCGTAATTAGAGCTCAATTTTTTAAAGTCAAGAAACGCATTTAATGCAACGTTTGTACTATTTCTTAATTCTTATTTAGCTTTTGGCTAAACTTAAGCAATATCTCTTTTGCATGTGATTGGCAGTTTTGTTGCTGGCGACAAATGATTTCGTTTGGAAAAACACGCAGCTGTATATTGATAAAAATGATTTTCTTCATTTGGATTGATGTCAACTTCGTGTCATTTCTTGAAAATCAAAACTTTATCAAATTCCAATAGATCGCCCACAGGTACGAGAACAGGCCTGACAATTTGAGGCTGCGAATTTTACTACACCCATGTACAACCATGTATGTATGAATGTGTATTACACGAGCAAAGCGAGACTTTTTTTGCATGCTTACCGCTAATTCTTTATTACATAGAGCACACAGTCGCTTTTTGCAATTTGTATGCTAACATTTATTATGTCCTAAAGAAGAAGAGGCTTTAATGACGTGCAATCGAAAAGTCAGCAAGACAAGGCAGAGAAATGAGAGCACGATAATTGAATTTGCTAAACTCATTGACTGAAATTCTCACATCGTCTCTGCTACTGCTGTCGAAACATAGAATGTATGCATGTACATGTGATTTGCTATGGATGGACATGAGTGTTTGACTTGATGGATAGTCAGGATTAGTGTAAATTAATTTTCCTGACTTTCTCAGACGATAATGAAATATTACAAATATTGTTTGTCTCCCGTTAAATCCATTTCGGTTTCGGTTACGTTTTTATTTTGGTTCCGGTGTCGGTTTGATTTGGTTAAAAATAACGTTTGTTGTTTCATTTGGATCCCCTGTTTACCATATTACAATTCAAACAATTTGCAAAAAATAGATTAATTTTGTTACATAGTGTAATCCGCAGAGAAAGCTAGTGATGTCTGTTTGGTGGAAGTAATGTAAAATTGGCCCAAACAGCACCTCCAGGAGGGCCAGGGCCAAGCTTCTCTCAATCTGTTTGGTAGAATTGAAAAGTTAATTTCCACTTTAAGCTGCTGCCTTTGAACGAATTCATTAATTTTCATGTGTACTATCATTAGCTATTCCAACTTTGCCCGTTCTGGTTCAGACCAATTGCAAAAATTGTCATTTGTACACCAGAGAAAAAAATTGATACACTTGAAATGAGCACTCAGTTCGTACATTTATATTCATATTAGAGTTTTACTTCGTTCGATATGCACTAACGCATATACATTATTCAACACCCGATTAAATAGGTTTTGAACACTATACATCAAATTTACAAACTCAACATGTTCGCAGAAGAATTCTAGTCGAGTCAATTGCCCGCACTATAACTATACTCATGTACGCCTTAATGTCCAGTCAGCTCGGCATGATTGCTCACTTGAGTTCATACGACGCTCATCTCTATAGTGTTCGACACTCATCTCGTCTGCATCATCTCTTGCATTAAGATTGCCTCTGTAGTGAACGGTTATAGTATGACTGCTGTGAATTAGTGAGAGATGGGTCGGGTGTTACCACTGGCTCAGTGTTTTGGCTCAGTCAACGTTGAGTATCTGTTCGATCCGAATACTTTAGCTCATTCGCTTCGATGCAAATGCCGGTATGAGCTGAATAATCTTGATTACTAAGTATCTGCTAAAAGATACAAACCTTCTATCTACAAAACATGTTGGAAGATATAACGTTGTTTTCTACAATTGCGTTGTGGGCGGGATGGGGGCGTGGCTCAGAATTAAAAATAAACTTGAGCTGCCTGCAAGTATAAAATTTTAGTATATGTGCCCATACATGTCAAACCACTGATCTCTTACCAGTTCTCTGCTTTCTGTGCGATTCACTACTAGACGGAGCGGATCATGACTTGGACAGAAGCACAGACACGACTTAGACTTAGATCTTAGACAGACAGACAGTATCAGTACAGACGGACATGCGCGTATATACAGACTTAACTGTTGATGCTGATCAATGACATATATATATTTTATATGGTCGGAAATGAATTCCTTACTCCCTGTTACATGACTTTTGCATCAAACTTAATATTAACTTTGTGTACACTTTGGTAGTAGAGTATACAAAAATACTGTTCCGAGGCGGGATTGAACCCACGCCTCCCACACAGCAGGCTCACTCACTGTCCGCTGCATCACACCCGGCTTCACTATCTTACTCTATCACAGTTTATATAAGCATGTCGTCGCTTTCCGTTTTTCGAATTTCGAATTCGAATGAAAAAAATGATATTTTTAAAAGTTCATATTAACCTTCGAATATCAATATGGTCCACACACCACGCATTTCAAGTGGCTCCCACAGGATGACCTTCTCAAGTGGTGTGTCTAACCCTTGTCAGCAACCCTAATTAAATTTAATGTTACAAAGAGTGTTCATATTGATGGGTAGGTTGGTTGTGTCGTAAATATGATATTTAACGCAACGTTAAGAACGTGGTCGAGTCTTATGTTCAAATTTGAACAACCATGAGAAAAACTAAAGTAAAGTTTCCTTTCTTTCCAAATTTATTCGATCTAAAGAATCCGAGGTTTTATAACTAAGGATTCGAAAGGACTCATATTTTTTGTAACTTGTGATTACTGTACTGGGCTTAATCAGCCCTGATTTGGAAGGGCTGGTACTGAAATCATGGCTGCCTTTACATGCATTTCAGCCATGAATGTAACACAGACAGAGCCTACTACGTCATAACCTTCTTTTCGTTCTGGTATGATTTCAGTACTGAAATCATGGGTTAGTTTCAAGGGTAGTACTGAAAACAGTACTGAAATCAGTCATGAATTGGAGCAATTCCTACTTCTTAGGTCTGAATCAATTGCCCCGTTGTACCACTCCTCAAAATCTTCCAAAGACAACACGTTGTCTCCTAAAGTTAGCATTATTTAAATTCTCCATTAACACATCATAAATAAATTTATACAAAAAATCAACATTTCTTCCGAGATTCTTCTTCTGTTGGCCCATAGCCAAAAGGCAGACACGCGCTCCATGTGGAGGTCAATCAACAAGTTTGCTTAGTTTCTCATTAATAAAAAAACGAACAAGAACCCTCCAAGCAAATTGCTTTTACTACATTTTCATATGGGCAGAGACTTTAATCGTTTTTCTTTTTAAAGGGACATTTGCGTCAATTGCAGAAAACTCAAGAAACGGCACGCACAACAAACATTTGAAATTGAGAGAAAATACAATTTTCTATTTAAATTTATATTTCATTATATTACGCTCTGAATGTTGTTGCTAGAGAATGAAAAAAAATAGGAAAACAAACCAGAGCGCTGATCGGCGGGCTCAGTAACAGTCGGACGAGCGAGGCGAGCGTTACGCCATATAACGCGAAAGAAATACAAATAAATATATACATATGTGTGAAACACATATATAAACGTATAGAAAGAGAGATATAGACATTGAATTAAATTGTCTATTTGCTTTAACCATAATTTATGTAAATACAATTGAAATATTTGCCAAAAAATGTCATACACGAGTTCCTAAATGTAAAAGAACACAAAAAACAAGGAAGCTGTGTGAAAATTATAACCAAATCGAGTGTGAAAATTGATATATAGATAAAATATATAAATTGATGACCTTCATGCATTGGAAATTGTGAAATTGAAAATGAGAAAATTCTCCAATGAAATGAATAAAAGTGTTTAAACTTAAGTTCAAATACTATACTTAAACCATTTTTTTGTACAAAAACTCAGGAATGGCCTACCGTTTTCGACGCTATGTGAGCTTAAGTTGAAACAAGTGTATTTTCTGTACATAATCCGAGCAACAAGTGTTTCGTCATAATATTTGTCATGCGCTCTCTTTCGCTCAAGTGTCTTATTAATGTTCATTTAACACACTTTGTACGGAAAATGTATACAATAAAAATAGTTGCAAAAATATAAAGCAAAGCGGTAAACGCGTCACACACAAACACACACTCAGAACTCAGAAACACCCACCAATTTATAAAATAAAGACAACACACAAATTCTGCACTGACCTTGAAATACTTGAGAGAGATCCCACCGACCCCCAATCATGTCCCAACAAGCGCCTTGGCCGGTGCGCAAGGGCATCTTCCGTTCGAGCGGACAATCAGATTTTGTGCCAAATCGTTCGCCCAGTCCCATTGTTGAGATGCCACTGTCCCCGCCACCGTTGGTGGGCACACCCACAACGCGTTTTGCCCACCACAATTCACCGTTATCACCGCCACCGCAACCCATTCAAGTGGTGGGCGTCTCATCAGCCGGTGCCACAGCCACCAAGTCCACTTGTTCTGCAACGTCCGCTGCCAGAATGTCTGGAGCTGCAATTAGTTCATCGTCCTCCTCGTCTTCGTCAAGTTCTAGTTCTAGTTCACAATCCCGAGTACGTAAAAGTTCTAATCCGCCCTTACAGCCAATGTCGCCACCAACGCCTCAAACCACACCAACGCCACCACCACCACCACCAACAACTACAACTACCTCGAATAGTACACCAAACCACACCAACAACAACAACAACAGCAATCATGTGAAAAATGTACGAGAAATACCCATAGAGGTAGAACAGAGCAAGGTATTACCGACTGACAGGGAGTTTAAATTGAAATGAAGCCACGAAATAATCGATACTTATTTCTAAGCCAAGCCTAACTTCTACAAAAGATACCACGCTTGTAGCTTAACATTTTACAAATGCTCTAGTTTTTTCATTTTCCCATTAAAAATGGGAAAAGGGGATCATGAAGTGTTGCAAATGTATGTAACAGCCTGAAGGAAGCTTCTCCAACCCTATAAAGAATATATATTCTTGATCAGCATCAATCCGTCCGTCTGTCTGTCTGCATGAACGCGTCGATTTCAGAGACTATAAGAGATAGAGCCACTAATTTTTGCAATTAATTTGTAATTGTATATACACTCAAAAAAAAAAATCAATTCATACGGGATCAAATCATTCCCAATCGGATTGACAATCCGAAAAAGGATTGAGTTGATCGGACTTTTTTGATCCTAAAAAGGATCACATTTATACCGGGGTAATTCTTAAAAAAGATTGAATTAAGCAAAAATTACGAGAACAGTTTAATCTCAATCCAGGATCATTTTTTGAGCATGTTCAAGATTGTTTTTGAGCTCGATATGTAATATTGATTTGATCCCAGGGAAGATACCTCTCTTCTTCCTCCGCCATATTCCATAGGACATCCTTATAACACTTCAAGACCCACACCAGTTTTGGTTTTTTTAAAACTTCTGAAAAACAAAGAAATATAAAAATTTATTGGGCTCAACTGGGATTCGAACCCACGACCATACGCACTGAACACGAACGGCATGGCATCTCATCGCTCACGATCATCGCCATCGTTTGTTGCTCTTGCTCTCTTAATTATGAACATGTGATCTCAAAGGGGATTGAAGTAAGCACATTTGGAATGATTCAAGTTCGAAAGGCTTGGGCCATTCCCTGAAAGCTTGAATTGTGTCGAATATCCTGTAAATCGAGATTGAATTTTTAAGCTCATGCCGGGCTTACTCCAAGATTAAAAAGATTGAAAATATCCTGATGTTTTTTTTTCTGTGTACCGTTCCCAAAAACTGCCAGAGCTTAAATTTTTAAGCATAAGCTCCGAGTTTGAATTCTAAAAACCACAATAAGATCTAAGCAAAAACAACATTACTTGGAACAGGATATTTTGCAGTCGGGGTACTCGACTGCATCATTCTTACTTATTTTGAAATAATATTTTTCTATCGAAACAAAAGTGAATGGTTTAAAGATTGCACACTGGGCCAGTGGACATATATTTTGGTCAAAAGTCGGAATTTTTTGTTTGGGAAACTGGATAAAACGACTGTCGGTAATGATTCGGAATACATACTAGAACCCTGCACCTCAGCTCATATTAATGAAGACTCCAAACAGAACAAGCTCCACACAGATCAAGCTCCAAATAGATCATGCTCCAAACTGAACAAGCTCATGTGGTTTCTTAGATCAAGACAAGTCAGAAAATGATTCGAACTAAAAAATCTCCAGTGAAAAAATTGGAAAGCGAAAGACTTTTAGAAAGACGGTATGAGGGGACGACCGAAACTAAAATGAAAAGTCCAGATGCGGCAAGATCAAGACATTGCCAAGCATGGTGTGAATAACTGAATTTTCCTCGAGCAAAGCCGAAACGATTGGAGAGTACTTATAGCAGCGGCCGAAGCCGTTAAGCGGTACAGATATTAATATCAGGCCAAAGAAACAGAATGCTTTATATAGAATAAAAAAAGTTCACACATCGAATCGAGTTAATGGCGACGCAGTTTATTATGAGACTGTCTGACGCCAATTGCCGAACAAAAAATCTTGGAGCAACGGGAGCAAGGGCGTGCCCACCGCTGATCTAGGAAATATCGCGTTATTTTTTAACCTTTCGATCATTACTATCTATCTATTTAACCGTATATTTTCCCGATTATCGATTTTTTTTACACCTCCTATTTACCCGTCGACAATTGCCAACTATTAAATCTTCACAACAATACCAAAAATAAATTCAGTATAAAATTTTACAAGCTCTTGCGATTTTTTTTTTGTACCGATTGACTTTCATTTCCCTCGACTACAATTGACGACACTCACATATTACCCACCCACATATTACATGTTTGCAGAATAAATGCACATTTGTGGAATCTATGTAAATACGCTGTGCACATTGCTGAAACTTAATGTACTGAAGTTAAATTAAAAACTAGAATTTAAGACTTGGTCTGCGATACGAACCCTATGATCTATTTGAGTTGAGTATGATTGATCTAGTTGTTTTGTTGAGCTGATCTGATCTGAATTATTTTAAACAGACCATAAAGATCATGGCTCATATCATGAGCTATGTATATTTCAATCAACAATTTTGTGAGCTATAAGTAGAAAATCATTGATAGTTCAAATCAGAAAAAAACTTTTTTTATCTTTGGTACAGGACCAGATACAAATTTCAGCATCTCAAGAGGCTTAATATATAGAATAGAATCCTCTCCTGTTTCGATTTGAAATTTATATAAGTCAATCCCAGTCAGCCTTAAAACGCAGGACTCATGGTGTAACAACAAATAGATAACAAAAGTTGATGAAAACACTGAAAAATGTGATCTTAATTTTGGTTTCTAGTTAATTCATAACATACTAAGTGTTTACTAATCGTAATCCTTAGTAATCCCCACGTCTTGAGTAACAGTTACGAACATTTATTTGAAAACCAATTTGATCTTCTCCACTTTACATTTGTTGTCTAGCACTTTCTTAACTCTCTGTATTTAAACCTCTCCTTCACTTTGCATTCACAGGAAGCACTTTCGCTGCGTACCGGCGACATCACACAGCAGGCGAGCAACAATGTAGCCGCCGCCAGTATTAAAGTCCAGAGTGATACCTTCTCCGCTGACAAAAAGGCCATCTCCCAGTCCCAGCAATCCCAAACGATGACCTCGAATGGCATCATTAGCCAAGAGAAGCACGTGTCCTCCGCCAGTCAGGCCAACTATTCGATGACGCACAAGGGTGTCTCGAGCACCGGTAGCAGCATGATCTCCGCCTCATCACAAATGTCATCTGCCCTGAATGGTGGTGGTCAGATGGTGAAGCTAAATGATCTCAAGCTGGACGATCTGAAATCCCTGACAGCCGGCAGTGGTCAGCAGGAAATCGAGCAGACGATTAACAAGTATTCGAATGTGCTGACCTCATTTGTCAGTTCACTGCAGGAGGACGACAGCTCGGGATCGGGCTCGGGTGGTAGTATGCTGATGACGGGTGGCAAGGAGAAGTCCGAGTATTTGGAGAAGATCAATGAGGTGATACGTCGTGCCTGGGCAGTGCCCACGCATGGACACGAGCTGGGCTATTCTCTGTGCAATTCGTTGCGTCAAAGTGGCGGCCTGGATCTGCTCATGAAGAACTGTGTTAAGCCCGATCTCCGCCTGCAATTCTCGTCGGCCCAACTGCTGGAACAGTGCCTGACCACAGAGAATCGAAAACATGTGGTGGACAATGGCCTGGACAAGGTGGTGAATGTGGCCTGTGTGTGCACCAAGAAATCGAATATGGAGCATTCCCGTGTCGGCACCGGAATACTCGAGCATCTGTTCAAGCACTCGGAGGGCACCTGCTCGGATGTGATACGTTTGGGTGGACTGGATGCGGTGTTATTCGAGTGTCGCACCAGCGATGTGGAGACGCTGCGTCATTGTGCCAGTGCTCTGGCCAATCTGTCGCTTTACGGAGGAGCAGAGAATCAGGAGGAAATGATTTTAAGAAAGGTGCCCATGTGGTTATTCCCGCTGGCCTTTCACAATGATGATAACATCAAATACTATGCCTGCCTGGCCATAGCTGTGCTGGTGGCCAATAAAGAGATTGAGGCGGAGGTCCTCAAGTCGGGTTGTCTGGATCTGGTCGAACCATTTGTCACCTCGCATGATCCCTCGGCATTTGCCAAATCCAATCTGGCACATGCTCATGGTCAGAGTAAGCACTGGCTTAAGAGATTGGTGCCTGTCCTCAGTTCCAATCGTGAGGAGGCACGCAATTTGGCTGCCTTCCATTTCTGCATGGAGGCGGGCATCAAGCGAGAACAGGGCAATACCGACATCTTTCGCGAAATCAATGCCATTGAAGCTCTAAAAACTGTGGCCAGTTGCCCCAATGCAATTGCCTCCAAGTTTGCGGCTCAAGCCCTGCGTCTCATAGGCGAAACGGTGCCGCATAAACTCTCCCAACAGGTGCCCCTCTGGTCGGTGGCCGATGTCCAGGAGTGGGTCAAGCAAATTGGCTTCAATAGCTATATCAGTCAATTCGAAGAATCCCAAGTGGATGGCGATTTGCTACTCAAACTGAATCAGGAGAATCTTCGTGATGATATAGGCATAGCCAATGGCATTCTATTGAAACGTTTCGAACGCGAATTGCAAAATCTCAAACGAATGGCGGATTACTCTTCAAAGGATACAGCGAAAATGCATTACTTTCTGTCCGAGATTGGGGCGGAATATTGTACCTACACGTATGCCATGCTTAATGCGGGCATAGACAAATGCGCCCTGCCCCATGTCAATGAGGATATGCTGATGACAGAGTGCGGTATAAAGAACTCCATACATCGATTGAGGATATTGAATGCGGTCAAGAATTTGGAAAACTCTCTACCCAGTTCATCCGAAGAGAATATGGCCAAAACTCTGGATGTATTTGTTAGCTACAGGCGCTCCAATGGCTCTCAGTTGGCCAGTTTACTAAAGGTAAGTGGAGAAGGGTTTAACAAATAATGTTGCATCATCAAATTATGCGAAAATTCCTTTAAAGTTTTGCTCCTTACACACTTTGAGTGCGGCCAGATACGATTTAATATTGACTTAAAAGTCTTTAAAGGGAGTATCGGGTTTAAGGTAGGCTAAGACAGATCCATTAATATAAGATTTAGCGGCAACTGCGATTTAGAGACCACAAACTGTGCTCTTTGTTATTGTAGATTTCCTATGTTTCGTCATATCAGTACCCCTTCTAACTGGCTAGGTATAGGTTTTTTTGGGTCTCTTAATACAGACCCCAAATCAAACTTTAAATGACCTTAAAATATTCTCAAACCAATTTGCGAACCACCGAAGCCAAACTTATTAAGAATTTTAAGGGTTTGCCACCTTGATGAAGAGACGCTTAACTTTTCGAATTATCCTAAGAATTCATATAACACAAACTTATGCTATTTATTTGGCGACCTTTCTAATGTTTAATTAGCCAGTTTTGGCTGGCTCGATGTCCAAAAGTTGCGTTTGTTCACAACTGGAAACATTTTATGCATTGTACACTAAAAAGAGCTGGTTGCCTATACAGTACTGTTTCAAAAACCTCCTAGTTCTACATATCTGCAGTGCGCTCTTTGCTAGAGACTGCCTGATTACCAACTGCCTATCCTTATAATCATCACTTAAAATAGTTGGAAACTGCAAAAAGTATCATTGGTGACATGCTTAAGCTTCTAGGCTGAACTTCTAAGTGCGCAAGCTTGATGTTTACTTCTTCGCATACATTCGTTCTGAATAGATGCTTAAACAGATGCCAACAAAAAAGGAGAAATAATCCTTGATTAAGGCATATTTCGAGAATCGTATAAGTCACCTCTAACACAGGACTACACCTCTTCCTACAAGCAAGAGCATTTTGAAAAACCTTATGAAGTTTTTTAAAAAACCTTATGAAAACCTAATGAATATGAGCTTACTTAATAAATGCTTCATAAAGTTTACTTCATTGTGTACTTCCCAACCATTATGCGGTGAAACTTTATTAAGTTTTCCAAAAACAATTCGTATGTGGAAAAGTGTGTGGTGTCGTCTGCCCCTCTACAACTCCTTTCTTAGGACGAAAACTTTTTCAAAAACCGACAGAGTGCTTCCCTTCTTAAAACTACTCGCACCACAACAAAATTAATAAAGCTTTTCACGCTGTGCTTATGCTTCGCACTCAGTTACCAAAGCTTCTTATGAGAGCGAGAGTAAAAGCTTAGCGTAGACTAAAAAGGTCTAAAAGTTTGAGACTCAAAACACTAATTAACAACTGTAAAATGCTTGGACTTGACTAATGTATACTAGCGATTGTTTAAGTCTTTTGTTACCAGCTATACTGATGAAGCCTATAATGATGTCGGCTCAGCGAAGCGGAACGGGCTATATGCTAGTTCGTTTATATTTATTTAAAAGGTGGAAAAATAATGAAAGCAAGGTTGCAAACCGGTCCTAAAAAACCCCCGAAAAACTGGTTCGGTTTGGGTTTTTTGGGTTCCTCGAACAGGACATTGAACCGAACCTTCTATGTTTGTAACTTCTAGAGCCTGAACCCAAACCGGACCATCTATATATGAAAAGAGGTTCGGTTGAACAGAATCACTTTTAGATTTCTCAAATTTAGAGCGGCCAAAATCAACATATTGCTATTTTGAAAAGGAAATAAAGCATAAGTAAAGTTGAAAAACGACAAAATCAACATCGTAGATGAGGCTATATTCCAATTTAGAAAACCTGCCACTTTTGGAAGCCATTATAGAGGACGTATGAATAAAAATAAAGAATGTGGTCCATTAGAGTACAGGTTGACGTTTTGAAAAGCTTGTCAAACTAGTAAATAAAAATATGTTAATATCTTAAACGAAAACAGTGACAAAAATTGGCCAACTATATAAGAATATATGAACCAAGTTTCGAACTTAAGTTTCGATAAGTACAAGAACCAGTCCGCGATCCAAAACTAAGTCTTTACAAGGGGCTAGAACCGCCGGAAGGAATTTACAGCTTCAGCAGAACTTAAAGGTTTTGAGCCTTGAATTAAAGTATATTAACAGCTGTGCTCCATCTTTCACTTACTTTTGTGATTTGCGATTTCAACAAATTCGAATGAAATCAAATTTAATTCAAAATTCTCAACTTTTTGTTATCGATTCTGTTTCATTCCCATTCCGTTCTGGAACACTTCACGTGACGGACGCAGCTGTATCAACAAAATAGTCGGTTATCGCCCCAGCCAAATCGCAATTTGTTGTTGTCAAAAGGCATTTTGCTGCTTGTGGCATTTTGGGAGGGTTAGGAAAAAATTGTTTTAGACAAGAGTTCAATCCAAATGGTATAAGAGAGTCCACAAAAACAATCTAAAATAGTCAAAGATTATTAAGAAAATTGGTTCATAGGAAGGTAGCTCTTATCTCTAGCGACATTTCCCATTTACTTTTCATTTCACTTACTCATACGTCTCCGGTAAAAACTACTTTAGCGATTTAGCGACCAAATCGTAAAATGTTTGCGAAAGCGAAAATGGGAGCATGGCTATTATATTCAGTTTCGCACGATTATACTATAGAAAAGATTCCCATTTTTTAGGCATAAAGACCTGTGATCAGAACTACAGATTCCTTAAGCGTCGTACTCAGAAAGAGAAAATTCCTTTCGTCCCAGTAATTCTTAGGATTAGAAACACCTTGGCTTTGCTTTGATGCTCATGTGCTGTTAGAAAGGGTTGGTATTCGAACGGCATCTCACAAAACAAAATTGTGATTAAAATTTAACTATGCAAAGCCCTATAAAATTTTGTTTAGATTTGTTTAGTCAGCGACTATTTGTACCTTATAGAGACATTAATTCCGATCAAAAATTTGTTAGTCCTTTCCTTTTACCTTCCTTTTTCCAATGTTAACTATAATGCAATGTGGCGGGTTAACTAAGAACCATCTGATTGTGACAATTGAATTACTTGTCTGGATTATTCGATTATGAACTAAATCTAATCGTAATCAATTAGTAATCACAAATTATATAATTCGATTTCTTTTTAATATATATTCCAATTAATTACCAATCGTAATCGCCATTTAACAGCTAAGGTTTCGTCATCGCCTCTTAGCAGGTTATAGAAAAGTAGCTTCTCCGCTTCTTTTAACTATTTCGAAGTATTTCCAAGTACATACTCCCAGAGATCAAACTACCTTATTAACCTTATCTCTTGTTTTATTCCAAAGGTTCATCTGCAGCTGCGTGGCTTTTCGGTCTTTATAGATGTGGAGCGCCTGGAGGCGGGCAAATTCGATAATGGCCTACTGAACAGTATTCGTCAGGCAAAAAACTTTGTCTTAGTATTAACACCCGATGCGCTGCATCGTTGTATCAATGACGAAGAATGCAAGGACTGGGTGCATCGGGTAAGTGGTGTTCGTTTCCACAAATGCTCTATTAAAACTGGATTCATTTTGTTTTACAACAGGAAATTGTGGCCGCCTTGAACTCCAATTGCAATATAATACCCATAATAGATCAGCATTTCGAATGGCCGGAGGGGGAGAAGTTGCCGGAGGATATGCGGAGTGTAACGCATTTCAATGGCGTCAGTTGGATACACGACTATCAGGATGCTTGCATCGATAAGCTCGAAAGGTATATTAAGTGGCGCATTTGAAACTACTGCTAGGACCAAGCCAAAACCGTGCTTAACTCTCAAATACTCAACTCAAAACTCAACTCATTCCCTTCTTATGATGCGGCAGATTTTTGCGCGGCGAAAAGAATATCGATCGTATTGCGGCGATGGTGCCCGGTACACCCGGTGTGGTGCCATACCAAAGAATGCACAGCAACGATTCCGACTATCAGCAGAGTGGTGGTGGTGGCGTCAACGGAGGAGCAGGAGGCAGTGGTGGCGGCGGCGCAGGCAGTGTGGACAATGGCAGCGGCGGCGGACAAGGTGGGCCAACGAATTCAACTCAAAATCCAGCGTAGACCAGAGGCTGCTACTCGACCATAGATCTAGTCAGTTAAGGGTAGCAGCTAGACTTTCTCACACACACACAGACACACACGCACACACACAACCATTTCTCACCCTACTTTTCTATCTCTCTCTCACTCTAATAATAATTAATTTAATTCGAAACCATGTTGACCCAAGCAGCTAATCACCAGGCAAATAGATACCGGCAATCCCCTGCACCCAGTCGACAACGTGGTAGCACCTCCCAGCTCAGCTATGGTCGCGGTCAGGCCGCCAAACGTTCCAATATGCTGCCACCATATCGCACTCAGCAGGCGGCCTTGTTGCATAAGTCCGGAGCAGGATCCGCCTCAATGCAGAATATGATACCCTTGGCTTATCTACCACCGCGACGCAGTTCCGCTGCTGGGCTGGGACATCAGTCCAGCATGGGTACGGGTTATCGTGCACATAGCGTGGATGGTTTACTGGATCAGGCGGCGGCAGCCAGTGAGCATAGTCTGACCACTCCTGAGCAACGTATAGCCGCTGCAGCGGCTATGGTGACAGCGGGTAGTACGGCTCTCACAAATGCCAGCTCCAGTTGCACTCTACAGCCCGAAGATGAGCTGCCTGCACAGGCCGAGGAGGAGGTGAAGATTATGCTACGGAAAAGATCCCAATTGCCAGCACAGGTACAGCAACATCGTAAATCGCGTAGTCTGGATCATATACTGTCCAAACAAACGCTGGCCGAGCTGATGCTACCACCAAATACCGAACTCACCGACGAAACGCAAAGTATGCAAAATTTGGCTTTGCCCTTAACGCCTCAACCCCAGAGGCGTGAGACTAGCTCATCCTCGAAATCCCCCACACCCGAGAGACCCGCGGAACGGAAGTCGTATCAGCGACAAAGTCCCGATGGTGTGAGTTCGACGGAAAGTGAGCGCGAGGAGACACAAAAATCACAGCAAAGAGCCTCGGCGCATGTGCATCGTGGTAATAGTCTGAATAGCAACAAGACATCCAATTCATCGTTGGGTTCCAGCAATAGTGGCAGCCACAATAAGACCATCTTTAATCGTACGATGAAAAAAGTACGCTCGCTGATGAAAAAGTAAGCAACTAGCAAGCTACCTAGCTACTCGTTACTCGTTACTCGCTGCTCGTTACATTTGTGCCATTCTCTAAATCAATCGAATCTCATTTAACTTTTATTTCATCTATCGCTCTCGCTCACGCTCACGCTCTCTCTCTCTCTCTCTCTTAATAAGTCTCTCTGGTGCTGGTATGCTTTGTCTAGATAACTAAACGAGGGCTGTTAGGGTACACCCAAAAAAAAACACTATTTAGTCATCAATTTGAAACTATTAAGTATCAATATTTTCGAAAGTATTAAAATGATATTTCGAGAATTTCCAATTGATACCAATTTGTATCAGGTTGTCACTTTTGAGTATTTTTTAATATATATTTGATACTAGGTCTTATCAATTTGATATTTCAATTTTCAAACTTTTCGGATCATTTTGATACTATTTTTTTGTATCAGATTGGCACTTTTGTGTACTATTTTTGATACTTGGTCTTATCAATTTGATATTTCAATTGACCAATTTTTAGTATCATTTTGATACTAACTGTTAATAATTCATATTACTTCTTCTTATCAAGTTTGTAGTATAAATTCAACTCCCTACAACCTGTCATTAATACTTTTGCGTCTCAAATTAATGTTCTAAAGATCAAATTAATACCCATAATATCATTTTGATACATTCTAAGCTTAAATTGATACCGAAATCAAAAGTGATACTGGTTTTGATACAACATTTATCAAATTGATATTGATACACATTTTTTTGGGTGCTATAGCTAACTTTTAGTAAACTCGTTAGACTTTTTCTCTAAGGCTAAGGTTAGCAATTCCTTTAAACAAAAAGCTAAACCCAACTCGTTTGCTTTCTAAAACAAAAACATCCACTAAAAACTCGCCTGCGTCGCCCCCTCTACTCCCCCTTTCTCTCTCTCTCACTCTCTTCGGCCACTTTAAATCTATTTGCCTAGTGATTAGTTGTTTAATTTTTCGAATTTACCCGGCAAACAAATAAAATATAAAAAAACACAAAATTAATTTATAAACAAGAAACAAAAAATACATTGACAAAAACATATACAAGAAAACAAAATTTTATGCTCTATATATTTTTAAAAATATTTATGTTTAATTTATAATATTTAAACAAAAAAATTTTTGTAACCGTCCGTTTAAACAAAAGAAAAGTGGCTTAACAAATATTTTTAGTGATATTTAAATACAAACAATTTGCTGTACCATAAATTTTAATGTGAATTTTAAGGCCTTATATTTATGAACATTTGCAATATAAATTATGTTTAATATTTAAATAAAAACAAATTTTATGAATTAATTATAAAAAAATTTACAAAATGATTTATTCTTTCCCCCCGCCCCACACGCTCCGAGTCATTTGCATGTTCATTGTTTTTTGTGTTAATAAGTTTGTTTGTTTGTATGTTTGTTCTGGCTAATTTCTTAAACTTTTCTTTCTTTTTCTTTTTGTCTCTCCCCCCCGAAAGACCCTAGAAACTACAATTTATTGTCTTACTTGTTGCTATAATTGTGCCTACTCCTGCCCCACCAAACGCACACACATCCGCGCACAAACACACCCACATACGACTTCATACTACTTCACCAGATGACCCAGATGACCCAGCAGCTGGAAGCAACAAACAAACAAACATACAAACATTCATTGTTATTTATTACAACAACCAATCAAACAAAAGTCCAACCAATAAATGTGTATATATGTATAAAAAAAAGAAAGCTCTAAAGGCCAATTCAATGTTTTCTTTAAGCAATGATCTGGAGGATGAGGAACTATCTGGCATTATCCTAGCCAAGGCAACGTCTCCCAATGCTGGACGCATGATATTTTGGTAAACGTAAAGCAAACTTTTCACAAGCGAACTATTTTGTGTATGGAAATAAACAAAAACGAAATAAACTTTAAGTGTACAAAAAAGTGAGCTACTCTTGTTGTAGAACATCTTTGCAATTGTCCCTAGAAGGCGGAGGTGGCACTTACTAAACTCGCATTCGAAGGTGAATTAAAAGTATATTAAAGAAATTATAAAATTCGAGAGGTTTCCGAAATATTCCATAGAAATCAGAAAACTGAAATTTTTGCGTCGGACGTAAGTGTGGTAAAGCACCCGTAAGCACCTTAATCTAAACGATGCGCGCAGCAACAGCAACAACTAGTTTGTACTTTTCCAATGGAAGCAAGGAGTATACAAAATTGAACAATTTCGCTGTATACAAAGTGTAACTCATAAAGATCCAATTAATTTACAGCTATTATGATGCCGCATCTCTCGAGTTCAGTATTAAGATAATTGCAAATTTATACTTGATCAGGGAGCAAATTGTTCTGCTGAACACGGCCAATGTTTCTTCAGAGGATAAGAATAAGTTTCTTTCTCAGTTTCTCATTTGTAAGATGAGATAGCATTTCTTTTGAGAATGAAAAAAAGGTCTCTTTCTGAGTTAAAAATTGTATATGCTTTTGCAACTTATTTTCGGATTCGAGTCTCCCTAACGATTGTAAGAAGAGATATCTTTAAACTAACAATTGGAAGATAAAAAGGCGTTACCACATGCTAAGTAAGTAGAGCCAAACTATCGTCCAACTCTGCGCTCAAGCTGTGGTCAAACTTTCTTCTAGCAGATAGAGATTAAAAACACAAGGTGGGTTTGATAAGAAACACGAGGTGGGTGTGTTTTCCAGCATTGAGTATTGGAGACCCGCACCTTCAAAAAGCAATCTGATGATGTAGAAGCAATACAAAATTGTATAATGAATTAAGACACGTTCTCTATCAATTTCCATTTAGTTTATTACTTGGATCCTAGAATAGATCTTCTTGAATGAAAGTATTAAAAAGTCTTGGTGGTAAATGTCTTAAAGGACATGCGACGTAATTAATTTAGCTTACTTCGACACATTTTTCGTCAGCATGGAACCTTATTTTAGGTTATTACGCCGCCTTATTACGCCGAAAATTTAAAAATCTGATTACTTTACTCGATCAGCAGAGTTTTGTTTTGAAAATTAGTCAACTTTCCCATATATATAACAAAAAAGTCTTGCGGAATTTTTATTGAATTTTCAATTGTTCATAAAATTGGTTATAATAATGCGATTTAAGTCAAATATGCGCCGTTTTGTTCGATGACGAGTTCCCAACGAGATGCCAACTTCATAATGCCCCTCTTATAGAAGCTCGCTTCCCTATTGGCAAAAAACTCGGAGAGCCAATTTTCACAGGACTCTCTTGTGGCCAACTTCCGACTACCAAGCTCGTTCGCCATGGACAGAAATAGGTGGTAATCACTTGGTGCGAGATCCGGACTATACGGTGGATGCAAAAGAACCTCCCATCCGAGCTCCCGGAGCTTCTGGCGCGTCACCAAAGATGTGTGTGGCCTGGCGTTGTCCTGATGGAAGACAATTCGGCCTCTGTTGATCAAAGATAGCCTCTTCTGCATGAGAGCTGCATTCAAGCGGTCCAGTTGTTGGCAGTACAGGTCCGAATTGAGCGTTTGGCCATAGGGGAGCAGCTCATAGTGGATGATTCCCTGCCAATCCCACCAAACACACAGAAGAACCTTCCTGGCCGTCAATCCAGGCTTTGGCCACCGTCTGGGCAGCTTCACCGCTTTTCGACCACGACCGTTTGCGCTTCACGTTGTCGTAAGTGACCCACTTTTCATCGCCAGTCACCATCCGCTTCAAAAACGGGTCGATTTTGTTGCGATTCAGAAGCGATTCGCATGCATCCATACGGGCAAAAATGTTTCTTTGCGTCAAGTCGTGTGGCACCCATACATCGAGCTTCTTTTTGAATCCAAGCTTCTTCAAATGGTTTATAACGGTTTGATGACTCATGCCCAGCTCTTGGCCGATGCTACGGCTGCTACTATGCCGGTCTCTTTCGATCAATTCAGCGATTTTATCGCAATTTTCTACGACAGGCCTTCCGGACCGTGGCGCATCTTCGATCACCTCTGCACCAGAACGAAAACGTTGAAACCATCGTTGTGCGGTGTAAATGGAAACTGTATCGGGTCCATAAACTGCACAAATTTTATTGGCATTTCGTTTATTGCCTTTATCGTAGTAGTACTGTAAAATATGCCGTATTTTCTCTTTATTTTGCTCCATGTTTGCGACGCTATAACTCACGAACGACTAAAAACAAACAACAATAAATCAAACACGTGTTAGCGCGTGAAGAAGAGCTTTCCAAAAAGCTCTAGCGTGAACCGATGCGACGAATACAACTAGAACTTCGCGCTTGCAAAGACAAGCTTGCGGAAATACCGCAAGACTTTTTTGACAACCTTATATAACGATTTGGTTTCCCGCTATAATTTGCAAGCTGACTTGGATGCATTTCAGTCTTGGTGTAAAGATAATCTATTAAACCTTAACAGTTCCAAGTGTAGGGTTATGACATTTTACAGGAGCTTGCCACAATTCTTCACTTATATGATTGATAATGTCCCACTTGAGTGCTTAAATGATTCAGCCAATGAGGTAAATGATCTTGGGGTTATTCTTGATCACCGACATAAATTTGACTCTCATGTTCTTGGGTTCATTAAGCGCTGGTCGAAGGAATTTGATGATCCCTATACGACGAAGATTTTGTACACTTCTCTTGTCCGTCCGATTCTCGAGTATGGATCATGTGTGTGGTCTCCGCAATATTCGACCCATCAAAATAGAATTGAATCTGTGCAAAAACAGTTTTTATTGTTTGCTCTTCGTGGTTTGGACTGGAATCCTGAGGTCCGTTTACCATCGTACTCTAGTAGACTTCTTTTGATTAACCTTCCCTCCCTTATTAACCGTAGAGTTATGCTTGGAGTAATCTTTATACAAAGACTAATTAATGGTGAAATTGACTCAACTGAGTTGGTTGGCCAAATTACCCTCAACATTCCTATTAGACCGACTTGTCATTTTATCCCCCTATCACCACATCGTTGTAATACTAACTATGCCTTGAATGAACCGTTTTGTGTCCTCTGTGCTGATTACAATAAACTCTATGTTAAGTCTATTGTAACCTCGCGTTAAGGCCGTTCCTTCGATTGGGGGTCGATAAGCAAGTTCGCCTGAGCATGCTGAGGTTGCCTCTCTTCGAGGTGGTTGTTTGGCCTCTAGTTGAGGACTTTGTAGTTCCTTTGTAGTCCAATTTAGAAACTTTCTGCTTTACTTAAATAGCAAGTTTAATTTTTTAATGATGCATTGATGCAAGCCAGATATTTATGCCAATTGTGGCCCCCACAAATTCTAGAAAGCCAAATAGTCAACATTTTCAATTTTCCCCCATATCTTGGAAACAGAAGCTGACAGAACAAAACCAATGATGCAATTTTGTTCAGTGAGATACATATTCATATATTCGGATCGAAATAGGCGAAAATATGTTGTGTAATCTTAGATTTTAATCTGTTATTTGTTAGTTTAGCACTTAGACTTAGATTTTAACAATCAATAGCTTGCTTGACGTCTAACGAATGTGTTTTAGTAATATGTATACTTTTGAATCTACTATTTTTTCGAATTTTATAAAGAAAGAGAATACGAATTTGGTTACCAGCAACCATATTTCCATCGTAGAAAACCAGCTGTGCAATCACATCAGTTGAACGCACTTAACTTACCTGAACTCAGTAAACTTTGTAGGGTATACAAATTTCGTTAATTCATAATTGTGGCATTGTGGCTTCATAAAGATAAGTAAGCGTGTGAATGTACATAAATAAATATGTCTGTATATATAGTATAAGCACATGTATATATAAACAAAGTGCCCCCCCCTTGAGATAAGGCAGATTAATAAAAAAAGCCTGCGCACTGCGAGCTGTTCAGCTCATTCTCGAATCAACAGTTCTCCAAACAGCATGGTTGAAGTCACAGACGATATTTTTGCCACGGCAGCAAAAAATCCCATTACTAAGCAATCTGAATCCATAAGACGATTCACGCTTAGCAATGGCTCGGGTATGTCGGTTCAGTTGATCACTTTGGGTGCCACCATTACCAGCATTCGTGTGCCCGATGTCAAGGGTCAGTTGGAAGATGTTACTTTAGGATTTGATGATTTGGCTGGTTATCAAAGTAAAAGCAATCCCTACTTTGGAGCCACCATAGGACGTGTGTGCAATCGTATAGCAAATGCCAAATTCAAGTTGGATAACAGATGGATAGAACTGTCCAAGAATCGTGGTAATAAATTTCAACTTCATGGCGGATTCTTGGGTTTCGACAAGATGCACTGGCTGGTGAAGGAAGTGCATGGAGATGGTGTAACCCTGATGCACACAAATCCCGATGGTCATGAGGGCTATCCAGGTTTAGTGACGACCCAGGTGAAGTTTACCTTGACTGAGGATAACTGTTTGCATGTGCGAATGCAGGCAGAGACCACGAAACCCACACCCGTTAATCTCACCAATCATTCCTACTTCAATCTGGCTGGTCATAAGACGGGAGCCCAAGGTCTCTACGAGCATACAATAGAGATCAATGCCTATGGGCTCACAGAGACGGATGCGAATTCCATACCCACGGGTAAGATTTTAACACTGGAGGGCAGTTCCTACAATTTGCCAGAGGCCAGCAATTTGGGTGAACGTATCAAGCAACTTGAGCCAGCTTTGGGTTTCGATGACAACTATTGTGTCAATTTTGAGCCACCCCATGGTTTCACTAAGGTGGCTCGGGCCACTCATCCACCCACTGGACGTTGGTTGGAGGTGGTTAGCAATCAACCAGGTGTACAATTTTATACCTCCAATTTTATGCCCAATGTGGAAAAAGGCGAAATGCCCATAAAAGGCAAGGACGGAGCTGAATATGCCAAACATGGTGCGTTTTGCTTAGAAACTCAAAAATTTCCAGATTCTGTGAATCACACAAACTTTCCCTCAACCATTTTAAGACCAGGTGAACACTACAATCATGAAGTGATCTACAAGTTTGGTGTTCATCATTAATTTTCATAATATTGTCATGTAATGCCATGTATCTGTACGATAATAAACTGTAAGCACGTTGCAAAAAACAAAAAAAACTAATTTTAAACTGCACGTTGAGGCCATAAAATGTTGGAGTAATCATCTAGTTTAGGCCATATATAAGGGTAAACTGTAAAAGCTCAGCCAAAATGCTTCATTTAGTTGTAATACTATTGCTGGTGTGTCTGAATTCTGGTCAGGATTTGGGTTACTTAAGGATAATGCATGGCAAATCAGCCAAGGATAAACAGTTTCCTTATCAGGCGGGATTACTGTGCTATTTTAATAATACCCAGGATTATCCCAGTCTTTGTGGGGGAACGATTTTGGGACCACGTTGGATACTAACTGCAGCACATTGTCTACAGGAACCAAATGCTGAACTGTAAGTATAATAGTGCAGCCTTAAGTCGTAGTTATAAGAAAGCGGTTCGGGAGCGATCCGAAACTTTTTACTTTCAAAAACTCTGAACCGAAAACCAAAACATTTCGATTTGCATATTCGAAACGAACTTCCTTTCTTTGGGAAAAAGTTCGGTTTGACAGTGCTAATAAAAAGTTTACATACAGAGAGCAACAGTGTCCAATAAGTCAGCTGCAGCAGAGAGCATAAGTGAGAGCGAACAGCTGACCCAAATGTATCCAGAGAGCGTAAGTGAGAGCGAACAGCTGACTAACTTCTGACAGAAGCGGTGTCGACTGAGCAATTTCGAAGCCTAGATATTCTTGTCTATGCTGTGTCTATTTTCTTATCACTGCTAATCAAGGAGAGCAACTTAAATGGAAGATAAAGCGCAATTTATCGAGCGATAATGGATGCAGTGGGACTAACACAACAATTCTTACGCGAAAATAGAAACATATCGACGTCGATTTCCGTATGAATTATCAGAGATTACTACATCATGTCGAAAGAAAATTGTAATTATTTGACGATTTTAATCCGCGTGGCTTTCAGCTATCGATTTCAAACAGTCAAAGTATCTAATGCTCTTTGAGTACGTTTTGTTTTTATAATTGCACCGAAGATAGGAAATCAATGATCGTATACATGCAGGGCGCGACGTATACAAAACGACTCACATGCAAACGATTTTCTTGTATGTACGTCGCGTAGAACAAAAATCGGTTTTGTTCTCTTCTTTGATTGGTGTTTGCGCGCGCATGCAAACTGACCAACAACAATTTCATTATTGGTTTTGGTGCTTATCTATGTGAGTATTGGTGCGTGCTCTGTCGTATGCTGCTTTTGGGCATGCCTGTTCTAAACAATATCAAGTGACCGAATATGTTTTCGTCACTTCATATGTAAAGTTGTAGGATCTCAAGGCGAAATAAGAAAATTTATACGGAAATGGCCGTCGAATTATTAATTATGAATTCGGATAAGGGAAACGTTACTGTGGCAATGGAATAAGAGAATTACTTCAAGAAAATGGAGCAAATATTAGGAGAACTAATCACGTACAGCGTCTTGAGAATGAGACTCCAAACGAAGAACAACGCTTTTTGGAGCAGCTTTACAGCCTAAGAGTAATAACAAAGAAGGCAACTTTCCTCTACGTCCGATTTGTTCTATGATCAACTCACCTTCCTACTGTAAATATATGACAAACATAGTAAATAATTTAACGAAGGATTTCAAATATAACGCCAGGAACACGACATAATTCAAGGAACTGATTAATGACAGCCACATATTTGACGACAAAAAGGTGGTATCGTTTGAAGTCGTTTCAATATTTCCCAGCATCCCAGCATCTTGGTACTCGAGTTGATCCAAAAGAGATGGAGTAAAATTTCTGAATACACCAAAATACTAAAGAAGTTGTTCATGGATATCTTGTAGGTATATAGGTATTTTAAGTTTAATGAGAAGATTTATACACAGGGATCACCAGCATCACCAATTATCGCCGATATTGTGATGGAAGAGGTTTTAAGTCAAGTGTCAAACGTTAAACTTCTCACCAAATATATGAATGACTCGTTTGCCATAGTCAAACAGGATGATACTGAAGAATCACTTAAAAAGATTAAAGATTACCACAAAGAAATAAGTTTCACAATTGAGTTGGAAGTTGACCAGAAACTACTGTTCCTAGATTCTATAATACATAGAAAGGATAACTCATTAAAACAGAATTGGTATCAAAAACCTATGGCCTTCGGTAGAATTATAAACTATTACTCTAAACAACCCAAAAACATTCTAGTCAATACAGCACTGAAAAAGTTTTGGGAGTAAGTTTGAATGCAATTCTGCACTCAGACTTATTGGTCACTGTGTTAGCAATAGAGAGGAAATCTCTCTCACTAACATTATAAAACCATTGGGGGACACGGAGACATCGCGGCTCTGGCTCGTTGTGTCTGTTTTTGCTGTTGAGTTGCATTGGAGTTCCCAAGCGATTATGGTATTGCAGGCATGAGGAGGGAGTTGTTTTCTGATAGATGTACCAGGTGAAGACCGCTGATGATTTGGTAGAGATACCAATGAAACAGCTGTACGGTCAACTAGTCTGCTTTGTGGTGTGGTTTGTCCGTGTTTTAAAGTTATGTACCAACATAACGAGACATAGAGACGGAAAGATTTACAAATCGGTTGTCTATGTATCAACTTTTTCCAATCATTTGGTCAATTCTGATTGCTACAACAAAGATATACACGAATTCAAATATCATCACTTGAGGTCCACTGTGCGGAGAGCAGGCACTCACTAGATTTCTCAGCAGTGAGCATACTGCAACAGGAGTAACAATACAACAAACGGTTTACGTTCGAAATGTTGCACTTAATAATCCCAACCTCACACATAAGACTGAACTAAAAAACGGACACAGAATATTGTGCTCACATATACAGACACCTACTTGACCTTAGCAATAAGAAAATAGACTCAGTTTCAAAATCCGCAGCTGACTAATTGGACGCTATTACATTCTGTATGTCACCATTTTGAAATCTTTTTGTTTTGTATCAAGAATACAAATTTTGTTATTATTGTACAGCTCTTATGACGAATGCCGACTGCATTTCAAAATATATAACAGAAATAAACAACAACTGTGTTTTACTTACAAATAAAGCATAAAGAATACACAGGACCTTGAGCCGGCTAACTACTATTTCTTAAATAATTAAGAGCTGGGCGCTGAAACTCAACAACAGTGTTAATTTAAATTGTTTTTAGATCGCTTTTAGTGTTTCGGTTTTCTGTCCTGCAGTTTTGAAAGTTTTGAAGGGTTTTTTATTTTGAAAAAAAGTTCAGTTCTTTAAACAACGGTTTTTTTTCGGTTTAAGAACTTCTATTCATACACCAATCACAAAACGGGTTTCCATTTACACACAATGTCAACACGGTTTTGCTCTGTCTGTCTTGTCCATTTTATTTACTGAGTCTGTCTTTGCTCATCTGTCTGTCTGTCTACTACTTCGGCGTTCTCTATACTGTGTGGGCATCGCTTTTATATTAAAAACACCTTAACGCCAAGACAGAATATATCTGTAGATAGATGACATGTAGGCGACTATTTTCAAACAATTCCAAAGTCTTCAATCATTTTCTCTAAAATTTTAGCAGTGTGACTGTTTTAGTGACCTTTTGGATTATTAATCTAAGAACTTTTTAGCAGGCTCTAGGTCAATAAGTCTAAGATTAATAAATTTAAATATTTTTCAAAAAAAGATTTAATTTTCCAATGAAGAGTAAATTGGGGGTGACACAGAAATCACTAGAGATTTGCGTATGAACGCTTGTATTTCAAATTTAAACTGCTTGAATTTATATGTAAAGTGGCACAAAAATTACTAGATCAGATGGCGATATTAAAGATTGAAACCGACGGCTCAAAGCCATTAGATTTAAGCAGTTGGCTCTAATTCACCATCCGATCTATCAACCCAAGATATACTTTTCACTATAAAGTTACACAATTTTAAATGGAAATGCAAACGTTTATACCAAAATCTCTAGTGCTTTCTGTGTCACCCCCGAATAAAGCAGTTTGGTTGTAGCTTTTGTTTCGACTCGTTTCGCTGAATATTTTTAGAGGAAATAGTTAAAGTTTAATATAATTCCATTTTTTCTACAGAAACTTTTTAACAATTTCTAACCAATTTCAAATCCTTTTCAGTCTCCTTGTGGTGGTTTATGTGGGCAGCTCAAAATTGCAATCTAAACGGGAAATTATGATTAACGCATCCAACACCATTGTACACAAAAAGTTCAATCGCCAAACGGTAGAGAATGACATTGGTCTCATCAAACTGCCAATAGATCTGAAATTTAATGCTTTCATTAAACCAGCCAGATTGCCCAAAGCCAAGGCCAATTATACCGGCAGCATGGCCATTGTCTCTGGCTGGGGTCTAACCACAGAGCAGCAAGCCAGCGAAACACTGCAATATGTGAGAACAAACATCTTATCGAATAGACAGTGCGAAAAGGAATGGAATCAACAGCTTAACGGAATTGGTAGAAAAATAATACTTGACTCGTTCATTTGCATCAACTCGCATGCTGGTTTACCCTGTCGTGGTGACTCGGGCGGCCCTTTGGTTATCGATGATGGAACTCGCACTGTTGTGGGCATTGTCTCACATGGTTTTGATGAGAAGTGTGAAATCAAATTGGCTGATGTATTTACACGGGTTTCTTCGTTTCTGGAATGGATTGCGGCAGAGACTGTCGGTTTTCGGCTTATTGGTTAAATTTCGAATTGATCATAACTCTCAATAAAGTGACACCTAAAACAGCAACAGCAGACACGTATTTGTATTGGATACACATATTGGTTTTTATCGTGTTGCCATTTTTACCAAAAATGGTATACTAATCACAGGCAGTTCTCTCATTGTGAGTTGAAGAGCAGAGTCCGGTGCGTAGCTATCTACTGTGCATACAAAAGTGCTCAGCAGCAGCGCAGTCACACATGTAACGGATAATCTGTCGATGATCGAGGCTGGATGTTAAACATAAGAGGTTACAAAACTTAACCGGAGAGATCACACCTGTAGATTGGTCTTGAATGCATATATGTATATTGTTTAATTTTTGTATACCCTTGCAAAGGGTATTATAACTTTTCCCAGAAGTTTGCAACGCATAGAAATATTCATTTCCGACCCCATAAACTATATATATTCTTGATAAGGGCGACGAGCTGAGTCGATTGAGCATTGTCCGGCCGTCTGTCCGTCCGTCTGTCTGTTATGAAATTTTTCATACTGCACGCTGCTAATATGTCGGAAACGACCGGATCGGATGACTATATCTTATAGCTGCCAAGGGAATCATCGATCAAAAAATGGGTCTTAATCAGAAAAACTTGTTTGTTTTCAATGTTAGCGTCCTCAAACTCTCCCATTATTAATGTTTTATGCTTTCCAACAGATTTCCCAATTTTGGTCTAGATTGGATGACTATATATTATACCTGCCATAGGAACCATCGGTCGGAAAATGGGTCTTAGTGAGGAAAACTTGTTTGTTTTCAATGTTAGCGTCCTCAAACTCGTCCATTATTAATATTATATGCTTTCAAACAGATTTGCAAACTTTGGTCAAAATCGGATGACTATATCTTATAGCTGCCATAGGACCGATCGGTCGGAAAATGTGTCTTAGTGAGAAAAACTTTTTTGTTTTAAATTTTATCTTTCTTAAACTCGACCATTGTTAGTTTGATATGTTTTCAAAAAGAAATTGGGTGGAAAATGGGTTTCAGTTACAAAAATTTTTGATTTTTATGTAAGCGTTCTTAAACTCTGACATTTCAAAAACAGCATTGGCAAGGGTATAAAAACTTCGGCACAGACGAAGCTAGCTTGGCCTTCTCGTTTTTGATTTATACACTCAGAAAAAAATATTACCTAAAACTGTTGAAAATTACCAGAAATTTAAGTCCATTTTACCTAAAATGACAGCCAAGGAATATATGGACTTAATTTCAGGCCTCTATTACCTAAAGTGTTCTAGGCAATAAATTTGGTTTTTAGGTAATCTTCTTCTTTATTGGCCCGATGTTGCATCACAACCGCTTGACGGTCTTGGCCTCTGCAATGAATGTCCTCCACTCGCTTCTGCATTGTGCGAGCTGGCACCAGTTGTTCACACCAAGATTGGAAATGTCTTTCCGCACTTGATCATCCCATCTTAGTGGTGGGCGACCCCTCCTGCCTTGTCCTCCAAAGTCAGCCGCCTTCGCTTTGTACGACTTTTTTACTGGAGCTTCTTCATTCATCCGGATTACATGTCCTAACCAGCGCAGCCGCTGTTGCTTTATGCGCTTGACTAGACTGATTTCCTTATAGAGCTCATACAGTTCGTGATTCATTCGAATGCGGTATCCATCGCCAACTTTTAAAGGTCCATATATCCTCCGAAGGATTTTTCGCTCGAAAACGCCAATCGCCTCCTCATCCGCTGCTGTCATTGTCCATGCTTCTGCGCCGTATTGCAGGACTGGGATGATGAGCGACTTGTATAGCGCAATTTTTGTTCTTTGAGAAAAGGCTCTGCTCTTGAACTCCCTACTGAGCCCGTAGTAGCATCGGTTTCCAAGAGTAATTCTTCTTCGGATCTCCAGGCTGATGTTGTTGTCGCCGGTAATCATCGTCCCGAGGTAGACAAAATCGTCTACAACCTCAAAGTTGTACTC
Source organism: Lordiphosa magnipectinata (assembly GCA_037044535.1). Classification (NCBI taxonomy): domain Eukaryota; kingdom Metazoa; phylum Arthropoda; class Insecta; order Diptera; family Drosophilidae; genus Lordiphosa; species Lordiphosa magnipectinata. The sequence goes on from JBAMBO010000563.1 coordinate 267,936, forward strand.
CCCCATAGTAACAAATTGTCCAAGACGCGTAGACTTCTTGTCCGTGGATACTAGGTATTTTGTCTTGTCCTCGTTTACCGCTAAGCCCATCAGTTTAGACTGCTTCTCAATCTCTGAAAACGCCCTGCTTACCGCCCGTTCGTTTTTGCCGATAATGTCAATATCATCGGCGTATGCGAGTAGCATTAGATCTTTATAAAGAAAAGAGCCCGATCTGTTGGCATTTGGGCACTGGCGCAGTATATACTCCATCAGTAGATTAAAGAAGTCACACGATAGGGTGTCACCCTGCCTAAAACCTCTCTTGGTATCAAATGGTTCGGAGAGGTTCTTTCCTATTTTGACGGAGCTTCGAGTGCTTCTCAACGTCATCATGCAAAGTCGAACGTACTTTGCTGGTATACCAAAGGTAGACAGGGCTTCAAAGAACCTTGACCTTATCGGTGTGTCAAAGGCTGATTTATAATCAACAAAAAGATGGTTGGTTTTGATATTTCTCACATAGGTCTTCTCCAGGGTTTGTCGTAATGTGAATATCTGGTCTGTGGTGGATTTACCAGGTCTGAAGCCACACTGATAAGGTCCGATCAGTGTGCTAATAAGCGGCTTTAGACGTTCACAAATAATGCACGACAGAATCTTATATGCGATGGGAAGGAGACTGATCCCGCGGTAGTTGGCGCAAACTGCAGGGTATTTTTAGGTAATATATGACCTAAAATTTTGGGCAATATAAAAAAGCCAACATTTTAGTCAATAAATAAGCTTTTTAGGTAATATGTGACCTAAAATTTTAGGCAATGTAAGACTATAACAACACATCCCAAAACACCACACCTCCACCACTAAATTGTTCAATTTGTTCAATTTCCATCCGTCCCAACGGGCAAATTTTAAAACTTACTTAAAATATTGAAAGGATATTTCCAGAATTTTTTCAAAACATATAAAATAGGTTGATTTCCCGATAGTCAATATTATATATGCTCAATGTCAAAGTATGTTTAATATAAAATTTGTATTTCATTCTTTGCAAGTGAATTTCGCGGAAAGTTATGGCTGTCCCATCATGAAACCTTTTTTAGAGTACTAAAAATTTCCAAAGTATTATTCCTCATTTTTTTGAAAAATCTCAAAATGGTAATTTTTCCATAAACCGCGATTTAATTTTTTTCTTTAGTTTCGGCGGTTTCTTCCTCCAGTTCAACCATCGCAAATATTTTTATGGCAAAGCAATATTTTTGGAATTTTTTTTTTTATTTTTAGACTCATCAAATATTTAGCTATAAGGAACTTTAACAAAAAAAAAAACAATCGCTATATCTTTGCATCCCACAATGGAAAAACTCTGAACAAAATATTTAAATTCGTGGAAAACTGCTGCTATAGCCTGACAAAAAATTCAAATGTTTGGAGACTATGAAAAAAAAATAGTTGCCCGCTTGTGAAATAATAATACTAAAGCTGCCTTTACACTTTTCATATATCTCTAAATAGTGGGTTGACAAACTTCTCTAAAGAGAATCTCTTATCGAATTGAACCTGTCAAATTACTTAAAAAAAGCCAACATTTTCCAAATATTTAGAGTTATTTCCTTTGCTATTACACTATCGTCAAAGAGTCTCTTTAGAGATGTTTGACAAGTGTAAAGGCAGCTTAAGGTTAGGAAAATGGCATTATTTTAAGGCAAAGGATTCCTAAAAAATTTAGTCCTAAAACAAGATTGTTTAGGTAAAATGCCCTATATTTTAGGAAATTAGTGCCTGAAAATCACATTTTAGGTAATAAAATCCATTTTCATAAAATTTAAGGAATATCTTTTTTCTGGGTGTAGATTGATTTTACTTTAAGGGTGGTTTGGTTTAAAAGTGACATAACGCATAAGGGAAAAACTATAACTTTTCATGGGCTCACTTACTGCTTGTTAAGTTTTCTCCATCTCCACGAAGAAGCGCTTCCCAGTGTCGATGTCCAATCTGAAAGGCCTCGAAAAAAAAATCTAACACCAATTAAGTCACCTTCGCGGCACAATTAAGAAATATACTTTTAGAGTAAATGGAACTCAGTCAAAAAAAAAATTCCATTATTCCGTAAGGGAACACAATGGAAGAGAAAACGCTCAGGCTAAGCTCTCCAACTCTCCACTTCAATTTGGTTTTAGCACTCACAAAAGGAATTGAAATCAAAAGTAATGAACGAACACATAACGGTTGGACCACTCACACAAATGCATTTAAATATGCATTAAATGATTAGGGAATTTAAATCTATTCTTGCTGATTCGGCATCTTCAGCTTCTCTTTCTCTCTCTCTCTCTCTGTCACAGCCACAAAAAATGCCGCACAAAAAAAAATTGTGCGCGCGAATTTTAGGGGTGGTGGGGGGTGTTTATACCGCCTTCCGCGTTTTTTTTCTTTTGGCGGTCAGTTTTCACTCGCGGCACTCTTTTCTCTCCTCGCTCGGCGTGTCGATTTGAAAAATCGGGGTGAAATTGACAAAAAATCAACGGGCTTGACGTCCGATCGATGCCTTGCCGTCTGCTTGCTGCAGACTCCCGAATCAAACTCCAGAGAGCTGCTTTGACCTGAGTTGAGCGGGCCGCAACTCTCCACTGCTGGCTCTCAGCGGATGTAAAAAAAAATTCCCAAACGGTAATGGGAGAACAGGTGCCAAACCTGGAATTGGAATGTTTGAACACAAAACAAAAACTCTCTTACTAAAGAAATGGAATTTACTGTGCAAAATCAATCCGCTCTACAAAAATAACTTCCTCCTTCTCTTTTCACTCACCAGAAGCTGTTTAACTGTTTGTAATTCGAGTAGGTTTTTTCTAACACATGCACTGCAACTGCACTTAAGCTATTTTTTTCCACACCACACTTGGAAATAAATACTGTTTCGAAGGAAGGCTCAATTATGGGACTTTTTAGCTCTAAGTTCAAAAGCGATCTTATGGTTTACGCTTAACTCTTAACAGGGTCTTCGCCACATTTTCCTGAGAGAGTTGAGAGAGGCTGTTAATGCAACGATTCTCTCACTATGTAACCGCCTTACGTGGCAAGGCCAAAGTTACATAACATTCCAATAGGAGGCGCTCCCGCCCACTCTCTAGCTGGATGCTACAACTGAAACTGATTTTTGTACCCGTTACTCGTAGAGTAAAAAGGGTCTACTAAAGTCGTGCAAACTGGCAGATGTAATAGGCAGAAGGAATCATTTCTGACCATATTAAGTACATATATTCTTGATCAGCATCAACAGCCGAGTCGATATAGCCATGTCCGTCTGTCCTTCTGTATGAACACCTAGATCTCAGAGACTAGAAGAGCTAGAGCAACAAAAATCCTATTGTCTGCCCGCAGATGAAGTTTATTTCAAATTTTTGCCAAACCCACCCCCGCCCCCACAATAAAAAATGTTGAATAACTCCCACAATATCACAAAGATATCGATCTCAAATTTAAAACGTACATTTATATTCACAATATCTATAAGCCCTGAAATTTTCAGCAAGATCGGATGATAAATAGCCGAGTTAAAAAATGTTGCGTACTTTTCGACTGTCCCACCTCAGGCACACAGGAAGGTTGTTAAACATTTCTTTCCGTGAGTAACGGGTATATCGAAGTCGGTTAGAGCCGACTTTAACTTACGCTCTCGTTTTTTGGTAAGAACGGAAATCCGCTTAGAGTGATTATTGGAACCGTCAGCGAGCGGATTTGATAATAAGTTAGTTTTCTATTGAAGTTTTTGATTATAGGGAAGAGTTATAGAGGGGCAATCGACGCCAACAAATCTTTATAGACTAGCTGCGGCATAAAGTTTTTGGATCAGGATAAATTCGATACAATATGATACGATACGATAATACGATGATAATATGAAAAAAATGAATATGTATAATGAAAATGCTTCAAAACGATATCGAAGAGAGCTTCAAGAAGAAAACCTTGAGTCTAAAAACAGACTAACGGTTTGACATTTGAGGAAATAATATGTAATAAAAACGAGATAAAGATTTCCTTTTAGAAGCCGATCTAGGAAATAATAAAACACTATCAAATATGATGTAACAGTTCATGACTATTAAGCTAATGTTCCCACAGGCAAAAAATTTGAACATATAGTCAGGGATAACGGCAATCTACAAGAAGTTCTCGAGGTACCAATGTAATACCAAATGATTTTCTTAATAATTTAACCCGAAAATATTGGCCGATTTTTGTATTTTCTGGTTGAGTTTGGGTTTTTTTTTTGTGGAATATATGAGCTCACTCGCAATCATGTTGTCATTTCACTCGAGGCATTATGACCTCAAAACACTAAAAATATAGATTAAAAGTATTTTGATAAGTTTAAGTTAATCATGAAATTGTATTGAGGGAAAATGCAGAAGTTGAACAGTAAGTTTATCTTTATGTATAATGAGTAGATGATTTGGGGCTTACTTAATAGCCGCATTATTTAGGTGTAGCTCACAGAATCATCATGACAACAATTGTAGCTCAATTTTGGTATAGAATTCAGCATCTTTCAATATAAAGCATTCGAAAAGTTAACATATAAATATCGGCGCAAAATATTACTAAAATTATACGACATCCGCCACGTTTATTAAACAAAAGTATCGATATTTCAATAATAATTCAGGCATCTGTACTTTCGATCCATATTTTCAAATCAAATATCCCACCCCCTCCATATAAATGTTAATCCAAAACGCATCGCTTGTTTCTTTTCCAACGTGTGCTTTATTCTTATTACTCAATACAAACTCCATACTTTTTCGCTTCTATATTTTTTGTTCATCCATTTTCGTTCGTTCATAATATTTTGTTGTGGCTTTGTTTTTGTTTTGTTGTTTGCTAAATTTGTTTTGTTAAGTTTACTTTTGTGACTTTGACGGTGTTTTCATTGAATGTCGCTTAAACAATTTGTTTATGATAATGTTTTTTAAATGTTCTGTTCATTTGTGGGCTGTGTTTACGTTGTGATTAATGATTATTCGTGATGTATTTTGTTTCGTTAAATGCAAGTTTTGTTGTGGTTCTTCTCTTCTTCTTCGGAATGTACACAAAAACCAAATGGGAAACGATACTGAGCGGGTTGATGCAATAATTCGTTGGATTTAACATGAAATTGATATATATATATATCGATATATTTGGATGTATATACAAAATGAAATGAGAAAGCTATATGGTACAATAATATTTTGTTAGGTTAACGAAGCGAAGTAGAGTTAAGAAAAAATTTGGATCAATAAATTTTGTTTGTATTGAAGACTTGAGAAATTTGTTTGGTAGCTAGCTTAAATTTTGGTTTTTTTCATTTATAAGAAAATTATATGCGAAATTTGGTTTTGCGGTAAAAATGATCAAGTAATTTTAACTATGCGTTCAACTAGTTTGGTTTATGTTCATATTGAAATATATATATATATATTTGTATATGATTTATATATAACGTATATATAATTTATTGCGGTTTATCATTTGCCTATAAATCCATAGAGTTTCGTGTGATTTTTGCAACTATTTATGGTAGTATTATTTTAAGTATGCGGAATAGTTTCCCCTTTGTAGTTTAAGTATAAATTGTTGTATGTCGTTCGTATAAAATGTTGTTTTATTTCAAACATACGCAAAATATATTTTCTTGTATAGATTCATATTGTTTACTTAGCTAGGTTTCATTTGTTTACTTGTGTTTTTGTTTTTGTTTTTTTTGTTGAAACAGTAACTTTCAGTCATCTTTTTTAATCGTAATAATACATACATACATTGGTTTATGAGCGTCGTGTACAATGCATTAAAAAAATGCATTTCTTATATAGTGTGTCGTGTGTTTCACTAATTTTGGTATAAAAGCTAAAACATCCATATGTGTGTGTGTGTGTGTGGTGTGTGTGTGTGTGTGTGGGTGTGTGATTTATCTGCTCTCTAATCCCGTTACAAAAAATGTTTCAATTTTAAAAAATTGCTGTTCGATTTGAAAACTTTCCCCCCCTTTTCCCCCAAAACTAAATTTGATTTTTACTTATTTTTGTTTTTGGCAGTTATCGTTTGTTAGTTCTCTCTTCATCTTCAATATGTTTTGTGGTTGTTGCTATAATTTATATTATTATTATGTATGTATGTATATGCTAAGCAACTAACATTGGACCATTCCATTGCGCGACGCACTATATAAGAAAATCTAGCTACTTGATTATTATTATTATTATTATTATTTTATGCATATATTATATATATTTCTATTTCTAGCTCAAATTATTATGCTTGGTATGTTTGTTATTAAAAATTGAATATGCATTTAACGTCACCAGCTCCAGCTCCAGCTGCTCGATGCCAGCGGCACCATACTATACACGGCATTCATCAATGGCCACTGCCTTCCCCCTATTCCCAGGCAGCACACACATAACATCTGATACAGCTGCTGTCTCATTGAGATGATTATGACTAGAACTAAAACTACGGCCAGAAAAAGTCATCAGTCGCACTCCGGCCCCTCCGAAAAATGGCCACGCACATCGAGCGCCGATGCCAACTGAAAGATAATGTGCGACAGCGATGGATGCTCCAGCAGCTCATTGGCCGGCAACTGGGGCTCGCATCGTGGTCGCATATGTCGGCCACGGAAACCGCGATGCAAACGCAGCACCACATCACAGAAGACGAAACGTAAAATGAGTGTACGCAGAAAATCATCGCCAAAGAACTGAACATAGGAAGAGTCTGGAAAAAGAGGCAGAGAAAGTTGAAAACATTTTGTTATCGGAAAAAATATATACTCAACTTAAATTTGTACGTTTTATTAATGATAATGTCCACACTAAGGTACAACCAGAGGTGACCACAATGTATGCCCCTTAGGGTGTACGCCGATAAGGTACCATGCGAAAACTTAACATAAACCGTCATAAATAATTGCTTTTAGGGTGAACAAAATAAATTAAAAAATAGTGGAAAGCTAACTTCGGCTCGACCAAAGTTTATATACGCTTGCAGCTTGTATAATTTATATAAATTAAGGAATTAAATGATTTTCGTCGAACATTCTTAGCTGAGTTGTTTCCCAAACTCAGCAATAGATGGCGCCACTACTTTGAGCATTTGCTTGCCAGTTTGTTATATGGCAGCTGTAAGAAACTCCCCAAAATTGTGTAGATACCGATAATATTCTTAACTAGAAAGTATAAAGACGCTACCATTGAAAACAAAAAAGTTTTCCTCACTAGAACTATTTTTCGATCGATAGTTCCTATGGCAGCTATAGTCTATAGTCATCCGATTTGGATCATACTTGGCAAAATTGTGTGATAGCATATAATATTGATCAGTAACAAGTTTGGGAGCGATAGCATTAAAAACAAACAAGTTTTTCATCCAAAGACTTTTTTCAGAACTATATTTTGTATGGCAGCTATACTATATAGTTGGCCAATTTTCAAAAAACTTGGTGGAATTGTGTAAAAGCATAGAAGCATTATAAATACGAGGTTTGGGGACGTTTGCGTTGAAGACAAAAAAGTTTTTCTCACTAAAACTACTTTTTCGACCGATGGTTCCTATGGCAGCTATACGCTATAGTCATCCGATCCGGCCGGTTCCGACAAATGTGCAGCGTATTTGTACCAAAAGACTTCGTGCAAAGTTTGGTTACGATAGCTTTAAAACTGACGGAGAAGATAGCATAAAAACAGACGGACGGACGGGCAGACGGACATGGCTATATGAACTCAGCTCGTCATGCTGATCAAGAATATATATATTTTATGTGGTCGGAGATGCTTCCTTCTATGCGTTACAATCATTTGGACAAGGCCTTACAAGTGTATAAATACACAAATATTACATATACAACACGTACGCCTTATCGAAATCGTCATCGAATTCTCCGTATTAATTTGAAAGTTGTCTAATTTGAATTTATTCGAGCAACAAATAAATTTGCAGCGTGGAATCGAAGGTATTTTTATTTAGGACAAAATTTTCAAGACTGTTCATTTTGGAAAGTGCAACTTATGTGGCTTGCCGGCTGGAATCAGCATGGACTACAAGCGGTGTTCAAACAAGGTCTTTTTAAACGTTTCAACAGGCGAACTCGGTAAATGTCTATTATGCGCCCTTTCTCTCCAAAAATTCGGGAATCAATTTTCCTCAATGGACCGCGAATTATAAAGAATTTACTTGCAGAAATTAATTGGCGGTCATCCATGGTTCTTTTTTAATGCAATTTTGTAATTGTAATCCCAAATCATGGGGTTCGAGATTCCTTTTTCGCTGCCATGCCATTGTTCAGATGGAGAACAAGAAAAAAAATCAAAAAATTTAGTTCAATTTCGAAGAAAGTGTTGTGGCAAGCTCACACATAAAACATAGAGCGGCTGTGGCGTAACTTGAAGGGCAAAATTCCACACTGTGGTCGACGCCAAAAGCACTATTTGGGATGTTTGGTCAAGTTCAAATTCCACATAAAATTTCCTCTTCATTCTGTGAGAGTTAATGAAAACTATTCATGGCCATTGGACATCTGTACAATCCAATGGTAGAATTAAATTTGAACGCAGATAGGCATTTCGACGAGGTATGGAAATCGGTTAAGGAATGGAAAATACAGTTAAAGCTCTAAGCATGTAAAAAACCCGATGGTGAAAATGAATTGGAATTGGAATTGCGAGGTCGTGAGTTCGAATCCCATTGCAAATATTTTTTTGATTTGTGGTATCTTCCAAATTAAGTCCATGGATAAACGAGTAAGTTAAAGCAACGAAATCGAGTTTTTTCCATTTTTCCTGAGACTACATAGCATTTGAGTTTGAAGTTTTACAGAGAACCGTAGGAGGGTTAATAAGTTGAGAGATGATAAATCTTGTTTTTAAGATTTTTAATATCATTAGAAGGTATTATAATCTTTTTTTCGAGATTGTAAGCTTCTTAAAAAAGAAAAGATATTCAATTTAGTTTTTAGATTGATTTTTTTTTTGTTTTTATTTTGCTAGCTCTCTCGGCTCGCGTTACTACGCCCCCGTTAGTATTTAAAACACAAAACAAAGAATTGAAGCTGTGATTACAATTGTCATTTATAAAATCTTTACTTTTTCGACCATTTATAAATTCACCCGTGTTCGCTATAATCTAATCTCATACGAAAATGAAGCATAGGTCGCAAAAATTGGTCCCCCGTTTGCCTATGTCAGAAAACGACAGCATCCGTGCGACCTATATTATTAAAGTTTTTGTTAGCTCTAATAACGTCTCTGACTACAATCGGCTGTGAATAGGGGCATAGCTGGCCGGACGGGCAAATAAAATACCCCCACCGTGTCGGAGTCGTTATTAGTTTATTTTGTAATTTTATTAGATTTTCTTTGATAGGCTTCCTTAGCTCATAAAATTTTTTTGTAACGTATTTATACTTTCGTTGACAGCATTTGTTTGTCGACTCTAAATGAATAAATAAAAATAAATAAATAAATAAATATTGAAAAGAGGTACCGATACAACCTTTAACTACGCTCTCTGCTGCTATTTGGTAGTGAGAGGAAAGAAACACATTTTTTTGATTTTTTTCGTCTTAGATCTTTTTGGGACCGTTTGGCCTAATTCCCGAATTCAAAAGGTCTTCTTCGTATGTATGCATCAGTGTGTAAGGCTCGGCTAACGAAATTAATGTATGCGACGAACTATACGAGCTCTCTCGTTCTCTCTTGCATAGACTCTCTCTCTGCTCTGGCGCAACTCTTGAATCTGCAACCTTTTCAAATAACATTTTGAGAGTTTGGTCTTCGAGACGCACGCAATTTAAGACCAATTGACTGAGTAGGGCCTGTTATTCGGTTGCTGTCAGACCGATCAGTGCTGTGTGGTCAACCATAGCCACTTAACAGTGAGCGCGATAATAGAACACATTCGGTTGCGGGAAGCCCAGGCCCCTTTTATATTTGGTTTTTCGTTCAGTGACGTGAGCAGAGCGAACTGAAAAAGAGTTGAGAGTTATTTACGAGCTATGAAATTGAGTAATTTTCGTCATTTTTTAGAGCTTTCGATCTTGACCATCCGTCTATTAACCCGACTTCATAATAATCAAAACTCATTGCCCCAGTTCTCATTTCCGAATCCGATCGATCGGAATTGGAAACAGTTCCGATTCACAAGAAATGATTCGGTTGAAACGTTTTGCCATCATGACAGTCGAATGAAAATAAATAAAAATTTTAAGACAAAAGCCCAATAAAACAATCGGTTTTTCGAAGCGGGAGCATTTAACAATTTCAATTCCGGGAACAATCCTGTCTACGCCTATTTACCCATCTATATAACCGTCTCTATGACAATCTAAACTCACTTATGAATTTTGAAAATTTCGAGATTTGTTGGACCATTCGACGTTTACCTTGCATGTACGCGAATATTTACCCGTCTTTATGACAATCTAAATTATTTATAAAATTTTAACAATATTCATTAGTTTTATATTTAAATTGGGTTAAACTTGAGCCGAACCAAGGCTGGAACCAAAACCTTTACACAAAGAGTTAAGTTTTTGAACATTTACGATTAGTAAATTTGGGTTTGGACCCGAGAAAATGGTTTAAGTTTCCAGCCATGATATAAATGGATTCTTATCTTTTAGTCCCGTTCCTAAATCAAATCAGCATTATACATAGATCTTGAAATCAAAAATTCTTTAAATTTAGTCAGAGGTCATGGTACTAAATCAATTTAGGAATTGAAGAGATAACCAGGTGGCCTTTAAACTTTTATTTCAAACAATACTAAATTTTAATTAAGACCTATAATCCAATATGGTGAAGCTAATGGACCTTAAATACGAGCCAACAAAATTGGTTTACATTCTTTTCCTTTCTTAGCTAATGAACTAACTTTCGAATTTAACTAAAATAATTTTATTGTTAAACCGACAACTGGTCCTTTTTTACCAGAGACTTTCCTATTGTAAACCTAATTCAGCTTTCATTTCATTCTTACCTATAAATCCAATACCCTGTTCGATTTCATCGATGCGACAACGCGTTACCAAGCGAGAGGCTTCCGTTATGAAACGATCCACATAGGTTTGGCAGCGTTCCCAATGATGTATGGGTACATCGCCCACATTGCAAATGTAACAGAGAGCCGTAAGCGGGGAGTGCAGGAACAATGTAAATAGCGAACCATGATGCTGGACATCAGCTGGAAATATCAAGATTTTATATACATAATCTGTGACCAAACATATGCCCTTTTTTTTTGCAAACCTTGAAAAGCGGGTGGCACATCTTGCGGTGACATGAGTATGACCAGGGGTTGACCAAAATAACGCGGTATATGCTGAAAGACAAACGAATTGTCCGAATCGATGATAATGAACATGGGCCGGCGTGTGAAGGGATACAGATCGCCCGGATAGAGACAGTGGTTCTCCTTGTAGGATTTACCCCGGCATGAGAGTCCACCACCATCGACGCTATCACGTTTGACGCTGGTGGCCAGGCCACCCAGTTCATAGCCGTCTAGAGAGGGTAAATAAAACCGATTATTATTACGGATAACGATTGATTCAGATTACTATTGTACTTACAGTCCTCAGGATGCTTGGTGGTGGAGAAACAGCCATCCGCCGACATATACAACAGTAGAGCACCACCTAGTGGCAGTTCCTTAAAACCACTGGCCAGAAAGACCAGCAGCTGGCTAATCGAAGGCTTATACAGTAAATATTTATGAGGATTGTCTCGATAATTCCGACCATTCTCCATATAACCCTTGGAGCCGGGCACTCCATATGGTGGTATACGACTGGCCGCCGGGCTGGCATCGTGTCCATGCAGGCCATGTGACATGCTCAACGGATTGGTGGCCGATTCCGTGGGTTCACGCTCCAATGTCTGCAGCATCCGAAACATATCCATGGTAAGTTCCGAGAATTTTGCCTGCTCACAGGCGGAACCCACTATGAGAATTTCTTGCAGACTTAGGGTCATGTGCGGCGAACGCTCGCACGGTGGTGTTGTTAAAGGGGATAACCTAGAACCAGAACCACTAAACCATCAGTCGTTGGTAATTGTGCTCAAGCACAAGCGATTGCCGGGGGCCCGTGCTTTCACAGAAGAATTGAGAATGTGGCGCACTAATGAGGTGAATGGAGAGGGGGGGTGTGGGTGGTTTGTGGGAGTGTGCATGTGTGGGTGAGTGTGTGTGTGTATTTGGGGATAAATGGTACAACACATGAAATGATAACATTCTAGTGGTGTGTGTGTGTTTTGTCTGCCAAGGGACAATGAAACAAGTGAAATTATTCCGCCGACTTAATAATTAATAATTCCGCCAAAAAAAAGAGAACATAATTTAGCTCAAAAATATGTCATACTAAAGCGACATTATTCCGCCACAACTATCATTTCGCGCGAAATAGATTCTTTATTAGAAAAGCGTTATAACCTCGCGCTTTCAAACGACATAAGATCGCCATAGATTTTGATATTAATACGACATAATTTAGAGCATTAAAAAGGCCACAACTCGGCGCGGAATTATGTCGCTTTAAATCTACTGAATAACAGTTTCATTGCCCTTCAGCACTTGTGATCTGTGAAATGTAAGTGTGTTGTTTTTGTGGGGAGCAGGATTCATGGATAAGTGCGTGAATTGATGAAATGACAACGGTGAGTGTTTTTTCTCTGGTGTTTCAAGTCTTCTGTGATAAGCACAACAAAATAATCAACTTAAGCAAAACTTGTATACCTACGCTAAAAACAGAAGTACAGATTAGATTTGCTTACAACCCCACAAGCTCTCCAAAAACTTCTCCTCCGCCGACGAAAGCACGGGCTAAGTGTACGCTGTATCAATGCCAAGGTGCATTAACGACTCACCTGTGTGACAGTATGATGGGATTGGAGTCAGCATGCAGCACGGCCACCGCCGCCTCGGCCTTAATGAAGCCCTTGATTTCCTCCAGCACTAGCGACCATTCCAGATGATCTTCCGGCTCGTAACTGAAACCAAATAGCAACAATGATATACACATTAAAGAGTCTTAGCCATTTCCTCTCTCTTTACGTGTTGGTATACTCCTGTATCTGCTTTTCCAGTTCGGTGACCAGCTCACGCACCAGCTTCATCTTCTTGAGCAGCAGACAGACAACTATAAAGCGTGCATAATATCGCAACTTTTTCACCATTAAATCGGGTCGATCCTCTTTGGCGGCACGGGAGTAATAAGCACGTCCACGTATGGCCGCATAGAACTGATACGCCTCATTCAGGTAGTTGGTTTCGCTGGTTCTTAAACTTTAAGTAGAAGAATGAGTTGATTGTGAGTTGGCAGAATGATTACACCATTCCCAAGGGAATACTCACTAATAGTGATAATAAAGCTGTCCTATTTTGCTAGCTATCTCGCCAATTTGCCAGCGTTTCAGTCCATACTTTGAGTCAAGCACCATGCGATGTTGTTGCTGGAATTTCCATAATTTTGTATAAACATCGAAGGTGCGTCCAAAGTAGGCTTGCCACTGCCGGTGACCATATTGCGGCAGATCTCTGTAATGAGGTCAGATAATAAAATGTATCACAATTATTGTTCTATACATATAAAAAGAACTTTAGGTTAATAGGGTAAGTTTTTCTCCTACAAACCCGGAACTCTACTTGTCTAATTATTTTGCAGTCTATTCCCACTAAACATTTTCCGCTTATTTTGCTTGTGGGAGAATTTTCAAAAATCGGGAAATATGTGTCCAATTATTTTGCATAATGTGCTTAAAAACCGGTTTTGAAGACGATCAGATAAAACAAACAAACTTTTCCCAGTATTTTCACCCACTTTAAGAATGACATACATACTTTAATGAAGGTCTATGTGAAATCTTAGATCTGAAGCTAGGCGGTTTGGGCTATGGGCTGATTATAATCAGTCAGTCAGACGGTCTAAGAGATTTAGTGTGCTTCTCCCGATATCAGACGTTAATGATACACATTTTCCCTTCGCTGTTACATACTTAAATGAAGGTCTATGGAAAGTCTTGGTTCTCAGGGTAAGGTGGTTTGGCCTGTGACTCTACCACGATCCTAAGATTCTTTGTAACATTAAATATTTAACCTTTGTCGCCTAAGTCATAAACATGCCACCTTTTGTAATAGCATTAAATATTAATAGCGGCAGTCACAAAGATCAGCCCAGCCCAGCGGACACACCACTTGAAAAGTATCAAATAAGGGAACCACTTGAAAAGGTCATCCGGTTCCCACCACTTAATATGCATCGTGTGAGGCAATGTGTATTCCTCACACGAATGCATTTTTATATTTATACACACGCAGCTATCTTACAAAATACTGCCTTAGTTAAGAATAGAAATTAAGGAATGAGAAATTTAGAAATAAAAGGTAGAACGCTAACACTGAGCGTGTCAGTACAAATGAAATCTTACAAGCGTGCTCAATTTAAAGTGTATAAGTCTATACAGCTGACTTTACACTTGTCATATAGGTCTAAATAGTCGGTTGTCAAAACTCTCTAAAGAAATTCTCTTATCAAATAGAATCTGTTCTATTTCAACACAGAAGTCTACATATTCTAAGTAGTCAGAGTTATTTGCTTTGCTTTACATTATCTCTTTAGAGATATATAAAAAGTGTAAAGGCAGCTTTCGGGACTGACTGCAGCTGATTTGGTTTACAAATTCCAAGTTTATAGCCTGAATACTATTTAAGGCAGGGTAGAAATATAATGTTACTACATAAAACAAAGCTTTTCTCTAAATTTAGAGAAATTTGGATTGGCCCTTTGCGGCTGTATAGCCAATTTTACATTTGATTTTCTCTAAATTTCGGTATGGCTCTGAATATTTCATTATGAAATATGAATGATTTCTGAACCTGTTAAATCTGGTTCCGAATGTGTTAAATCAGTAAAAATATCTTACTTAAACATACTTGTTTGAACAAGTTTTCAATGCTGCTGAAACTGATTGTGGGCCGGGTCAACTTGTTGATTCCAATTTCACATATGTTTTGTCGTTCATCACAATGCACTCAACTGAATCAATGCACTGCTCTGAATATCAATCAGATTTGGTGTGCTTCTCCGGGACGTTAATGGTAGAAATTTTCCCTTCACTATTTCAGCTGGACTGTTCCTAGATGTTCCCTGTTGTCATGAATTGGCATACAATTTTTCACAGGAATACCACCTTAGCTTCTCAATATCTTGGCTTTGATTATAAAATTATTTTATATTTCTAGAATATATTCAAAGAGTTTCTAAGGAAAATAAATTGCATTTATCGGTGTATTTCGAGGCAATAGAAAATATTGGAAATGAAAAACACTTAAATATTTTATAGCCAAAATTCGGGATGTGAATTTACAACATTGAAATTTCTATGTCTTTATTCGCCGCCTGCAATTGTTTAAATACTAACTGGATGTTTGTTTGAAGTGTGAACAGCAAAACAAGTCCGCTGATGAGAGAATTTGGTTATTCTCGAAATAGCGATCGTTGTACGGACTTACTCAATTGCTATTCCAAAATGTTGTAATTAATATGTGTTGATTTGTGTTGGTTATAAAGATTTATACTCAACCAAAGACCTTGAGCTAGCCAGATGTAACTTTGACTAAAATCAAAAAAAGGTCACTAAACTCCATATATGTACATATTTGTAATTAAATTCAAAAATTTGAATTTTTTAGAGCAAAGCCCTTTTACGAACGTTCCGCTAACTAGAAAAATGTTTGTTTTTGTAAAGTCAGCCACTTTTGACATTTGCAGTAGCATCAGGTGGGTTGTGTGTTAGTCATATACTACGTTTATACACACAAAACTATTTGTGCTTAGTGCCCTTTAAAGTATGCAATGCTTTTGAAAAGAAATGATTCAGAATTATGTTTATTTTATATTTGGCTTAACACAGATTATATTGTATAGCCATAACTGGTACGGTAATCTGGAAGAGTATACAGAGTATACACGCTGTCATAACTGGCTCTTGATGTCTGCGTTCTAATAGATAATTATAAAAGGAAATAAAGATTGCATACTTTGAAGGGCATTAATCATGATCAATTTTGTGTGTATAAACGTAGCAATAGTGCCCTTTGCTTCAACTTTAAAAAAAAAGCTTCAAGTAAATCAAGTCTGAAAGTTTTTTGATTCGATCAACTCAGCTCATATTAATAATAACTCGAAACTGATCAAGCTCCAAATACATCAAGCTCCAAATAGATCATGTTCTAAACATATCAATCTTATGTATTTCATTAGACCAAGACAAGTCAGAAAATGAGTCAAAATATATAAATATTCAGTGAAAAATCGGAATAGAAAGACTTCTGGAGCGATTGACCTACTCCTCCTATTTACCCGTCGACAATTGCCTACTATTAAGTCTTCACAATAAACTAAACTCATTATAAAATTTTTCAAATCGAGCACACTTCCCGGCCCAACGACCAGATGCATCACTGAGCGTAAGTTGCGTCGCTAACGACAGGTGACTCTTCATCAGCATTAACGACTGGTAATGCAGAGTGGTAATGCAACGACGCTTTGTACCGATCGGTACATTTGGCGGACATTCCCATACAAAATTCTTTAGGCAAAAATTACTCGAGGTGTAAGACAATCATTCCAAAAAACTGCCAAAATTTGCAAAAATGTTATAATGAGCTAAGATTGTTGTGAAGATTTAATAGTTGGCAATTATCCAATATTCTTAATATTTTAAACTTATATGAAAAATTTGGAAATAGCGCGGTCTTTGGACCGTTTAAATTAAAGTTATTAAGAGTTATTCTGCTATTCGGGGCGAAGACGAATCCATCAAATCAGAGATTATGAAAATCGGTACTTATTTTTGACGATTTCGCCCCACTTCACATATTGTATGTTCGCAGAAATAATGTTACGCTTAACTGCATGTTTGTGGAATCTATGTAAATCGGCTCTGGACCTAATTTTGTTTTAAGCAGCTGACGCCACATTGTTGCCACTTAAATTTAAAACGAGAAGACTAAGTTAACTTCGTCTGTGCTATTTGAGTTAAGCATGATTGATCTAGTTGCTTTGTTGAGCTGATCTGAGCTAAATCATTTCAAACAGATCATATAGACCAGCGATGCCCAGCCGTATGCTCTTTGAGTACGTTTTGTTTTTGTAATTACACCGAAGATAGGAAATCAATGATTCGTATACATGCAGGGCGCGTCGTATACAAAACGACACACATGCAAACGATTTCGTGTGTGTGCGTCGCGTAGAACAAAAACTGGTTTTGTTCTTCTTTGATTGGTGTTTGCGCGCGCTAGCAAACTGACCAACAACAATTTCATTATTGGTATTGGTGCTTTTCTTTGTGAGTATTGGCGAGTGCTCTGTCGTATGCTGCTTTTGGGCATGCCTGATATAGACCATGGCTCATGTCAGGAACTATAATTCAATGAATCAATAATTTTGTGAGCTTTAAGTAGAAGTTCAAAAATAGTTGAAATCAGAAACAAAGTCAACGGGAACTTTGATTCAATTCATGCAGAGCTCTAATGTGTACTGCGTACCGAGTATCGAGTACTGTTTTGTCTAGTATCGAGTACCGAGTGTCGATTCCTGAGAATCAAGTACTAAATATCGAGTACTGAGAGTCGAACACTGATTATCGTGTGCAGAGTACCGATTTTTGAGTATCGAGTACTGAGTTTCGAATACGCAGCATATAGTCCTGAGTTTCGAGTACTGAGTATAGAGTAATGAGTATCGAATACTAAATATCGAGTACTGAGATCGGGTACTGAGTTTTGAGTATCGAGTACTGAGTATCGAATGCTGATTACCGGCTACTAAGCATCGAGTACTAAATATCGAATTCTGAGTATTGAGTACTAAGTTTTGAGTATCTAGTCCTGAATATCCTAATTAACAGTGATTATCGAGAATTGGGTATCGAACTCTGAGTGTTGAGTGCTGAGTATCGAATACCGAGTATCGAATGCTGATCATCGGATACTAAGTATCGAGTACTAAATATCGAATACTGAGTATTGAGTAATAATTTTCGAGTATCTCGTCCTGATTATCCTGATTAATAGTGATTAACGGGAATTGGGTATCGAATACTGAGTGTTGAATACCGATTATCGAATACTGAGTATCGAACACTGAGTATCAAGAAGAGAGGACAGCAAATCTGTAAAAGTATTTTTAGCAGTGTTGCTCTGCAATAAGGGATCGTCTGTACCGCTGACTGTGACTGACTTTCAGACATTTAGGGCGCACGCACACTTGCGGCTAAAAGATGAACTGACGGCTGACCATGAAATTTTAGTCAGTCAGGAAGCAAAAAGAAACCTTCTTGATTGATTTCGCAAAGCTGAGCTTACAAATGATTTTAAAAGATCAAACCAGTGCTTGTTGTGCACACTATCATGCACGGAGCGTGGTTATTTGTCAAGCTCAGCCTTAACTTCTGCCGTCAGTTTATCTTTCAGCCGCATGTGTGCGCGCGCTCTTAGTGAGAATTGACTTCGGCAAGCATTCGGCTCCTATGACTGTGAATTACGGAATATGTTTGGCTCCAGGGGTTATGGCTGGGGAACTCTAGCTTAAATGCATATCGAAAAGAGAGCGAGAGATAGAGAAAAAATGTAAATCATAATGCTGCTGCATTGGTCCGGTTTTCTTGATGAAAAAATAAGGCTAAAGCGTCATGGGGCTATAAAAAAAACCCATAGACCTATTAAACCATATGCAATTTGAGGAGACTTGTTCTTTAAAAAATATGCCAAAGTTTCCAAAAAGGTCAAAATGGAATCAATGTTCAATTTCATGTCTCCGATTGTCATTCTTATTGTCAAGTTTGATAACTCAGCTTTGGTGATTAAAAGTGATTACTACTCGAATTTCTATAATTTTATAAATCCCGAGATTTGCATTATTTTCATTTTCATAGCTGATTGTTCTATTACTGTGGTAGAGCTTGTACCAAAAATTTTGTAAATAATTTGTTGGTCGTATTTTGTATTTTGAGAATCATCTAAGAAACTTCAAGCCCTTTTTCAAAAAGTAGAGTCAGAGAACCAAAAGAACAAAACAGATTTCGATTGCCCTGCATAAAAATTGTTTCAAATCAGATTCACAGGCTAAAAATGGAATTTCTTTTACTCACCTGAGCCCATTGAACAGCTGTTTGGATTTCTCAAGCAAATGGCAAAACTCCAAGACAAGCTTTCTATCCTGTTCTTCCGTGGATTCCATTTTCACCATGCCGTTCTTCTCAACCGCCGCCGCAATGTGTTATGTTTGTGAATCGGTTTGACTGCAATATAAGAAAATAGCTAAGTAATATTTGATAATGTAAATGTTGTGGATCGGGAGGAGTCCTAACCGCTTAAGCACACTTGGCATACTAAATGAGCAGAGCAGAGCAGGCCAGATGTCTCGCTCATCAAAAACTATGCCACAAATAAACAAACTTCTGAATCATGAAATTTGTATCTATCGCGCATATCGTATCTAATCCATAATGAGTGGCAAGAGTGGGGGGGGGGGGGGAGTGAGCCAAGGGATGCCCACTTGAGAGTCATACAACCGCTCGTTGAGCCATTGTTGACGTGTATAATTCTGATGATGATGATGATGATGATGCTAATGGGGATGATGTCAAAGTTAGTTTTTACCTAAATTTGTACCAGGTCATAGCTGAATTCAATTAAAATTTCAATTGCAACCAAAAAAAGAAAAAACAATTACATAGCCTTTTAAGTGCACATGGCACTGATGAAGCTAAAGTTGGCCAAAGAGACAATCGCTACTCTGGCCATAAAATGGAAGTGAAGCGCAGAAGGCGAAGCTATGCATCAAAAGCTCAATTAATAACGCCCGACCAAACGACCAACTGAAATTGTTTGATCAGAAAAAAAAAAGAAAACAGTAGGAAAAAAAGCAGAAGGGAAATGCACAAAAGGGTCGTCCTGCAAATGGCGCCACAGCGACCACATTGATTTGGCTTTGGACAAAACTAGGTCGTCCCATAGAGCACACAAAAACTTTCAATATGAGCTCATCAACAGCAGCCAGGCGCAAGAATCTGCGTCACCTCATATTTATGGCGCCTTTAATCAAATTAAGTTAACATTTAACAAGTTGAAATTACATAATATGTATAAAAAATTACGCATAAAACCAAACTAAGCAAACCGCTCCTGCTACTGCTCCAGCCGCTGACTTCATCATCAGAGAGCTTAACCAACGTCATCATCAGCATGTCAACATGTGGAAACCGGAAATGAAGAAACACAAATACTAAGCAAAGTCGTTGCCACTGCGATGTTGCTCATTAACACTCGTCTGGATCCCCGCAACCGCCTACCAGAATGCCAGAGCAGACAACTCTCTCTCTTACACACAGAAGCACATGGACTCGCTGTCAGTTCGGAACACCCAACAAAGATGTCAAGATTGTTGTGGTAAGTTGATAATTCAATCAACAATCCCCAAAGCAGACAGGACTGCGACTTTTCTAGAAGTGGGTAGGAAGACGATATAGAAGATACATTTTCTTATTTATAACTATAATCTGATAACTTTTCCTACACTCAGAAAAAAACGGCTGGGAGAGTTCTAGATCGATCGAGATAGAATTCATAACGTTTTGTACTTGATATTTCAAGTATGTTTGTCTTGGGTGTAAACGTTCTTCAATCGAAAAATGACTGTTAATGTTATTAAAATGAGTACAAACGTTCTTAAATCAAGAACTGGTTGTACTTACAGTAAACCGAAAAATTTAAGAAAAGTGCGTACTTTCTTTAAGTACAAAATAGACTTACTAATGCTAGCTCCAAAACGTGTGCTTCGAAAAATGCGAATTATTTTTAATCGAATCTGTTCTTAAAATTCATTCCTGGATCTAACACTTTGGGTATGGAATTTGGGTAGATTTCGGACGTACTGTAAAACCATCTTAATCTTTAGCTGATTCATTTGCTTTGAATTTTCCAAGCCTTATTTGATTAAATACAGTCGCACATTTTCAAGAACAAATTGGGAATGGCTTTAGAATTTAATGGTCTTAAACCAAGACCATTTTGTACCTATAATAAGCACTTTTGTTGTGTTTCCAGAATGTATTGCGGTTGAATTTAGAATTTATTTGACTTCAATTACGAATATTTTTCACTTATTTTAAGAGTAAATCGGGTTGAGCTTAAAGGCCTGTTCTGAGAAGCGCGGAAAATAAATTTTTATGACGCACTCCATATAAAAAACAGTGGCGGAAACTTTCCGCTGCGGAATCAAGTTTCTGTATTCTGAGACGCGCTAAATAAATAGACAAATGGTCTATCGATAGTTGACGTATCGATAGCGGTATGGATCGTGAGTGGATTGAATGAACAGCTTATGCCCTTACGAAAATATGAGCAGCTCATTATTTTGACGTCAAAATCGACAATGCAGGGGAAACAAGAACCCATAAGGAAACGCACAGAGAGATTTAATCGCGAGGAAACTGTAAGCTAAGGGCCACGAATCAGCCCAAGAAAATTACGAAATCCGCACTGGAATGCCATACCCCTAAAATCGTCTCCTATGCCAACGGACGCAAGCGTCCGCACTCCGTGGATGCCAAACAAACAGGTGGTGACATCCCAACCCGATCATCAAGTTTACCACCACCACAGCGAAATCTGTGTCGGCTACGGCTCCTACTCGGTGGAGTTCAAAAATGAACCCAATGCGGACCAGCTACAAATAGAGTTGGATAGCGATGCGACTGCTGTGGGCAGCATTGCCAGCTCCAGCGGTGTGCGCGTGGCTGTCAAACGCCAAGAGGAGGATTTTGAATATACGGCAAATAAAACAATCATTTTGTATGAAAACTAAAAATATATTTTCCAATCTTTAGCATTGCGTTTCACTTGAGAGCCAAAATGATGCCACAGATACTCCGAGCCGTCGTCCTGGAGACGATAGCAGCATTCCTTCAAAGAAATGCATATTTAACCAACTTTGAATCAAGCATCAAAAGTGCTACTACCCACCCCCATGTTGTCGCACATCTGGGCATTCGTCAGGGCCGCATGAAGCACTATGTACTCCACAAACTGCTTCAGCTGACCCACACTGTAGGCCGATGAGCCAATCTCTTGTACAAACTTCTCCAAACGATTACAGTTGCCCAAACGGCAGACTTCCAAATAATCCTTCAAGTAGTAGTCCGGCATGCTCGACCCGCTTAAAACGATAGCAAGAATTGACTTGTAGGCCTCCTCCTCGATCTGCACCTGCTCCAAGTGTGTCTCAAACGGGCAATAATTTGATCCTCACCCAACGCCTTGAACCGAAATTTGATGCCGCCATCAACATACATATCTGTGTTCCTGTTGCGCAGCTTAATGAAACTAT
Organism: Lordiphosa magnipectinata; assembly: GCA_037044535.1. Lineage (NCBI taxonomy): Eukaryota > Metazoa > Arthropoda > Insecta > Diptera > Drosophilidae > Lordiphosa > Lordiphosa magnipectinata. Next base: position 290,347 of record JBAMBO010000563.1, read on the forward strand.
CTTTTGGCAAAACAAAAGCACTTTCAATTTCATTTTGTAAGCAAAACAAAACTGCTAACCACCAGTGTGGCCGTTTCTGTATTTTGTCTCTTTGGCTTATATATGGGCTCACTAATAATTTATGAGGATGCTTAATTTATTAAGTGCAATTTAGCGTGCTAAATTTTCCGCGCTTCTCAGAACAGGCCTTAAGACAATTACAACCTAAAAGTAAAGTATGATCAAAAAAAATTTAAAAATTGTTCGAAATGTACTTAATATAGCCCGAATCAATCTTAAATTAAGTATATCGGGACTGAAACAACATACTTAAAATAAGAGTTTTGTACTTGAATCAAGTATTTTCGTACTCACCGTAACAATTGACACCGTTTGTACTTGATACAAGTACAAAGTTCTTGGTTCTTTTTCTGAGTGTATGTCAAGGAAGAAATTCTTTTTTTCCCCTCAAGCTGACAATTACCTAATTATCTAATTACATCGCTCTTGAAAATTGTCAGAACTGAGCAACCAACAGTTCGCTATGACAATGAGCATGGACCTGCCAATTCGTTTTTTTGAAAACAGCTAATAAATTGCCGAAATTATGAAACTTATTGGATAATTGTCAGAGGTACGTTTGAGAATTGAGCACACAATTTAAGAAATTAAAGCAAAGAAGACCAAAAACTAAACTGCAATTATTTGGACAAAGAAGTGAGACAGTTCAAAGTGGAATTTGATGGAATCTGGCCAATAAACAGCATTTCGATACCGGCATCTGCATCACTTGTGGCGGAGAATCATTCTCTGTTTGCTTCTCCCGTTGATATGGCTGGTATGCCATTTGCCCAATGTATGCACACCTCCGCAGCCCTAATGCCTTGCAGTCTCCACAGCGCATTATAGTAGTGGCTCCTTCGGCTTACAATGGTAGCTTTCGTGGCTCCCGATGCTACTGTTGTGGCCACCTACCGAGCGAGTATAATCCGCCTTCAGTCCATGAAGCTGGCCTTGGCTATGAATGTATTATCTCTGGTTTAATGTGCAGTTTTAATCTCCCCATTGCATATTGGTATATCTCAGGGGTCAAGTTCTGCACCCCCAGCCCAAATCTGCAAGGACAATTTAGTCGCCTGACAGTCAGCCAATAGTAAGTACAAGTAGTGGCAAAGTTTTCAGTTTTTTTTTTACACTTGCGTGTGCGTTTGCCGTAGTTGTAGTTGTGAATGGTTGTTGTTGTTGTTGTTGCTCGTATTTTTGCCTATGTGACAATATGCACAATGATGACGACAACAACGAATGAGTGAGTACAGTGAAGGGAAAATCCCAATCCCAGTCAAACAAAAGCGCGCAAAAAAGTATGCAACGCACTTTGGCCAGACGACGCTCGCTTTTGCCAGGCGCCACACATATGTGTGCGTGCGACTGTGAGTAAGAGTGCGAGTGTGTGTGTGTGTGTTTTCAATGCCCGCCAGCATTCCAGCAACTACAACTACAACTCCGCGCTCTTTGCTATTTGACAAAGCTGCACTTTTTTTACAACATATATATTTTTTTTTTTTTTTTTTTGGCGTGTGAGTAAACAAGCATTGCATTGGATGGTTTAGCAGGAAAAGGGATGGGATGGGGCGTACTGGCTGTGTAATCCTTCAAAGGCATTGTAGGCTACACATTTAATGGCATTTTGACGCTGGCAACGGCTTGATAATGATGTTGTTCCAACATCCGCAGCACAAGCTTCAAGTTGTCTGCTGCTCCTGTCTCTCAGTCATTAGGGCTTATGAATTTGACTTAAACAATATATTAAATTTTACTCTAATGATTCCACACACACACGCACACAGACAGAACCCAATTCTCATTTCTTAGACATCAAAAGACACTTCACTTGACGAAAAAACTTTGTCCCTCCAGCCAGAGCAAACTCGTACAAACATACATACTTATTTGAATGTACAGACAGACAGGATGTGAATGTCAGGGGACGAAAAATGGAGAGAAACTTTTGACCAGCCTTCGGACATATCACTTGTTGTCTTTTTTTTTTTTTTATTTATTTGTGCAAAATTTTTGGCTGTCACTTGAGGCCAATTACAATTTTCATTTAATTGCCAATTTGTACATATTTTCTAAAATATTATAAGACCATTTCAGGGCCGCATTTATATAACATTTCAATTGAATGAAGCAATTTTACAATATTTATGCAAAATTAAATTTCGAATTCTTCTCTAACTCACAAAATATATTTTGAATTATACTTGTTTTCATATTTTTTAAGAATCTAGGAAAATGATTTATTTAGGAATGACCGAGTAGTTCCAATATTTGAATACTTTTGGGAGAAAATAGAAAATATCGTGTCTAACAATCATCCAAAAATGTTGACTTAAAAAGATCCAAAGGAATTCAACGAACCAAATGAACAACATTGAATAATTACAGGGATGGATAAATTTGTATTTGTATTTGTATTTATTTAATAGAGTTGACAAATTTAGCTGTCAACATAATAATTAAAAAAAAATTTTTTAATCCTAATCCCGCCTCCGTCTGATTTAGGAGAACATTTTTATGATATGCTCCGACTCACATCAGGTGGGCGGAGGCAAAGATTTACAATCTCTGGGAAGATAAGTATATCAAAATATTAGAAACATTTTCCAACATCGAACCCTCAGAACTTAACAAATGGTATAAATCGTTATACAACGTGCATATAATTCGAAACGGGTCGTGAGATTCGAAATTAGATCTACTTATATATAAGAAAATTGGTCGGAACTGTCGTGTAGATCTAGCTGGGATTGAAAAATTTATATGGCTCAAAAGAAAACTAGAATCAATATGGCCATTTATTAGTTTATAAAGGAACATAACACCACGACAGATTCTACGATCTTGCAGAGACGGTAGGCTTAATAGACGAAGTCTGTCCACATACGATGGCAGTCGACGGTGTTGTTCCCAGTTTAGTCCACGTAAGGCGAACAGGAGAAATTGCTTCTGCACCGACTCAATAAGGCCCTGGTATGTTGCATACTGTGGTGACCATACGCATGAGCAGTACTCAAGTATAGGTCGGACAAGTGAGACGTAAAGAAGCTTAGTGGTGTATGGGTCATCAAACTCCTTAGACCAACGTTTAACAAATGCGAACACCCCTTTGGATTTGCTAACGATAATCCCAATGTGATCAGAAAAGTTCATACTATGGCTGAATAATACGCCAAGGTCTGTTACCGCATGAACGCGCTCGAGGTTGCGCGGGCCCAGGAAATAGTAACTGAAAAGGTTTGACAACTCGGGGCGTTGCTGAGAGATGTAAGTTTACTTTCAGCTATTGAACGATATGACCGTTTTCTGACTGTTTCTATTAAATAAAAGCCGATCTAAAAACCAAATTGTTCGCGTTGAACGGAATGCCTATAAAAATAATACAAAACAATCTCGTCCTATGCAAAATAAACCAGGCAACAGTTAATGCTAGCTTATGAACCGAACCGAACTCTTAACCGAACCGGAAACCTCAAAGTCAAACGGTTCTGTTTAGTTAACTGATTAGTATTAAGACATTGGTACTTATGAATTTGGGCGATTTTCTAAGATAAGTTTTATTCGACTTTTGGTTAAATTAAGTTTTGCCAAGGGACCACTCATAGACCAAACTGATGCTTAGCGATACCGGATTGAAATGGCCGTACGTTAATTAGCATCTGTGCCGTATTCTATTTATTCCGAGAATTGGCTAAAAACTAATTTTAGGAAGCAATCCGACATATCGTTATTTTTTAAGGGCGTAGTCAGCTTTTCATAAAGATAGAGACAGTATTCCCAGAACATTTCTTAAAATTACAGGTTTTGGCTTTAAAACTAGTACTCAGTTCGATAGATATCAAACTTTGCCACTTCAAATAAATAAACTCAGAAAATATCCAAGAACATTGAATGATGAACAATGATTTTTTCAATCTGAAATGCATGAGTACATTTTGAACTATTTTCAAATATTTTTGATCGTACTTTTAGGTTGTCATGGTCTTAAGTACAAACCGATTTACTCTTAAAATAAGTACAAAATATTCTTTATGAAAATTTAATAAATGCTAAAGTCAATCTCAATACATTAATGAAATGTTCTTGGCTTAAGCTCATTAAATTCTAAAGCTATTCCCAATTTGTTCTTGAAATATATAAGGTCGGAAAAAACCAAAAAAAAAGCAATTGAAAATGAAGTATTACTGTAGACCAGAAATCTACCCTCACTCCATACCCAACGAGAGCGTAAGTTAAAGTCGGCTCTAACCGACTTCGATATACCCGTTACTCATGGAAACAAATGTTTATTAGCCTTCCTGTATGCCTGAGGTGGGTCAGCCGAAAAGTATGCAATATTTTTTAACTCGGCTATTTATTATCCGCCAGATATTAATAGACATTAGTCAATTACTAAATCCAACATAAATGACTCCAAATTCATCACGATAAACAGATCAGACAACAAAACTTTTGAAAACGTCGGTCAAGCCCGACTATTACATACTCTGCACCCTTAATGTCGCAGCTCGAATTTGGTCACGAGTCAAACGGCCAGTTAACACACAACGCACAACGCAGTGCGCTCTCTAAGTCTCTCTCTCTCTCTCTCTCTCTCTCTCTCTCTCTCTCTCTCTCTCTCACTAAGATTGCTGCTGAACGCAATGCTTAGGTTATGGGTGGGGTGGGTGGTGGGTGTTAACTGGCCGTTTTTTGCACATAACTTGAGTATCGTTCATCCGATCTTTATCATTCCTTTAGCAAATCGATAAATAATTTTGTTTACAAGGTATCTCTAGAAGGAACGAACGATCTATCTCCAAAACTGTAGGAGATATGACGTTTTTTCCAAATTGCGGGGGCGGGAGGGGGCGTGGCAAAAATTGAAAATAAACTTGATCTGCGTGCAGACAATAGGAGTCTACATTTCAAATTTGGTTGCTCTAGCTCTTCTAGTCTCTGAGATCTAGGTGTTCATACAGACAGACGGACGGACGGACGGACGGACGGACGGACGGACGGACAGACGGACAGACGGACAGACGGACAGACGGACAGACGGACATGGCTATATCGAATCGGCTGTTGATGCTGATCAAGAATATATATACTTTATATGGTCGGAAATGATTCCTTCTGGCTGTTACATACATTTGCACGACTTTAGTATACCCTTTTACTCTACGAGTAACGGGTATAAAAAGGGAATTTTAAAACCAGATTCGATTTTAAATCAAGGCTGCAAACCTCTAACCTCTGCTGCAGTAGGTTCGGTCCGGGGGTTCGAACCCATTGTAAAGTCCTAGGTTCGGTTCGCGGACCGGTTCCTGGAACCCCTGAACCCAAGGTTTTGCATAGAACCTTGGTTCGCTTGAACAAAAGAGAAAAGTTTGACTTTCGATTTGTTAATTTTACGTTGATAATGAAATTTATATACCTCTCTATTCAGCCGATTTCAGTTCTCCCAGATAGCTACTATGTGTCGGATAGTCATAGATTTTACTCTGTTATCTGTTAGTTTATGTGACAGATAGTTCTATGTAGAAGATGTGAAATCGACCCTTAATCATAATATTCAATACTTAAGTTATTGTAATTATCAAATCCATTAGCTGACACTTAAAATTTTTAGGAACTGCTTAGTTTAAGCATTCTATCTTCCAGGAGCTGTTCATCTATACCAGCTCTTAAATCAGAAAGAACAAACTCTAAGTTCCGTTTTCTCATGTTGGTGTTATTGGAAATCTAGGTGAATTTGCTGCATTTGCTTTGCTCATGTTCAATGCTAACCATCTAGATGAATTACGTAGCAATCTACTTCACCCTCATTGATTTCAAAACCATATACATGCTAATGCAAATTAAGCATTTTTATGTATCCGCGCATATGGTAACACTGACAAATATATAAAGTCTGAATTGTTATTAAGTAAACCAAAAATGGAATATATTGGATGTGCCTTTAATATACAAGAACACCTGCAGACATTGCTGAAATTACAGATGCACATTCTTATTCCCCTAGTTCATTGCTTAAGCTAAGTTTTCACATTCAAATAATTTGGCTAAATTTTGATAAAATTAGCCATGAATAAAGATTTTACAGGATTAAAAACTTAAATTATGGTTCCAAACGCATATAATTTGATCAAATATGGCCGGAAAGTTCCACAATTTGGCAATTTTCATGAAAATTTGTCCAAATTATTTGCCTGTGTGAACATAGCTTTCGACCTACTGCTTAATCTCCCATCATAGTAACAAGTCGTTCCAAACGAAAAACCTTCTTCTCATCTGCAAAATTCTTGCTTTAATTTTTAAAATTGGCGCGCAATAAAAAAGACAATAATCAGCCGAATGCAGAGGTGCTGCCAACCTAGTATTATACCATTCCAGCCCTCCCGGAGTGAAACTTTACGTCTTCTCTTCTGTCAAAATTTTTATATGAAAATCTTACATTACTTCTCGTTACTTCACAACTGCATAGAGGGCTTAAGTGTTGAAAATGCTTCTTCAACTGATACCTAAGCTGCTGGAACAGCTGTTAGTATAGTGAAGGCAATATTTTGTAAGTCTTCGTTTTTATGACCTTTCCAAAATTTAAAAACATTTGTCGATGTATGTAATGCTCTTTGACAATTTCCAAAGAAATCTTTAACATCATTCACAGCTTTTATATTTGATAGTTGTTTATAGCTTTCTATTGCTTTCATGAGCTTCTCTTCTTCACAATCAGACCTTGACTCAGTTGCTTTGAAACTGTTTTTTGTAGGCAGAATATGAAATCTCGGGTATGAGAATACTGCAGCCAATACTGGTACTGAACTCATAGTAGAAGAATGTTTGTCGGGGCACTTCGATAGAAATAAACAATGATTTGCTGAAGATTTTAGGACATATGCTCAGCGTGCAAACCAAGCGTAATATAAATCACTTGGTAGTAATTGTGATCTATACTGTCCGTTCAAAACCAAGTTGATTCATCATATGGTCAAACGGTTTCTTTCCGAATAATCTATCATCATCATACTTTATCTTGGAACTTTACATCAAAAATTATTCACGCTTAGTAAGAAATGGAATAGTAAAATCTCCAGAGATTTCCAATATGTATTGTTGAATACATTAATTGAATTTTTGAACCGAAACTTATTTTTCGATGAAGTGGTCCGGCTTGGGTTCAGGTTCGAGGAGTCAAAAATATAGAGCGCCTGGTTCATGGTCCGATTCGCGAACCCCAAAAAACCCGAACCGAACCGGGTCTCAGGGGTTCGATTATGGACCGGTTTGCAGCCTTGTCGTTTTTGGTCATTAAATAAAAACGAATGAATATTTTTATCAAAACATTTTTCTTCATTCGGTTACTCAATGGTTACAAATCGTAGAACAACTTATTCAAAATGGCCGCCTTGTGCCTTCCAGCAACGCCGAAGTCACCTCATGCATTGAGAAAATGTCCACTGCTCGGAGAAGGGCGCGGTTCAAAGACTCCATATTTGGGTGTAGAGTAGAGCAAGCCATACCCTCGAGAACGGACCACAGTTTGTAGTCCAATGGATTCAGGTCTGGGCTAACAGCAGGCCAATCATCTTTAGAAATGAAGTTCGATACATGGTTTTTACCCATGCTTAAGTCGTTTTTGCCTTGTGAGCTGGAGCGGAGTCTTGTTGAAAGGTACACGGCTTATTTGCAAAAATTGGCGCGCACTGGCGACGCAATGCGTTCGATTTTTTCTTGCGTTTTTGTTTTAATGCTGTTGTGAGCAAGTGGCCGGTGTGTCTCTTGTATGCACTGAGTCCCAAGTCACGTTTTATGATGCACGACATGCTGTCCTTGCTTATATTCATCTCACGAGATATGATTTTCTGCTTGCGCAGTGGATTTCGACAAATTCGATCTTTCCGGATTTCGCGCGGTCTTTTATCTCATCAGTATCCTCAAATAACTTCACGGTTCGATACACAAAGTTTCGGGTGATTTCCAATGGGCGCAACATCCGAAAGATTTCACCTTTTTCGTAGCCGCATTTATGCAGGCCAATTACTAAAACACGATTTTTGAGCCCCATTTGCAAACAACTGACGCCAAAAACAACAAGTGTTTTGAATACATGTACCAAAGCAATTGCTACTACCAGGTAATTGTCCGCAATTCAAGATATTTTGTACATGAATTAAGAAATCGCTTTTTCTTAAATTTGTGGGCTTACTGTATGTACGAAAAGTGCTTGATTCAAGAATGTATGTTCATATTTTAATATTAGTAACAGTCACTTTTCGTTCCTACAATGTTCCGTACTTAATTTAAGTAGATCCAAGAATAAATCACTTGAAATTTCAATTACAAAACGGTTTAAACTCTATCCCGATCGACCTAGAACTGAGTGTAGAAACCAGGGCCTAATAACGAAACGATTTTCGGTTCCGGTACCGGTTCCGGTACCTCCCGAAATGAATGTTTCGGTTAAAGGTTCTATTTCGGTTTTCAAGTAATTTCGGTTTCGATACGGTACCCAGATTTTTAATTCGGTATACCGGTCCGTACCGGTACGTCCACGTCTTATGTAACTAATATTATATATCATTCTTGTGATTTCCTCGCGGTAACATAACTGCATTCAATGTGGTTGCGCCCATACAACTTCTTAGCGGATTCATTATAAATTTACGCTAGAGAGGCTGTGGAGGATTTGTGGAGGATTTTGACCACCAGTTAAGAATGTTTTCATGGTTTCAAACACGCTTAAGTGCGAGAAAAGTCTTAAGATTTTCGGTTGAAGTTTAGTTGTGGCCACCTCCGCTGGTTCTAGTATGCGTACAATTTCGCGAACTACGTCCCACACTTTCCGGTGCAGAAGAAAGTCATTATCTGCAGCCCCAAAACTGGAGCAAATGTTGAAGATGTCTTCTGCCAGCAAATATCTTAGCATCTTGTATGTAGAGCTCCAACTCGTGACCAAATCGACGATGCGCTCTGCAAAAGAAAAATAAACCGAAACTGTACCGGTACCAACGTTTCGGTTTCGTTCCGGTGCTATCGGTTCCATTAATAACGGTAAACGGTTTCCGGTTTTCAAGAAAAAATTTGTATCGGTTCCGGTTCCGGTACCGGTTCCGGTATTAAGCCCTGGTAGAAGCACAACGGTCTGGTTTGAACGTGTCTGTATTTATATGAAGTACACTCGAAATTTTTAGGACGATTTTCTTAAATATTGAAAAATAATTTTTTGACTGTATAGTAAATCCCCGTTCATAGAACGACAAAGAATTACTTTCGTAACTTTGCATTGCTTCTGTAGTTCTGAGTACGAGGCTGAACTGAGTTCTGCCGTAGAATTAAAAACATACATTCATTTGTTTAATCTATAATCTTTGGTTCTGGGCTTTAACTATGTGAAGAAGTTGTCGATATTAAGTGAAGAATCTTTATTATATTAAGGAGAAAATATAGCGAAATCTTTAGGGGATGGGGTACAGCTTTTCATTATATTCGGAAATTTTAAAGCGGAAACATGTCTTTACAAATTATATAAAAAACTAATTAAGAGGGAACCCCTAAAGCCAACCCGAAACTACTGTTGATTTAGCTCCAAAAACCATGTAATGAATCGAAATAAACTGTCTCTTGCGGAAAAGAAGAGGCTTACAAAAAGAAAAAAATATTAATAGAACAAGCTCAATGGCAAGAGCAGCAACTGATTTAACTGCTACAGTAATAAGATAAACCCGTTATAAACAGGTAATACAATTTCCCGAACTTCCTTAAAGCCAAGATTGTTTGCTATTCAATAAACAACAAATGACCAAAATAGTATGGATTGTGTATATAAAATATTTCAAGAATCTTCCCAACTTTTCATCAGCAGATTTTGCATTTTTTGTTCCGCTTCTTCTCAGCATTTTCGAAAGACAACCGGTTTGGTTCGCGGTTTGGATAATTTATGTATTTTGTACTTGAAAAAGTGACAGTCCTCTTAGGTGAAGAAATTTTGTATAAATCCTTAAACTTTCACAACCTGCCAGGTGGGTATTCCTGGCACTTACCTTATCATGGTTGTTGTACCTGCCGCTGCCACCAACAACAAGAACAATAACAGCCAGAGCCAGTCTAATGGCAGGAATTGCACGAATTCTCGTAGTTGTCTTGCCTCAGCTCTCACAGCCGCCGCCAGCTGCTCCTCCCCACGCCTTGTCAGCCGTTGTAATTTGTTGTTGTTGTCACCGTAACCGCCGTACAATCAAATTAACGTATGGACCAGCTCCAGTAATTATGGGAGCCGTTTTTAACTTGGACTTGCACTTGACATACGTTTGGCGGAAGTCTTATAAAAGGGAGCCTTTTCTACTTCCTTCTTCCTTTTTTTTTCTTTTTTTTTTTTTTTTTGTTTGCCGGTTGCTTTCTACGGATTTTTGCACACTATGAAACCCTCTTTGCACTAACAAAACCTTGATGGAACAGCTTTATTTTGACCAATTTCGGTCGTATTATGGGGTTATTTTGTTTTGTCGTAGGCAGTGTGTGTTATTTCGAAATGAAGAACTCTGGACGACCGTCGCGTATGGCTGCACAGTATTGAATTTTTTCGCATTTACATTTTTAACGAGGAGGGTTGGGGGTTGGTATTGATTTTTTGTGGCCCAACTGACAGTTGCGAGTGGCTGGCAGTGGCCGTTAGAGGGCGTTCTTTTGACAGTTGTGCTGTGGGGGTTGAACAGCTGATGGGCGACCGTTATGTATTTGAATGGCTGGACAAAACTCTCCAAGTGAATGAAACGATTGGCAGTTTTACTATGGGTCGTCACACACACTAACTGAACACATTTTCAATTTTTTTTTTATTAATAACATTTTACATTTTTTGGTTTTGCATTACATAAAAGCGTTTTGTTTTTGATAAAAATTGCCACTAAAATTGTTTTTTGCGGTTTTTATCACAATGAAATAAATTACATTGTTTATGTTTGATGTTTATTATTTCGATACAGTATACAATAAGTAATTATATGTATATGGTGCTGGGTAACCATATTAAATGGCATATATGTATGTATTTATGTATGTATGTGTGTATGTATATCAGCTAACTAGCATTTGAAAAGACGCCAGATCTTTCTCTCATTTGGAATATGTATGCATAATATATGTGCATAGCTTCAGTCTTTAAATAAATCCAAAATTCAATACGGCATTTTGCGTCTAGTTTATATAGATACATATATATATAGTATGTATGTATGTGTATATACGGATCTTCAAAATTTGGCCTGGCTACCGTTTGAGTTTTGTTTTTTTTAGTTTACTAATGTTTTCGATGTGAGTGAGTGAGTTGTGAGTGAAGCTCGATATGAATGCATTGGATGAATGGTTAAGCTCGTTTTATTAATTTTACAATCACACCAAAATGGAGAACTTCTGTTTGCCAATTGAGATACATTCCGCTACATAACTAATTAACTAATAAATCACATGATTGAACTACATTTAAAATTAAATTAAGAAATATTTTATATTCCCTTTTTGATACCCAAGATTGAGCGACCAAATAATAGTTATCCAGCGGCAAGAGAAACTTTCGGATATCGGTTAAAATTTAGAAATTTTCGAGTAGTTGAACCCATTCAATACCTTACAATTATTCCATCCAAACATTTTTGAAGAATATTATCAAATCAAAACGAATCGGCTCTCCAGCCTAATAAACAAAACCTATCACGTATATATTTTTCTCAACAATTTCAGCGACATAATCATTTTCTATATGTTTACTTAGATCGGTGCCTAATTTAGAAAACTTTAATTTAGTTTAATTTAGGACTTTGGTCAGAAATTTGTTTTTTTTTATTTTTACTTTCATTAGAATTAAGTCTATTTTAGACTTTCATACTCTTTAACCTTGAATGTACATTTAATGTACATGCTTTTCTGTAGTCAAATTAACGACGAATGACGTTTTAGGATTAAAGCAGGGGTGACCACAGGCTATGCGCACACCGCGCATTTGTTGTTGTTTTGCTATTAGCGAAAGCCGCGCGCATACCAGCAAAGTAGGTTCGACTTTGCATGATGATAAAATAGGAAGGATCCTCTCCGAGCCATTTGATACCAAAAGAGGTTTTAGGCAGGGTGATACCTTATCGAGTGAATTCTTTAATCTGGCTTCTGACTTCTTTAATGGAGTATATACTGCACCAGTGCCCAAATTCCAACAGATCGGGCACCATCTTTCGTAAAGATTTAATGCTACTCGCATAAATATACTTGCAACCCGAACGAGCGGTAAGCAGGGCGTTTTCAGAGATAGAGAAGCAGTCTAAAGTGATGGGCTTAGTGGTAAACGCGGACACGACGAAGAACCTAATATCCACTCGCAATGAGTCTACGCGTAGTGGACAATCTGTTACAATGGTAGAGTACAGCTTTGAGGTTGTAAAGGATGTTGTCTACCTCGAAACAATGATAACCAGCAATGACAACACCAGTCTGGAAATCCAAAAAAGAATTACTCTGGCAAACCGATGTTTTTATGGGCTCAGTAGAGCCCTCTATCGAAAAACGAAAATAGCGCTATACAAGTCGCTTATCATCCCAGTCCTGCAATACGGCACAGAAGTATGGACATTAACAGCAGAGAATGAGGCGGCGATTGGCGTTTTCGAGCGAAAGATTCTGCGGAGAATTTATGGATGAATTTTGCATCCGAAAGAATCGCGAACTCTATGGGGACAAGAGTCTAGCCAAGTCCATAAAACAACAGCGGCTGCGCTGGATAGAATACGTTACCCGTATAAAAGAACAATCTCCAACAAGAACGCTGTACAATTTCAAAAAGAAATAGATTAGGAGATAAGGCACGAGGGCAGGACAGAAACTGAGATGGGAAGACCAGGTCAGGGAAGGTTTTCACCTTCGACAAAAATTGTCGAATTCGAATTTGTTAAATGTGCTATTGTATCAAATTGATTGGGTTAATCAGATTAAAAAGTTATAATTTGAATTCGTCGAGTAGAGAGTAAGTAGAAACTATGGGTTTGATACGGATTACCTTGATTGTTTAATAGTAAAGAGAACATGTAAAAAATTCGAATTCAATTTAGTGAAAACCGGAACCTGGCAGATTGCCAATCTTGGTGTGAACAATTGGTGCCAGCTCACACGAAACACGGGCGACTGGCGGGCATTGGTAGCGATCTTTTATCATTTTTTATAGATATCTACCGTCTGAAGTTAACCAGGTTCCTCCAACCAATTTTAAAGCCTAGTTCTGACTGACACATGTATTTGCATTTTTAAAATTGGTGATTCCACTGGATAGCTGCTAGATAGCTGCTATGTGTCAAATAAGCTCACAATTTACTCTACTATTCGTAAGTTTATGTGACAGATAACTCTATGTAGAAGATGTGAAATCGGCCCTTAATGTACATTCTAAACCGAAAAGTGAATGAATGTATGATGTAATAATGAATGAATGTATGATGTAAAAATATTTCATACATATATGTGTCAGTGGAAATAGGCTATTACTGATAGGATACATGATAGACAAAGTAGAAGGTAGTGCAATGCGTCGCTGTGTCAAACATAAAATTCCAATGTTCAATGTTTAAATAAAGTTAAAACTAAAAAATTCAAATTCCCAACCTAAGACTAGTCTGTCAAATGACGTCACAGTCTTACAAAGTTATGCGCATGCGAAGTGGAGCAAGTGTTTGCACTACCTTGTATTCATTGTATCATGGATAGGATATATAAAACAGATTTTGGTGAGATTAGAATCGTTGAAAATCTGATGGCTTATCATCCATCATTCCTATCACATCTTTAGAATATAATTATCCGATTTCGACCAAATATTTTTAAATCTGTTTTACACCATATTATATTAATATGACTGAGTTTAATAACACTGGCATTGAAACCAGAAAAAAAATTTTAGACCCATTTTCCGACCGATTGTTTCTTTGGCAACTATCAGAGAACTGCAAAAATCACATTTTTCTTGATTGGCTCATACAAAAAAATTCTTACTCATATTTAATCAATCAATAAAACTCAGAGCTGAATATATTCAACTCACAGCGCAATCGCATCGAGCGGCTGAGCTAGAGTTATGTGATCCAACGTGTATGTTCATATTTATTCATCGAACAAAACTCAGTATTGAATATAATCAGATGCATACCGGCAAACGCATTGTGTGTTCGATCGAACAAAACTCAGAATTGACTGGCCAGCGCATCTTAAGCAATGCCAGAGCATTGCTCTCTCTCTCTCTTTTTCCATATCTGCCAGCTATGCGTCTTTGCAAGAATTTATTCATACGAGGTGATTTTCGCTCACTCTAAACAATCGTCGTTGAGCCAAACGAACAATCGGCCGAACTGATTGGAATGATGTCGAACATGATTATAATCAGAGTGCCAACAATTGGTTTGAAAAAAAATACTCTTGCGAACATTTTGAGTATGCAAGTTTGATGAATAGAGTGCGAAGCCTGTTTATTCGGGTGTTGAATAATGTGTGAGTGTTTGCAATCGAACAAAGCCGTTCTCTGGCAACTATACGATATAGTCGACCGATTTCCAGCAAGTTTTGCATATATGTTTAGAGCCTTATCATCTAAATATTAACGCTTTCATTAAAAACAAAAAAAAATTTTTCACTAAGACCCATTTTCCCCCGATCGTCCCTATGGCAGTCATCCCATTTCGCCCACATTTTACAAATTTGTTTGAAAGCAAAAAGCTTTTTTCAATAAGATCCAGTTTCCGACAGATCTTTCATATGACAGCTACATATAAGATCCGGATAGTTCCGACATATTTACAGCTTGCCGTTAAAATTTCTGCTCGACATCGTTTAAACTAAAAAGACTAGTTTGCTTAGAAACAGATAGACAATCAATCGTCTCAGTTGGTCGCCCTGATCAAGAATATATATACTTTATGGAGTCGCACATGAATATTTCAAGGCGTTTCAAACTTCTGGGCAATATGAATATGCACTTTGCAAGTGTATGAACATAGCCATCCACCTGGACTGAATAAAAACCGACGGGCCAATTAATGAATACTATTTTTAGAATATTTAAGCCTACTTAAGAAGAGCAGTTCTAGTTTTTTTAAATATATTCAAACTACATAAAATTCTTAATTAATCTTAGATAAAAATTCAACATATGAATAAATTACTAATCTATTGCACTCACAAATGTTTCTAATGGAATAAAGAGAATTTACCCATCCACCTTTCGTATCATAAGACGAGAGTTATTTTTATTACTGCTAGCCTTGGCGACTTTTAGTGTGAAACTTTCATTTGAAAGACTGCAAGTTTTTAAAACAATTTTACTTAGAACATTTTGTTGGCATTTCAAAAGGTAAGTGGAATCAACTCGGTAAAATTGAAAATATATTTGCAAGGTCTTCCTGTTGAAAGACCTTCAAAAGCATCGTTTTAGAGGTACCATTTACATACCCTGTTTATACGCAACAAAAATGTTATGATAAATGCCCTTTAAAGTATGCTAGTATTCTAAATATTTATAATTTTTTTGACTTAAGCAGCCTTTACACTTATTATATTTCTCTAAAGAGTCGGTTGTCAAAATTCTCTAAAGAGAATCTCTTTAGAGAAGCTATGATTAGCTATTACACTTTTAATGACAGAAAATCTTGAACTAGATGTTGAGAGCTGGTTCAACAATTTTTGACACACAGCCGAAGAAAAAAAAGTGAGACTTGTTTATGTGAAAATGGAAAACAATCAAATAAGCACATTAACATTAATGCTTGCGGTTTTGGCTGACTACGAAATGGACGATCCAGAACCATAAAGAAGACTACATTGTAAAAAGCGTTCCATGTGAAGTCGAAATCAGGTTTTTCGTCGCTGTGAAAGCAGAGACATGGCGCAGCATGTCTTACGTGGGCTCCAGTACGAGAACGACGAAACCTTCAGAAATTTTATTCACATGAACAACTCAACTTTACACAATTTGCTTGAGTTTGTAAGACCCAAAATTCAAAAACAAAAAAAAGATGCATTCTTAAGAGAAGCCATTCCCTCACAAACATGGTAGACAAAGAACTAATTTTTCCAAAGATAGCTAAAGTTTTGCTCTTTTAGCCTTCTTATGACACTGGGAGTTTTTGCTAACTAGAGTCTCCTATTGCGTTCCTCTCTGTTGCATTCAGAATTTTCCAATCGAAAATTTCAAAAATTGGGCCAGAAGTCATTAATGCAATTACCGACTTAAAATCAATTTATATAAAGGTAGTTCATCCTTTTACAGCGTATAAAGTCAATCGCTTCTACCACAGCAGGAATGGCGAACCATTGCGTAAAATTTCGACGAAATGTGGAACTTTCCTTTTTGCCTCGGTGCGCTAGGATTGCGCTATTAAGTTATAGATTTTCAAAATTCCACTTTACAACATCTTTGCTTTAGATGGCAAACCTATTGAATTTCGTGCTAGAAGGAATGACGGAGCATTTCATTACAATTATAAAGGATTCTACAGCATTGTGCTTCTTGCTCTGGCAGATCCGAAGTACAGTTTTATTTATGTTGAAATTGGCTGCAATGAAAGAGCAAACGACGCCGCCGTTCACGGCAATTCCATGCTATGCACAGGCATTGAAGATAATCTTCTTAATTTCCCGGATGATAAAGTTTTACATGGTGGTACAAGGAATGTGCCATTTGTTATAGTTGGGGATGATGCATTCAAATTAACCACTCGAATGACAGATTTAGTCATCTTTCAGAGTTCTCATTTTGTATTAATCGATACATAAAACCGATTATATCGAATGAAAATGTTGTATATTTTTTGGGAAATGGCAACGCCACAAAATTGACAGCTTTGTCTCAACAGAGTTACTTTTATCAAATAGAACCGGTTCTATTTCATCATATTTGTCTAAAGAGAAGGCAAAAGTTTCTCTTCAGAGTTTTATGTTTGCCTATCGTGTCTTTAGAGAGACTTTTTAGAGATATATGACTAGTGTAAAGACTGCTTCGAGAAACTGAGTGAATGTACCATGTGGATTATTATGACGCTATCATAATTAACCATTAATTTGCTCGATCAAATGGATAATTGTTGAAGTATATAAAGTTAGCATACTTTTAAGGGCATTTATCATGATTTTTGTTTGTTTTTCGTGTATAAAGGGGGTAACTATAATCCGAGTGACCGCACAACAAAAAGTTCTGACTATGAACGAACAAAAAAAACAATCAAAACTGGTCACTCTTAAAGTACCGAATACTGGAAATATCTAAGCTAACTTTCAAGTAATGCATTCATATCAAACTCCAATCCCTAAGACGGTTTTTTTTACGGGTTTTTGAAAATAAATTCAACCCTAGATTAGCGTTACCTACAAACGCGTTGCTTCCGATACTGTGGACACATCACCAACCGCTCCCATTCCGGCTCCATTATGTATCTGTTGTTGTCCGGTGGAGGTGCCCACATCCGTGGTGGGTCTGGGCAAATGGGAATAGTAACCCATTTGACAGGAGTTTTGATGCGTCAACTTTTGATTCTGACTGAGTTGATATTGGGCGGCCTTTAGTGCTTGCTGTTGCTGGGGCGTTAGGCAATCACAGGCTGCCAGCAGTTCCTCGGTGGATTTGGCCGTTATGGTGGTTGTGGTGGTGGTGGTTAGCTCACCCACCGCAAATTCGGTGGGCGGAGGGGCATAATTCTCCACATCTCCGTAGGTGGAAAAGCGACCGTAAGGATTACGACGCGGCATGGAATGACGCTGTTGGGCCAATTGTAATTTGACTGGCGGCTTAACCGTTACCGTGTCCAGGTAACCATAATTAAAGCCATAAGTGCCCAATGCTTTGGTGGCTAGATTATCCCAGGATTTGGGTTTCTGGACATAGGCTATGGTGTTGTGTGGATAGATTTGCTGATCTGTTGTCATGTGATAGCGTGGAGCATAGCTCGCAGCTGGAGCATGATGATGATGATGATGATGGGGCTGTGGCTGTGGCGGTGGTTGTGCTTGAGTCTGTTGTTCATAGGATTGCCGGGATTTGGTGGAAGGCTGGCGAGAATTGGTCTCACTTTTGGGATCCCAGAAGAGCGTGTCCGTGCTTATAGAGGTGGTATAGGAGGCGGAATCTGCGGGTGCAAACTCACTGGAAGTGCAGGAGTGTAGACTACAATGACTGGCCAAACCGGAGGCCAGATCAAAGTAACGTGAACGGATGCTACTCGCCTGGGATTGCTGCTGTTGCTGCGGATGCTGCTGCTGCTGCTGTTGCTGTGGTTGCTGCTGCTGATGATGGTAATGATGATAATGGGGCACGGGCAGGGGTTGGGTCTGGGGCTGGGCTGGCTTTGCTGGAGTCTGCTCATGCGAGCGATGATGATGGTGGTGATGATGGTGTCCCACTAACCCACCACCATTTGCATTGGGCGAGGCATGTGACTGAGATTTGGGTCTGGCACGCTGCTCCTTACTCTCCACCCGTTCCCGGTCTCTATGCTTGTGCTTATGTGTATGCTCCTTATGCTGGCGATGTCTTCGTCGCGTGGGCACACACTGAGTGTCGCAGCAGGGACTGGCCAGATCATAGGCATCCAGGCTTACATTATCCGGCGCCAAGGCGGACGGCGTCGATTTCTCGGCCGATTTCCAGCGAAAGTGACCCAAACAAGGATTACAGGAGTGTCCCACATGGCAATGTTTGTTGTTGGACTTCACTTTCTCTGCTTTGGGAGGCTTGGCAGGTGGTTTGTGCTTCTCACAGGTGCGTGGCGGTGGAGCTGGTGGCTTGGTAGGGGCTCGCTCACTCACGCTGTGATACTGTGATTGGCTTTGATTCGTATCCACCGACTCGGCTCGTTGTAGTATAAAACGCTGTGCCTGCTGATGATCACTTTGGCTACGTTGCAGACCCACTGCATCCACAAAATCCTCAGAGCTGGTGATGGTGGGTCTTAGAACATAACGATATGTGGGATCCAAATAATGATAGGTCAACATAAACTGAGCTGGTGGGGGTATGATGGGAGCTCCGGGTTCCTGCTGACGTGTTGTCATATGTGGCACATCTTCGGTGGACAAAGCAGGACGATAGATTTCACCCATACCGACAACACCCACCTCAGTGGGTGAAATGCCCTCACCATCGCTGGGAGAGTTATGTGCATTGGCCTTTTTACGGGCGGGTAAGCTATGTGTCTTCCATTTGCCCTCGAGTAGCTCACGTTCTCTGAGATGCACACGCTCCAGTTCGTTCATCTTCTGCTGCAGCATACTCTGCAGTTGTATGTACCTCATGTGCAGGTCCACCTGAAAAACACACAATCAAACGAGAGCGTAAGTTAAAGTCGGCTCTAACCGACTTCGATATACCCGTTACTCATGGAAACAAATGTTTAATAGCCTTCCTGTATGCCTGAGGTGGGTCAGCCGAAAAGTATGCAACATTTTTTAACTCGGCTATTTATTATCCGCCAGATATTAATAGATATTTGTCAATTACTAAATCCAACATAAATGACTCCAAATTCATCACGATAAACAGATCAGACAACAAAACTTTTGAAAACGTCGGTCAAGCCCGACTATTACATACTCTGCACCCTTAATGTCGCAGCTCGAATTTGGTCACGAGTCAAACGGCCAGTTAACACACAACGCAGTGCGCTCTCTAAGTCTCTCTCTCTCTCTCTCTCTCTCTCTCACTAAGATTGCTGCTGAACGCAATGCTTAGGTTATGGGTGGGGTGGGTGGTGGGCGTTAACTGACCGTTTTTTGCTCATAACTTGAGTATCGTTCATCCGATCTTTATCATTCCTTCAGCAAATCGATAAATAATTTTGAGTACTAGATATCTCTAGAAAGTACGAACCATCTATCATCAAAACTGTAGGAGATATGACGTTTTTTCCAAATTGCGGGGGCGTGAGGGGGCGTGGCAAAATTTGAAATAAACTTGATCTGCGTGCAGACAATAAGAGTCTACATTTCAAAATTGGTTGCTCTAGCTCTTCTAGTCTCTGAGATCTAGGTGTTCATACAGACAGACGGACGGACGGACAGACGGACAGACGGACAGACGGTCAGACGGACAGACGGACAGACGGACATGGCTATATCGACTCGGCTGTTGATGCTGATCAAGAATATATATACTTTATATGGTCGGAAATGATTTCTTCTGCCTGTTACATACATTTGCACGACTTTAGTATACCCTTTTACTCTACGAGTAACGGGTATAAAAACAAGGTATAAGAATTTGGGTTATCCTCTTAAGTCTGTCTTCTCTTACCTTCCTAACACAATCCTCAAAAAGCACCACCATACGCATTCTCGTGTCGCATTGCTTAATAAAGTCAACTATAGTCTTATGATCAGCCTTTTCCATATCTTTGCCATTAATCGAGAGTATGACATCACCTTCCCTCATGCCAGCCCTATACGCGGGTCCTCCATATTCCACATAATCCACATACGTAATCATTTCCAACTCCTCATCACGTTTGTAGTGAATGCCATAGCTTTGCAGGGTGAAGCCGTAGGATTCATTTTTCTTTTCCACTATTATGGTGCGTCGACGACGATCTTCATCCGGCTTGGAGGCCAAAAAAACGTTCCGATTTGTAGCGGCCCAAGATGTGAGTAGATTGGGAGAGCTGAAAAGGTAAGGAACAACAATTAAAGGTTATTCGATTGCTACGTTATTCATTAAATAGTGCCGAACGAACTATCTCGCACTCTCAGCATTAACTCTGCAAGCAACTCGAGTCCAAACCCAAAATTGAAATTTCCTTTCGGCTTACAAAAAAAACAAGAGAGAGCAAACTCTTTACATTTACATGAGCCGAACGCATGCCGATGCGAAGAAGAACAAAAAGCAGTCAGCCGCTGGCTGGCGTTCGATGCTGTCAGGTCGAAGCAGGATCACGGCACACCAATACGCTCTCACTTTTTGGCCTCGATTTCGTTGACCAACGCTGATCTAAAGCAGCGATAGTCACCAATACCCCCTGGGGGACGAAGACATTTCGCTATTTACACATAAACGAGCCGAACGCATGCCGAAGCTGAGGCCAAGAGAGTAACCAGGCCTTCAGTCGCTGGCTAGCTAGTCTTTGAGGCGGTCAGATCGAAAGAAATTCCCGGCGCTTTATTTTGCACTCTCACTTTTTGCCCTCGATCTCGTTGACCAACGCTGATCTTAAGCAAGAGCACCCTCTCTCTCTCTCTCTTCCAGCAAACATTTTTTATCGCAGAAGATATGAATGCGATTCTTCCAGTATGCGGTATCACATAGCCATGATACAATTAGACAAGGTAGTCCGCTCGGAAAGTGCTCGCTCTCTTTTTGGTCCCCTATTGTCAGTTCGTTGCCGACCGTCATAGCGTAAGCATTAATGCGCACGAATTCGTCAATCATACAAAAAGGGACCTAATTTTTCCGAGCGGACTACCTTGTCTAATTGTATCATGTCACATAGCAATCGCATTCTCATCTCCCTTCGCGAAGAATTGTGCCACTCGGTAACACTTCTGGGAAGAAAGAATGCATTTTTTCTCGGAGATAAGAAAAAGTCTCTTCTCAGAGATAAGAAAGCTTTTCATCCTGGGGATAAGAAAAGTCCCACCGAAGCGATAAGAAAAAGTGTCATCTAAGGCTGGCTTCCCCAAGCAGAGAGCGCGAAAATGTGACTGTGTCACTCTCTAACACACAGTGATGCATGACTTCGGCAAGTATTCGGTACGAAATGGCAAGTATGTTCGTGCCCCAGGGGCTATCGCTGGGGAACTCTGATCTAAGGGATAAAAAAAACGTTTCTTCCTGGATATAAGAAAAAGTATCTTCTAGAGATAAGAAAGCATTTCTTCCTGAAGGGCGAGAGACGACCGACCCAACGCCTTGGTAGGTCCGCCCAACAACCACCCAACCCCACCATCACTTCAACACCCACCCACACCACCATCACTCCACTGCCCACTTCTTTCTTAGCGCTGTGATTGATTTTGAGATAGCATAAACCATTTCTTTTTTTACTTACTTTGCTGGGACTTGAACTCAGGACCTCGAAGACTTAACACACGGACTACGTCATCTTAGCCCACACGACTATTAAGCTCACCCTAGAGACAGCGACAAAATCATAGTGAAGAATGAAGCGCTTAAGAATTAACAGCTTAACTTAGCATTTAGACACTCTGGCAGCAGGAAGTCCTCTAGCCTAGCGGGAAGACATTCGCTTAGAGCGCCGAGGTCGTGAGTTCAAATCACCGTCAAAAGCATATTTATCTCAAAATTTTTTTTTTTTCAGATGTTTTTAGCATTGTTTTTATTTTTATACTCTGTACCAAAGTAACACAGAGTATAGTAAGTTTGTGGAAAAGTATGTAACAGGGAGAAGGAACCATTTCCGACTTTTCAAAGTATATATATTCTTGATCAGCATCTACAGCCGTTTCGATATAGCCATCCGTCCGTCCGTATGGACATAGAGATCTCAGATCTGGTGAGAGATGGAGATTTGACATGTATGCGACATATATGCCTTATACTTGTAGGCAGATCAAGTTTATTTATTTTCATTTTTAACCAGCCCCCTCAATTTGGAAAAAATATCATATCTCCCACAGTTTTATAGATAGACTAGCATATAACCCGTCGCGCTTCGCTGCGTCGCCATCAGTATAGCCTTTTTAATTTGTGTTCCCCGTAGAGCCCACAAAGCGAATCTTACATACAACAGCTTGACTTTACTTCACTTCCCACCCACCGTGACCGTTCCTTTACTGTGAACGTTCCCGCTATCGCTATCGTTATCGTAACCGCCCCAATTCACTTTATTTCGTTTTCTATCCCTACAAACCGAGTTTCAAGCCAACCGGCCATTTTCCTCCTGGGAGGATTTTCCAAAATCGGGAAAACACGGTTCGAAATATTTCACGAATTATTTCAAAAAAGAAATGTTCCATCCAAACAAACTTTTCCGACGCTTTTCCAGCTTTTCCGGTTGAAATTTTCCAAAACCCCGTCTTAGTACGCACTTTCACCACTGTCCAAATTTCAGCCTTCTATCTCGTACCGTTTGCGCTCTGCGTTGATTGCCAATCAGTGTCAGTGAATCAGTGAATCAGGACAAACTGTTTTATATATAGAGTAGTAGATGATTCGTATTTTCTAGAGATATTGAGTAATCAAGATTATTTTTCGATTTGCCCAAGGAATGATAAAGACCGAATTAACTATACTCAAGTTATGACCAAAAGAAAGTTCGCTGCCGCAGCGCTGGAAGTAGTGGCGTCATCTATTGATCAGTTTGGATAATCCCTCATTGTTCAAACCAAATAGTGGCGCCATCCATTGTTTAGCAGCGCTACTTTAAGCTGCTAACCAGGTACAGAGTATATTACAGTCGGGCTGGACCGACTTTCTTACTTGTTTACAACGCACTACGGTTCTAAAATCGACTATTTTGTCAAAAACGTCTGAATATAATGGACATAAATTTATTAGCCCTCCTCTTTTCCCTTTCACGTGTGTATCGCTATGATTTTATTCAAGTTTAAATATCTAAATGGATTAAGATCATTAAAATAAAAATATATTTTCTTATTTTATCTAATTTAAAATATGAAGAAAACCATCACCAAATGGTCACGATTTTAGAACGTTATATTTCGAATGATTTGTATCCAAATCTAATATGTGAATTATTAGCTTAAAATATACACTCCAACTATCTTTGACATGTTTTCAATCTAATGAAAATGCGAAACCCTTTAAAAAAGAATCGCATTCATGTCTTCAGGGCAATTATTGCTGATTGGATGAAAAAAAAGCGATACCACATATCGCTAATTTATCCCTTGTATGTTAAGAATGCGTTACCTTATGTATTTTGTTAATGTAAATCGCCAAACTATCACCAAACTATCGCCAAACGCACTTTTTGACGAGAAAGATATGAAACAGGGTTTGCAGGGTTTCGTGTAAGTAAAAATTAAACATTTTTACATTGTTACGGTGCTGGTATTGAATCTCGGCTTAGCGACATATTTCCGCTTAGAACGGATTGCCGGCGAAATAATGTCGCTATATCTGGCCACCTGCTTGGCAACTTTCTTAGTATAAAATCTAGAAATCGTATTCAAAACTAAGCTAACATTTGAAAAGAGCAGCGAACCAAAACTTCAATCTAAACTCAAGGCCTAGCACCTCTTTGATTAATTCTCTTAAATTTAAAATAAATCTTTTGAATAATCCCTTTCACAGCTTGTCTAGCGGTTTAACCCATTTCCCTAAGCTTGACTCCTTCACGTCTTCCGGCTATTTATACGTCGCCTTTCGTTGAAATGTAGCACACCAAATAGCCTTCAGGTTTTGTCCAAACATAAAAATGATGTTTGCCCAACTATCAGCCTGGAGCGTTGGGTTTCCTATTCCTGCTTCCATGCGAAAGCATTTCTATGAATACACGATGAAGCAACACTTTCACTGCCCAAAAAAAAAAATGGATGGAAGAGCCAAATGGGGGAAAAAGAAAAGCAAACAAATTGCAAACACACACACACCCAGCTGGGCTTTCATTAACGGTATATTGTGTAAAACTGTAATAAAAAGGCTTGAAAGCGTAGGGTTTGGAGCTCCCTTATGCTGGCGCTGCTGCTGACGTGTCTGATGCTCACAAAGAAATTGAAATGTTTTTTAAAATTATGTTTATTGAAATATTAAAAAAAAAGGGGAAATTGTTATCATTTTCCTCATAGAAAATTTATAGCTTACAATTTTGTAAAGAAATATTTTGTCTAAGAGAAATTACTTACGAAAACATAAATGTCATTATATAGATATTATTCTATCCTATCATCCTATCAATGATGAACTGATGTTAGAATTTGGAACTTTGCGTATTGTAATTAAAAGAAGTTGTACGAATGAAGACTTTGTTAATGGTTCGCATACTGTTTTTTTAGATGCATCGAACTTAAGTTTAACAATCGGATGGGAATATGTTCGTCTAATCGCTTCCGATTAATTTTCGGGTATTTCTTTAATTTATTCTTTCGAAACTTTCTGTTGCCTTAAGGTCATAACGATAAAAAAACAGGACACAAAGGGGACTAGTAGCAAAAACAGTTGTTTCCAGAACTTCCCGGTTCTATCTGCAGTATTATTTGCCCATCGACTGCAAGACAACAGCTGCCTTCTTATGCCAACATTGCTATAACTGGTTGGAAATTTCAGCATAACCGACACCAATGTTCAAAGATATTTGAACAGAGCCACTAACTGCGCTTGGGATTCAAGTGCGAGGCGCATAAAAATAGATTACAACCTAAAAACCTTTAAAAAAGGGCCACATCAGTTTTCAATAAGATAGAAATCCAAGCAGCCTACAACCATGTGGTACGTCAAGAACCAAAAATAGAGGAAAGCTAACTTGTAGCTTGATGGCGCCACTACTTTGAGCATTTGTTTCCCAGCTCGTTATATGGCAGCTATACGATGTGTTCATCCGATTTTGACCGAACTCCCATAAATTGTGTGGAAACTGATAATATTCACAACTGGAAGGTATAAACACGCTACCATTGAAAACAAAAAAGTTTTTCTCACTAGAACTACATTTTCAACAGACCGTTCCTTTGGCAGCTATATGCTATAGACATCCGATTTGAATCAAACTTGGCAGAATTGTGTGGCAGCATATTGTATTGATCACTAACAAGTTTGCAAAGCGATAGCATTGAAAACAAAAAAGTTTTTCCTACTAAAACTGTTTCTCAGACATATCTTTTGTATGGCAGTTATACTATAAAGTTGGCCGATTTTCATAAAACTTGGTGGAATTATGTAAAAGCATAGAAAACTTAGAAATACGAGGATTGAGGACCTTTGCGTTGAAGACAAAAAAGTTTTTCTCACTAAAACTACTTTTTCGACCGATCGTTCCTACGGCAGCTATATGATATAGTCATCCGATCCGGCCAATTCCGACAAATGTGCAGCGTATTTGTACCAAAAGGCTTCGTGCAAAGTTTGGTTAAGATAGCTTTAAAACTGACGGAGGAGATAGCATAGAAACAAACGGACGGACAGACGGACTGACTGACATTGCTATATCAACTCAGCTCGTCATGCTGATCAAGAATATATATACTTTGTGTGGTGGGAGATGCTTCCTTTTTTAATATACCCTCTACAAGGGTAAAAAAAAATATATAAAAAGTAAAAACCAATGTCTTAATAAAACATTCAGCTTCTAGAAACGTAACTAGTCACTCGCACCATATATGCGTTTTATTCAACCAAAGACAACGCCAAGTTGCCAAAACCCTTGGTGTGTGTGTGTACCGAATTAGGTTCTACTGTATAAGTAATATTTTGGTAACTTTATTTAATTGATTATATCATCTAATATAATCAGGGCTGCAAACGGATCCTGAACTGAGCCCCAAAGAAACTGTTTGGTTCGGGTTTTTGGGTCTCTCGAACCAAGCTTTTTAAATATTCAAGCTCCCGAACCGGCACTGTCTACAAAAATACTTTCGATTCAAACAATCATTTAAGTCAATTTCTTAAGATCTGTTATAATTTTGTCAATTTTGTGACCGGAAAAAACTATAGAACAGAATCGTTGAATTGATAACAAAAAAAACAGAGCATACTTATAAGGGCACTTATGTTAAGGCTGACACTGCTATGTAAACACACTAAAAAAAATACTAGATCACCGAGGTGTGCTCAGAAATAAGCGAATAACTTCGTTAAAAGGTATCCAAATTCATTGGGACAACATTTGTTCAACGGAGAATTAAATGGCCTCTCATCATTAACTTTTAGGTAAAATCGCATAAAATAAAATAGTTAAAACAGTGTTGGCCAAAGTAGAAATTTCGAAAATGCTCTACGGCGTATGCTAGTTCATTTCGAAAGTATATTTTGACTGTAACACTGTAATTAAAGATACTTTTTAGAAATCCAATCAATAATGCAGTTTTGAGAAGAAATAAGAGCATCGGTCAAGTTGGAAAAAGGGAAAGCAAGTGTAGTGCATTGTTCAAAGACATTTGATCAGTGCAACTTGTCTGCTTGCGTTTGAGCACAAGTGCATAGGGAACATTTAAAGGTTGATATCTGCTTGCGTTTTAATACAAGTGCTGTGGCACCCAAGAGTAGTTTAAGATAACGCACTCCCAAATGGGAGGGTCAGATTTGTTGGCACTTAGCACGAGCCGACAAAAAATGTATAAAAAGACACCAAATATCAAATAAAAGATTCATTAAGCTTCTGGACATGAATCTCCTTAATGAGTCTTTTTGATCCCTTTTGATGATTAAAAAAGAGTTTAAATTTATGTGCGATCTAAAGAAGATTCAAAAATGACTCATGCATACGCTGAAAATATTATTTGTTGGACTACGACTTGGAAAAGACGCGCAAAGAATTGGATATATGACTCGAAAATGAGTCGAATCTGATCCGAAAAACCGGGTTTAAGCGATTCTTCAAGAAGAGTCTTGGCTAGGGTGCCATATTCTCCCGACAAAATGATCATTTAGGAGCAGCAATTTTAGCTTTTTCCTCTTCGTGGACTAAATTGGAACCCTAACCTTCGTCTGCCATCGTACTCCAGCAGACTCTTGCTTATTAACCTTCCTTCGTTAGCTAATCGTAGAACAGTCCTAGGCGTTTCTTTTCTTCATAAGCTAATCATTAGTGATGAAGACTCTACCGAACTCTTAGGTCGCCTTAACTTTTCCGTTCCTTCTAGGCCAACTAGACTCTATTTACCTTTAATCTTGCCCAGATGCACAACTGATTATGCCCAGCACAATCGTTTTCGGGTCTTATGTCAAAATTACAATGATCTCTATCACCTGCTCTCAACAGATCTCTCTTCTCTCTTAAAACGTCTCTCTATAATTATCTCCGGGGAAATCTCTGACCACTCCCAGCTGTGAATAGGGGCCTAGCTGGCCGGACGGGCAAATAAAATTCCCCCACCGTGTCGGAGTCGTTATTAGTTTATTTTATAATTTTATTAGATTTTCTTTGATAGGCTTCATTAGCTCATAAAAATTTTTGTAACGTATATACATTTTTGTTGACAGCCTTTTTTTGTCAACTCTAAATAAAATAAAAAAAATAAAATAAATGACTATTTTAATCAGACAGAGGACACGAAAAAGACTCGAATGTGATCATAAATTTCATGAAATGCTGGCTAGGTATGTACGTAGAAGAACAGCCTTCTAAAATTCAAAGATCCGGCACTTTTGAAAGACTTTTTAGAGCACCTATGAACGATAACAATTAAGAATGTGGTCCAGTAGACTAACATTCATAGCATGGTTATCTGGACGCGTTCTCTGAACAAAAATATGTCAAAATTATTCCGAAAGTAGAGGCAAAAAGATGTCAACTATTTAACGAACCAAAACCTTAGGTTCAATTAGTACAGGAACCGGTCCGCGAACCTAACCCCCCGGACCGAACCATCTGCAAAATTTTATAGGTTTGCAGCCTTGTTTTAAACCCTTTTTAGCTTTAGAGAAGAACGTGGTATTCTAACTTATCCAAAAATGAATCACGTTCTCAGGCGGTACGGTAATAATTTGTGAAATCATCCACACTCAAATAAAAATCAATCCATACGGGATCAAATCATTCCCAATCGGTAATGAAAACCAGGGCTACAAGCCCAAAAAAATTTTCGGAACCTCCGTTTCGCTGGTTCGAACCAAAATTTACCAACGGTTAAGGTTCGGCAATTTCAGGTTCGAGGTTTTTG
The DNA here is from genome assembly GCA_037044535.1 of Lordiphosa magnipectinata. Lineage (NCBI taxonomy): Eukaryota > Metazoa > Arthropoda > Insecta > Diptera > Drosophilidae > Lordiphosa > Lordiphosa magnipectinata. The sequence continues at coordinate 319,171 of JBAMBO010000563.1, forward strand.
GGAGTTGGTTTTGGTTCGAGCCTTGGTTCGTTGCACGTTTTTCCCAATATATTTAAAATAGCAATACAATAGGTATACACTTGACGCCTATATACATTATTAGTCCGCATTTACACGGTGAAGCAAACTTCATGAAGTTTTTGTTTGTAGGGAGAGGTGTAGGGGGGAAGGCAAAGCTTCATTGCAAGCTGGCAGTAGTGTCTGTTTATGTTCTGTACCAAAGGTACAAAGAACATTTATGCAAATGTATGTAACCGCCAGAACAAAGCATCTCTGGCCCTATAAAGTGTATACATATATTCACTTTTTCATGTGTAAAGTATATCATATAGGTCTGTTCCCATTTCCGAGTGGATTTAAAAAGTAAAACGATTGGAATTCCGAATCGCTTTCATTATGATGTTCCCGTTTCCGAATGAAATAGAAATCGATTTTCTTTTCGAATGAATGTTCGAATCGTTTTCGAATTTTAATTCAGCTGAATGGCAACCTTAACAATTTCGATCAACCCTGCGCATGTCCTGATGCGGAATTGCGAACAGCTCGGTTTCACTTCGATCGTTTTTGCTTTCGTCTACATGCAATTTCTGAGGTAAAACTTTGAAAAAATTTATTTTAAATCAAGTTGTATGCTGAATAAATCTATGGATACTTCAAAAACTTCAGAATATTTGACCTGTAAAAATAAAAACATTTGATAGACGAAATTAATAACCGTTGACATGAAAATTGTCAATTACTTATCATTCCACTGACTCAAAGGCTTAAAGACTTTTGAAACCGAATAACTTGATCGTTTTTCGAAAACGGGAACAGCTACGACCTCCGATGCCGGAATTCCAGGTTCAAACCGGTTCGGTTCAAAGCCGGTTTGCAGCCCTGATGAAAACAACGTAATCCCGGATATTCTTGACCCATTCCGAAAAAGGATTCAGTTGATCCGACTTTTTTGATCCTAAAAAGGATTACAATTATACCGGGGCATAAAAAAGATTGAATTAAACAAAAAATTCGAGAACAATTTAATATCAATCCAGGATCAATTTAAGCATGTTCGAGATTGTTTTTGAGCTCGATATGTAATATTAATTTGATCCAAGGAAAATGATCCCAAAAATGCTACTTAAATTTTGTCGCTCTCTCTCTCTGAATTATGAATATGTGATCTCAAAGGGGATTGAAGTAAATACATTTGGAATGATTCAAGTTCGAAAGGCTTGGGCCATTCCCTGATAGCTTGAATTGTGTCGAATATTCTGTAAATCGAGATTGAATTTTCAAGCTCATGCTGGGCTTACTAAAAGATTGAAAATATCCTGACGTTTTTTTTCTTGTGCACTATATTTCATAGATTACACACACCTTAGAAATTTTTATTCAATTTGAATGAAGATGGTTTCCCGCTGTCAACAAGGAACTAGTTGCTCCCGAAGGTTCCCCGCAAAATAATTGAGTAAGTAATGTTTTTAGTTGTGATAACGAAAACAAGTTTAAGCTACTTTAAATGCATTATAAATGATCAAAAAATCCATTAAAATTTCGTTAATTTAAAAATCCATTCAAATGCCACATAAAATATGGATATATGCGACTCAACCCCAACCCTCCTCCACTAATTCATATTGAGCCAGTTAATTTTAGCTAAATTGCCTTGGCCAAAGTCAAGGCTTGGCCTGATTCCACTTCCGGGCGGGAGGGGGTGTCTGCCAATGAATTATTAACAGTTGATCGACGAGGCGCGGAACTCTCGGCGGTTTGCCAATTGAAGCGTAAACTATGCATGACATGGCAATGTGTGGCCAGAGGTTAAACAGCTGACAACCCCCACGACTAAGGAAAAAAACCACCACCAAGTGGGTCGTACATACAATCCATCCCCCACCCATCCTTCAACATTCGCAAGACAATTTCAATTGAGCCCGAAACAACTCGGCAGGACCTCAATAAGTGGTCAGACCCCAGGAGGACATTTCAGTTTCAATTAGAAAAAAAAAAAAAAAACTCACTCACACTCGCACACCTTGGACATACTCGTACATACCTGCGCATACTCAAGCTCCTCATCGCTAGCATCGAGACTCTTGTGATACTTGAGGCGACCCAGGCTGCCGGTTCCGTTTACGTACTGCGAGTGCGAGGCACCGGATTCCCGTTGCATGCAAGTGGCGGCGGCTATGAGCGAACCCACCGAGGTGGCATTGGAGGCCGAGATGGAGACGGCGGCTGCTGTGGTGCAGGCACTACTGGCCGCTGTGGCTATACTTTGGCAGCTGGTGCTCATGGGTTTGCTGGCCATCGTTTGATTCCTATTGATTTCTTCACGCAATCATAATCAAGTGGAAATTATAATTTCTTCTTTGATAGATACAGGAGAGAGGACAAGACTTTTCGGTTAACCCGTTCTTGGCCCAAACCAAGTTGGGGCTGAGAGAGTGACTTTCACGCACAATTTGTCATGGCTATTAAAATTATTTTTTTTTTTCCAACAAATCTACGTTTATTTATCATTTGTATTTGTTGATGAAAAACTTTTCCATATTCATGCCGAATGGTTTGTCGTGTGTGTTTCCGCTTGGATTGTTCTATTTCCGTTGAAGTTTGGTGCCGTACTGAATGGTACGCCGCCGACTGCGTTACAAGAGAGAGAGAGAGAGCGGAAGTGTGGGAGAGTAAAAGCATTGCACCCACACGCAAGCTGACTAGACTGTTGGCATAGGAATACCGTTATTATTTATGGCACATGTTGACTGTGAAGGAGACGACGGCTTGACTCAATATTGAAAAGCGCAGGCGCAGGTAATCAATACATAACAAAATATTAAAGTGAGTAAAATATGAACTAACATTGACATTTTTAGTCATTTTCAAATGATATATATGAATACGGTCATAAATCAAGGGTTATTTTTTAATCCAAATTTAAATTTGGCGCTAATTAACATGCCTGTTTTTAACATACCTTTGATCTGTACATTAACATTGCTCTGCATTTCATAACATTTTTCTGTTAAAAAAACAACAACAATCAAAGTTTGTTTACAAAACGGTTTTAATGTACAACATTGCTATTGCTAACTTTTACTCCGCCAGCTCACCACCAGGCACCAACATGGTGATATTATTGCCATTTAGTAAAATCTGATCCAATTTTGTAATTCTACGGCCATCTGGGGTATTCTCATATTCCGTCACATCATCCAGCAGCATATTAACAAAGTCATCAAATCCCAGCAAAGTGCCCACCATTTCCTTGTCATTCTTCATGATAATATGAATGCGGGAGCCAATGCATTTGTCCACCAACTCTGTTAAAAGCAACAACAACCACAATATACAATTTAGAAACAGGGAAAGCCGGCAAAGGAATGCCGTTTGATCAACTAATAACTTACCCAAGGGCATCAGAGTTGAAATGTTTGCGGGAGGCGGTACAGCTGTCATATTTACTGCTTATTTTATGTATTTATTTATGAGTTGAAGTAATTTTTATAAATTGTTTGCAAGTTGCAAACACGAGCTGTAAAATAGTTTACCAAATGTGGTCACTCTAGTAGGTTCATGAACCTTTGCACCAGATACTCACTTGTAAGAACTGGTTGGTTCGTGAACCAAAGTAGTTTTATAGACGGAATCAGTGTTTGATGACTTTTATGCAGGGTATCAAACCGGAACAAAAATTGGAACCGAGAAACAAAATCAAATCAATTTACCGGAACGACCCAAAATGTATGATGATTGTTGGCTGAATAATAATAATTTAATAAACACCGAAAAATGCCAAAAAAAAAAGTGGTAAGACAGTGTGACAGTGACAGTACTAACATACCGACATCACTAGCTGTAAGCATTATAATGGAACAATGGATAGATATAGCCCCTCACACAAACATACCAAAAAGAAAATTCAAAGAATTACTAGAATTTTGCCTACTTGACAACAACTATTTCACACACAATGGAACCGTATACAATCAGATATTCGGGATGCCTATGGGGAACCCACTGTCGCCAACAATCGCTAATATAGTACTAGACAAAATAATGGACGATGCAATAGGGAAACTAAAAACAATTGACATACATATAAAGCACTTGTCATAATATGTAGACGACATTATATGCATAGTAAGAGCCAAAGATGTTGACATAATTTTAGAAACTCTCAACAAGCAACATAGAAGAATCCAATTCACCGTAGAACGAGAAGAACGCAACAAACTAGCATATCTTGACATGGAAATAACAAGGGAAATGGAAACTCTGACATTTAACTGGTACACAAAACCCATGGCTTCTGGAAGATTAATAACTTTTAACTCAAATCATCCACCAAACCAGAAAATAAATACGGCAAAAAACATAATAAGAAAAGCATACACCATTTGTGATATAAAACACAGACCGACAAATTATATTAAAATTAACAATATTTTATTAATTAACAAATAACTACCCCGAAAAGCTCATAAATAGATTGATCACCGAAGCGACAAACAAATTAAACGACAACAAGCCCAAAGACAAAAACACAGATAAAAAGAAATTTCTAAGCATACCCTTCATACCTAATGTCACAGACAACAGAACACTAACAAAAATATTCCCCAAACAATTGATGGAACAGCTGACCAGTGCATACAAACCGCACAGCAGCAACAGACGCCTCTTCACGAATACAAAAGACAAAATAAGCAAGGAAAACAACACCAATGTAGTCTACGAAATCAAATGCGCGGGAGCAGAGCTGCAACGGAACTTACATAGGAACAACAAAACGCTCTCTGAGCACGCAAGTCAGCGAACACAAAAGAGACACTCAAAAAGGGAAAACAACAACAGCTTTAGCACAACACATCAACAAAACAAATCACTCAGCTGACTTCGAAAACGTAAAAGTATTGGACTTAGAACACAGATGGAAGACGAGGATGACATTGGAGAGCTTGGAAATACAAGAAAAGGGAGAGCATGCACTCAATTTTAGGGAAGACATTGAACAGACAAACTTTATATACGCAGCGGCGATCACAAGAGGAACATTTAAGCACAACAATTCAAACAAAATCATGACGAATAAAACAACTGACATCAACATACAATCGTGCAATACAACCAAACTATGACGGACACTAAAATAGGTATTTAAGTAATATGTTAAATATGTATGTATTACTAATTTGTGTTCATGTTTATATATATAAAATATATAAAAAAAATATACAGACTCCCTGAAGAAGGCAATATATTTGCCGAAACGCGTAGGAGAAAAACTCAGCCAAAAAGTGTTTTGACTGGAGTGAAGAAAGACGGCCGAAATTAAACCCCAAACAAACAAACAAATACACAACGAAAACGGCCCAACAACACATCAACGTAAGACAGTGTTGATTCAAACAATCAAAAATAGTTTACTAGCTTTGTTAAAGGTACGTTGAAATCTGACTTTTCTATGTTTTTGTGAGCGTTTCATGTAATAATGCAGTTCGTTTGAGGGAAAACGCAGAAGCAAATTGTTGACAAACTGTTAATGTATGGTATCCATGGAGAACTAGATAGATAGATAGATAGATAGATAGATGATGTTTATTTTTTTCATATACATATACATTGTTTGTGCTGCAGATTGTTTACTTATCCATTAATAAAGCTTGGTTTGTAACCGTCAGCTTTTCTTCTGTTGTTTTAACAACGTTTACAATTATTATAAATTTATATAATATATTATCATTATGACATTTGTATTAAAAATCTTCATTAATAATATGTTTCCTATATATTATAGCCCCCTCAGTAAATCTAGCCAGATTCTTCCATCCCAGTTCTCCATTCAAGGCCATGAATACCTCTTCTGCTGTAAGTGTGCCTTTCTCAAACCAACGCAGACGGAATTCCCTTAGAACACGGGCATCGCCCCACAAAATGCTGCATGTCTTCCAACCTCCTTGCTATTACATAGTGAGCATAAGCCACCGTTAACGGTCCTTCTTGGACAGCCATTCAACCATAGCAGATCCCCTCTCGCCTTCATTCATCCAGGTTATTTCCGTTTGTCGGAACAGCTCGTTGCAGTATGAAGGTCCTACCTCATGGTTTAAATCTTTATATATCCTCACTGCGCTTTCCTGCGGCCTTGAGTAAGTGTTGGTTTCGACTCTCTTCTTTAAGCGCAGTGAGTAGCTGTATGTTGCCTTCAATCCATCCAAAGTGCAATGCGTTGCTCTCCAGAGTTATAGCCTATTTCCACTGGCTTCATTTCTTATCATTTTCATTTCTAAAAATGATGCTGTTTCCATTGACAAATCTTCATCATTTTGATATTCGCAATGCCACGTTGACAAAAACAGCTGAATGGTTTGATTTAAACAACAGGCGCCACTTTCAAACTCACGGGGAGTTTTTGCAATATTTACCCAAAAAAAGACATTCCCGGCAGGAAAGCAATTACCCTGGGCGAACGCATTGTTAACGCCCTGAATAATCAGCAGAAAGCTAAATACACAACTTATTTTGACTAAATTATATTATTAACAAAATTGCGCCTTATTTTTAAATTCAAATCAATAGTTTATTGGTGATGACACTTTCTATTTCCAGAGAGTAACGAGTAGTGCCAGAGAGTAGCGAGTACTTTTTAAAAAAATACCAAATTCCTTCGTGGGGGAATGCCATCATTTTTAAGAAATGAAGGAAATGAAGGGCAAAATGCAACAACAATTTGTATGGAAGAAATGATATCATTTTCTTCATTTCTTGTCATTTCAAGAAATGAAGCTTCATTTCTTTGGTGGAAATAGGCTATTACTCTATTTTGTTCGCACACGTCTTGAAGCTAAGAAAACCATCCCAAGCTACTGTGCATCATTTTCCTAGCTAGGACATGCGGTAGTCGAGATTCTTCATACTCAAATAGTACTCTTGCCTGGTATTTAAGATGAAGAGTTAAGCTGTAAATGTGCCCATCCTCCAGTCCTGCCTCTATTGCCAAAATATAATTTGGCGTACAGTCTGACAGCTTTAGTATCCTCTTAATAAAATATCGCTGTAATTGATCTCCGCCTCGTCGCTTATTTCTCCTCCCCATATTTGAGCTCCATTACACTGCACAGTTCTGCTGATAGCGTTGAATATTTTCCATTTTGCAGCTAGATTTAGGGTGAACTTGTTTAAAAATTTTGCCCACCTTCGCCTTTCTCGTTCTTGCTGCCACATGTTTTTTGAAGCTCATTGTCCAAGGTATTTGTACTCGTGTACTACCTTCATCTTTTTTGCCTGAAATGTCAAATTTTCCAATGCTGACAATCTGCCTCCTTTTCGGAATACCATGATCTTGGACTTTACTTTATTCACTTCCATGCCCCATAATGTGCAGTATAACTCCAGTTTTCCAATCATTAGTTGAAGCGTTGAGGGATTGTCCGCTACGATGACAATATCGTCTGCATACAACAACAGCCTTATGTTGGTGTTCTCAATGTACAGGCCACCTCCTCAGGGTACAGCGCAAATAGCAGTGGTGACATCAGACATCCTTGTTTCACTCCGTTTATTGTTTGAAACCGCTCCGAGAGCTCTTCTCTTGTCCAAACAGCACAGTTCGTTTGCGAATAATCCGTATCATCTTACTGGACACACCTTGTCGTTGTAGCTTGTATATAAGAAACTGACGAGGTACTCGGTCAAACGCAGCCTTGAAATCCACAAAGTAAGCATAGACTTTTTTCTTCTCCTCAAACTTGATTCGTACATTAGCACCGTATTCTATATACTTTTACGAAAAACATACCAGTTTTAGTTGCTCGCAAGCGCGCGCTACAAATAAGATACACACCACAGAACACAATTACATTTGTTAAATTTGAGCTGTAAAAATACTCCAACAACAATTGACGATACACGACAAAACATACAGAGCATATAAAAACTAACAAACAACGTTGAATCTACATACCTGTACGATAATTTGCCATATTTCCAAATTGTCTTCACTTTAAAGAAAAAGCCACAACAAACGCGCAAAGTTCATCGACATTCACGGTTGCATTTCGATAGGTCAGGCATGCATTTAGTAAGCTGACTTTGTTTGCGCGGCAATTTTAAGCCGTACGCTTTAGAAATTTTTTCGGAACAGTTTTATTTTCTCTTGAGTATGCATAATTGGAAAACACATTCAATTTTGAGTATTTAAAATATAAAAAAAAATACTTTATGCACAATTTTCGGACTTTTTGCCAATAGTGCAATGGAGGCCAAGTTGAAAATGTTGTCAACCGTTACGAAAGCCAGCTTGGAACTCGTTTAGTTTGTTGTGCTTTTCTACCCAGATTGTTAGCCTGGTCGTAAGTATACTCATTAGAAGCTTCGCTGCACAATTCATAAAAGATATACCACGATAATTTCACTGGATTATTTATATCTCCCTTTTTATGAATTGGGAAGATTATACTATTAATGAAACTTTTTTCGAGACAGTTGCTATTAAGTTCTCTATTGTATATAATCACCAACTCTTCAAGCAGCTCGTTGGGGGCGTTTTTAAAAAACTCGTAGGAGACTCTGTCTTCTCCTGGTGCTTTGTTTGGCTTGGCTTTGGCTAGTGCAATGTTAAGTTCCTCCATTGTAACAGTTGTATCTAGGTCTGGATCCTTAACATAAGTCGGTGCATACTGAATGTTCATAGCGCTTTGTTCCGGGTTAAGAAGGTTTTCGAAATGACTTTGAAATTCCCATGCAGCAATTTCGGTCCCTATTTTTGGGGCAATTCCTCTGATTTCTCTGGCTATCTTCCACCATTCATTGCTATCTCTTATCAGAGTTATTCGCGCTTCAAGATCCATGGAGAACTATATCGATATGGCATTTCTAACATCAAGCAATACATATCAAAACCTGAACGAGTGTCGTTTTAAGCATTATATGAGGGTAAACTGTATAAGCATCAACGTTATTTTGAGCTTAATAGAAAATGAAGAAGTTTTTAATGACTTAAGCAGCAGTCAACAGATCGCAACTAACGTACATCTTATGGTGGTTTCATTTAATTTAAGTAAATCGTTTAATTATTGCTTTAACAGCTATGGCATCCGGATGGAGCATTGCTTTAAGTTCCTAATGGAGCGCTTTGCCAGCTTCAATAAATGATTAAGGATGATTATACACTTACTGTGAGCACGCTCGAGATTCAGCTCGATTCCTCGATTTCTTCAGTATTCTGCTGAAGCTCTACGTAGTCTTCAAAGCACTCCCAAATATAACAGTATTCGGATCCGTAAACGGACGTTTCTTCGTCCGTAAATTTCGTACACTAAGCCAAAGTTTGCGCATAACTTTTCCATAAAATCTAAAACTTTGCAAATGAAACTGCAAAATCTTTGTGTTAATTGTGATTTTTCCCCATACCATGAACTAGTTCACAGACTTTACTACATTTTGTTCGTCTCAACGAACGGTCACACTGCTGTAAAGATTTCTCATATTTGCAAGATCAGGAGTTATATATTAAATTTTTGTGTAAATATCACCTGCCCCCTCTCCAGCTATATGTTGGCTGGCCCGGAGAAAGTGCAGGGTACGGCGGCAGCTGCTCACTGCTTACATAATGACCTCAGTGACACTGGCCAAGCGTTTCTTGGTGCCGAGGACGGGGACAAGTGTAATTTGGATGATGCGTCGCTCGCTAAATCAAGATCTAACAACGGCCTTGCGACCATTTTATTTTGCCGTTCATCCCGATCTCTTTGGTCAGCATCCTGAGGAACGGAATACCAATGAGAATTCGCTGAAATTGCTCAGCGTGCATCTGGAGGCCTTGTATGAGCGTAACTATCGCTATGAGGCGGAGACCAAGGTGCTCAAGTTCTATGTGAGGGAGAAAACGGATGCAAATAAAAGAGACTCCTTCAAGCTGGTGCAAATACGAATGGACAGAAATAGCACAAAAGATCCCAAGATTTTTATACAAGGCCTGCTAGAGTCTTGCAATTTGTCGACGGAGTATGTTAAGACCTTAAAGACGCCCACAGCTGAAGGTGGAGCAACAGCAGCAGCGAGCATGGCCAATAAACCCAGTCAGGATTATCATTACAATATGGAATTCGCAGAATTCGAGGCACAACTGAGAAATGTAAGTGAAAGTATACGGAAATTGACTTGCCGATACTTAATTACTTTTTGTTTCTCCAGGAGCGTGCCAGCAAGCGTCCTGTACTCTCCTCTTGGCTGGAGGAGAACGCCCCCACAGCCAAAGAGCGTGCCAAAGACACCGCCAATATGCAAGCTGAGATTGATAAGCTCCAGAAAGTTTTGGTGCAGAAGCTGCAGTTACGCGATGCGCGTTACGAATGTGGCTGGAACATTGAACACTATCGCGGTTGTCTCAAGACTCTGGATCGCCTGTCCAATATCCACTTAAAAGAGTTGTCCACTCTACGTGATCGCATTGTGGTTTTTGCACCCTTCACTGGCATCAGCCTGGAGGGACATGTCATGCTGTTCACTGGGGATGTTGTAAACAATTGGTTGGACTTTATCAAGAACATTCCAGCGCATGATGCCTACCTCAAGGTGGTGCCCATCTATGAGAAAACACTCTCGCAAGTTTTAAGAGGTATACAGATTGGCCGACGCAAATTTATGCCCAAGCAACAGGCTCGTGGTTATGCAAGTCACTTGATGAAGGTCACCACCTCTCTCAATGATTACTTGGGCAAGCAAAGTTATCCAGAAGATTGGCCGGAAAGACTTGATGAGTTTACCATTGTGGTGGAATCGGAAGCGGGACCCCTGATGGTCAGTCCCACGGGCCAGTTTATCACACCAGCCACTTGCCCGGGTTCGATTCTGGTAGATTTCATTCAACAAAATATGCAAATGGCTCGCGAACTCATGAGTAAATATGCCGAGGATAAGCATATTGAGCAGGAGCTGATGGATGAGTGTATGAAAGAACTGAAACTGCAAGCACTGACCAAAGATGATGCCATAACGCCGGATAAAATGATAGCTGCATTAAGTGAGCTATCTAAATGGAAAACATTGCCACATTTCGAACAAATCAAATTGCATATAACAAATTATTATTCTGTATTAACGGATGGGATTGTTTGCATACCCTGGGACTTTTACCAGAAGTAGTTGATGTACTCTAAAATCTTCCTAGTGCGTTTGTGCCTTATTAGACAAATAATATAGAAAGTTAACTTGACAGAGGCTTTTATTTGAGAGGAACCAAACATTAAACCTGGTAGATAGATACGTTTTAATTTCATTAAATAAAAAAAAAAAAAAAAAAGATTTCCATCTTGCTTCCCATACCGGGAATTGAACCCGGGCCTCCCGGGTGAGAGCCGGGTATCCTAACCACTAGACAATATGGGATGGTTGAATAAAGGCGCCCTGGTGCCAATCATTAAATGATAAATCTAAAAATAGAATTCTTAAAAAGAAACTAATAATAAAAGTGTGGAATTTTTATATATTTTTACATAATTTAATTTATTTATTCAATAATATCAACATGCATCATCTATTGTTTTTCTTCAAATTTCTGTTTATTGGCTTTGCCTAACATAGTTTATACTCTTTGAACAACTTTATATCAAAATAGGTTTCAGTCAAAGTGAAATAGAATCGATTAACTTACCAATAATAGTAATACATATAATATGTTAACATATTCCTTTGTTAAAGTAATTTGTAAATTAATTAACCAGTTAACGACTTGCGGAATTGGTGTAAGAAAATTGTAAAATAAAAATAGAGTAAGAGACAAGGTTCAGACGGCATCTGCCACCAAACTTGTAGGGGTCAAACTTGTGGAAACCCATTTTCCAAGACCAAAACTATGATTTATATACAATCAATCTGTGCCTTACAAGCATGGTGCTAGCTAAGATAGATTGCTCGCAAAAGCAATTTAGTAGAGCTAAAAAATACAACCGTGCTCATCGAAATTGTATATTGTATACAAAAGTATAACTTGTGTGGAATAACTTTACATTGAATCTAGCGACTGATCTATATAAGACTCACTGATTGTACTTTTAGACTCAATGACTGAACTGAAAGTGTCGCCGTGAATTAAAAAGCTTTTTGTAATAACACTTGCTTTTGTCTAAATTGTTGGCCTTCCAAACTTGGTGTAGAACTATAATTGTACATAATTAAACGCAAAAATTTAAATAAAGTTGCACAGGAAATTGACACATTCCAAAACTATTCTGTTTTGTAAGCATTCAACTTGCTGCAAAGGAAATGGCACAATATCTTTGTAAGCACGAATTAAATAATCATGTATTAACAAATAATGCCTAGAATAAGAGACAAAAGACAAAAACTACAGTACAGTAGGGTCAAATCAAAAGGGGGAAGGTATTTATGTTTAAAAATCTTACAAATTTAAATTGACAACTTTCTGTTGTGTCGAAAAAAGATAGCAAATTTTTTTAAGGATTTTGCAGTTAGCTGCCTGAATATAGCGGGCTCTGACTCTTCATCAAGTGCTTCTTTGGTTACTAAGAAGCACATAAAATTTTACGCACTTCTGGAGGATATTATAATTTTGTCCCCATGTTTGTAACGCATAGAAGAAGCTTCTTAGTCAGCATGACTTACCAATAGAGTAGCCATGTCAGTTTGCCTGCGGTTTCACTTCATTTCTCACTTATGTGTGAAGAAGCTTTTCTATCAATCACCTTATTTTATGTTAAGAAACACTATTTTTACTTACACCTATGCCTCGCTATACGGGATTTTGCTATAACGACCTTTTTTAAATATGACATTTTTTCTGTACCAAAGTTACACAGAGTATATGAATGTTTGTGCAAAAGTATGTAACAGGGAGAAGGAATCATTTCCGACCCTATAAAGTATATATACTCTTGATCAGCATCAACAGCCGAATCGATATAGCCATGTCCGTCAATAGGAACGCACAGATCTCAGAGATGGTAAGAGATAGAGGTTTGACATGTATGAGACATATACTTCTTATACTTGCAGGCAGGTCAAGTAGGTATAATTTCAATTTCTGCCAAGCCCCCTCAAGCCCCGCAATTTGTAAAAAAGTCATATCACGCACAGTTTTGAAGATAGATTGTTGTAAGTATCCCAGCAAGAAATCGATACCGAAAGTCACCAATACAACTATACTTTTCTGAATTCACAAATACTATCACACATGGGTTTCAGTATAATTTACGTCGGTCTAACATGACGCCTAATGACTTGGCAAATTCTTCCTCATCTAGTTATTGTTGCAGTTAGGCCTAACAATAGACGATAAACAGCTGTTAAGTTCTTAAGAACTTTTATTTCAAGCTCATCGTCGGAAGAACCTCCTAACATTAGACAGGAAATAATACATATTAATATTCAATAAAATTTTCCCAGGTAAATATTACGTTGTTATACCCTTGCAAAGGGTATTATAATTTTGCCCAGAAGTTTGCAACGCGTAGAAATATTCATTTCCGACCCCATAAACTATATATATTCTTGATCAGGGCGACGAGGTGAGTCGATTGAGCTTTGTCCGTCCGTCTGTCTGTTTCTAGGCAAACTAGTCTCTCAGTTTTAAAGCTATCGAGCTGACATTTTGCACAGTCTTCTTTTTACTGCACGCTGCCGGAACCGACCGGATCGGATGACTATATCTTATAGCTGCCATAGGAACCATCGGTCAAAAAATGGGTTTTAGTGAGAAAACCTTTTTTGTTTTCAATGTTAGCGGTCTTAAACTCGGCCATTATTAATATTATATGCTATCAAACAGATTTGCAAATTTTGGACAAAATCGGATAACCATATCTTATAGCTGTCATAGGAACCATCGGTCGGAAAATGGGTCTTAGTAGGAAAAACTTTTTTGTTTTCAATGCTAGCGTCATAAAACTCTGCCATAAATAATATTATATGTTTTCAAACAGATTTGCAAATTTTGGTCAAAATCGGAAGACTAGAACATATAGCTGCCATAGGACCGATCGGTCGAAAAATGGGTCCTATTGAAAAAAACTTTTTTGTTTTCAAGTAAATCGTTCTTAAAGTCGGTGATTCTTAATATTAAACGCTTTCAAACTAATTTGAAAAAGTTGATCGACATCGGGTGACTATATCTTATGGTTGCCATAGGACCGATCGCTCGGAAAATGAGTCTTAGTGAGAAAAAACTTTTCTGTTTTAAATTTTATCTTTCTTAAACTCGGCGATTGTTAATTTGAAATGTTTTCAAAAAGATTCGCGAAATTTGGTCGAAATCAGATGTTTATCTGTCGGAAAATGGGTTTTAGTTAAAAATTTTTTAGATTTTTATATAAGCGTTCTTAATCTCTGACATTTCAAAAACAGCATTTGCAAGGGTATAAAAACTTCGGCACAGACGAAGTTAGCTTGGCCTTCTCGTTTTTATATTACTTTTGCCCAGAAGCTAAAAAATAATTTCAAAAAAACGAACTTGGTCAACAAGGTTTCTCATTTTGGATAATTTTCCAGAACTATCAGAAAATGTGGAGATTGAGTACCTGCTCAATAACAGAACAGCTCTGATTCAACCAATGGATAAGGCATTTTTTTGTGCAGAACTTTTCGTAAACTTTTTCAGCAAAGCGATAGTGAATCTTCGATAAAACAATTTTGGAAAAAACTACAACATCAGAGATGCCGTGTACCACATTAGCGAATCATAGAAAGAATTAAAATCAACCACACTGAACCATGATTGGATACAAATATGGCCAGAATGCATAAGGTCTAATGATTCTAAAGTTAATTCTCTTACTGAAATTCGACAAAATATATTAAGCTTGGCAAACGATACTGGTTTTAAAGATTTTGAAGAAGGTGGATTGATTGACTTGTTAGATGCTGATAGAGAATCATTTTCAAACGAGGAGCTGATCCAGTTAGTAACCGAACAAACACTTGATGAGGAGTCGAAACCCGCTATATTCAGGCAGCTAACTGCAAAATCCTTAAAAAATGAGCTCTCTTATTTCGAGAAGGGAACATTTTCTTCTGAGATCTAAACTCGGTCTTTAGCTGCTACAAAACCTTGCAAAAAGATGCAGAAAGGTTGGCGAAGCAGGCAACTTTGGACGAATGTCTTAATCAACAACCACGGAAATTGATTATCAGATTTAGAAAGCTTCAAACATTTTATAATCTTTCTATGTGAGTAAGATCTTCTCTGTTTTTCTTTTTTTAACCGATCTAACTGAAGGTGTATGAATTTGTATGAAAATAATTGTTGCGTTATACGACTTTTCGCTTTACGGCCAACTTTTTAATTTAATTCTGATGAACTCATAATAAAATAAAACCAATAAAAATAATATTCTTTTTATGGCACTTTTAGTAAATTCCACCGAATGTAGGGGCGCTGCATTAGAGAGCAAGTTTAGTTTGAGGGTGTCCTTAGGAATTGAGACACCCTCGAGAACTGAGACACCCTCGATAATGTATTGCAATATTTTAGTTTATTGAAATAATTTTTATTTTGTTATACACAATGCAACCAATTCATTATTTACTTTGGCAGAGATTTTAAAATAATTAAGAGTGATTTTAAAAAACATTTATCCAAGCATATTTCCAAATTTTTTTACCTAAATGTTTGTAGTGTTTGTCAATACTTTATAGATTTTCATTTATACTGAACCTTCGCACTCATGAAGAATGTTTTTAAGATGGACCTTACAATACTATTTGTATGGGACCTTCATGCATGAACAATTGAATTTTCAAAAAATTTGTAAGTTTAAAGTAAAGAATTTTAAAATTCTTAGATAATAATTTTTGAATTTCCTAATTGAACTTTGAAACTTGGTTATTATAAATTTTTAAAAGTTTAGATTCGAAACAAATCTTTGTGCTGTTATGACACTACTTTAGTTTTAGCATACTCCATTTTTTCGTTATAATATGTATATGCAGAGGTATTCTGGAAATCTCTTCAGATTTTCGCATAATCGATCGTGTTTTTATAAGCAAAGTTACAAGAATAAGATTGGTTAATAGATCATATGGTAGGAAACCCATACAAATCTACTTTGCTTAACTTTTTTCATCTTATCTTAGTACCCGAGCAATAAAGTCCAACGGTTTCAATTGGGAACTCTAATGTTTATACGAAAATCCTTAGGAATTGAGACACCCTCGAGAACTGAGACACTGAGACACCCTCGATAATGTATTGCTGACAGGAAAACTCGGAGAATTCTAAAATGAATAACATTTTAAGAGGCTATTTACTGTAATTTTATAAAGGCTTCACAACAAATATTTTCATGGTTCATTTTGCTTATTTTGCTTTCAAAAAGTGGCACAGTGTTACTTTTCTTCAAATATGAACTACATCACTGCAATCTTCTACCTTCCAGGTGCACTCGTTTTGAAATGCCTCAAAATCTGTAGCATTCCTGGTATAAACATGTCTTTCCTCTGCATCCCAATGCATTGGATCTCCTCCACAAAGTACGGAATTTCCAGTATCTGCATCATATAAGGTTACACCTCGATTTCCAAAGACCACACGCCACCAATATACGGCATCTTTACTATACACATTTTTGATAATGCGATTGGTAATATTATTGTTATTCGTCGACGTTGGTGCGGGTTCCATTGAAATGTAGCGATTACTCCAGTAACTATTATAAAATGCAACATGCAAAGTATTATTCCAGTGGGTCCGCGATACGGAGTAGGCCGCTTTCTTGGGATCGGGCACATTACTGCAGATGAGATAGGTCTGTGGGCACTCATAGATGTAATAGTTTGGTTCGGTAATGTTGCGCAGGCACACCTTTTGGGCGGAAAACAACACTAGTTCATCTGCTAAAAGCTGTTTGTATAGCTGTTGACGCAGTGTACCCTCCACTTCCTCTTCAAATTTTGGTTGCTCGAGCAGATGTTGCAGATTGACTTTTAGTTCTAGTTGTGCCTGGGTATCTCCACTGAGCTCTTGCCTGTGAAGCAATTCCAAATTGGCCAGAGTCAATTGTGTCAAACTGGCACTAAAGTTGCCCAAACGTTGCACGACACTTAAGGGTGTTTCCAAAGCCAGCACCATATCATACAGAGCTTCCAGTATATCACGCAGATAGTCCACTGTACTCAAGGTCAAACGCTGAAGGAGCGCATTAACTACCGGAAACTGTGCCGTCGGACTGGAGGTATGAAAAGGCGCTGCCATAAGCTGGGCACTGCGTTCAATGAAGCTCTGATAAACCAGCTGCAGCAAGTCTGGGGTTATATCCGGGTGTTCAGCCAGCTGATCATAGAAATCCAAGATCTTTGCAGGATCATAGATTTGTTTGGTAAGCTGCAATTCCTGCCACAGAGCTTCGTAAATAGCGCGTTTGAGTTGCCAGGTACGAGCCTGATGCGCCAACTGAAGTATAAATTTTCCACGTTCCCAATCTCCGGCCACTTCAGAGCGTATTATCGACTCCAGACTAAAGAGTACCGAAGGACTAGCTAAAGCCATTTCCAAGTGTAGCAATATTTTTGGAGGAGGAGCCGATGCTTTTAAAACTGACAGCAGTTTACTGGTGTCGTTGCCATTGTCCAAGGCTTCAGAACTTAGCCCTAGACTTAGCAAGACCAAACCCAAAAAGCAAGCACTAACTGCCATGATATTCTCTCAAGAACTCTGCTTTCTTTTTCGGATAAATTGCTGGCTTTATATAGAAAAAGTTCCCACAGCGGTTGCTATTTGTAGTTCAATCGGATATTTGCTAAGGGATTGGGCATGGGGCTTAACCTAGTGCCGATAAAAGCGTAATTGCATCATAAACAGTTGACACAGTGCACCAATTTCAAAAGTAAACAAAGTAGACTCTTACAACAGATGGCGCTGGCAAATTCTCAGAATTTCAGTTCAAGCAAATGATAAGGGGGATGCTAGATGCCTTGCTTGTACAAGGGCTTGTATTTGTGATCTCTCTTAAATGTTGGATTACTTATGAGAGTTTACTTTGTTTACTGTGTTACTGTGCCTTCATACTAGAGGTGGGCGCGGGCCGGGCTTTTTTTCGTGGCCCGCGGGCTTACACAGGCCCGGAGCGGGCCCGGGCCTTAAAATTAAGATGCGTGCGGGCTTCGTGCGGGCCCGGGCCTTAGCAAAAAGGCCCGGCCCGTAAAAGCCCGAAATAGGCCCGAAAACAATTTTGATTTGTTCGCGCTATTTTTGTTTATGCTCGAATTAGAACCGCCATTTATCGCATTTTAATTGTTTATCGATACTACTATCGATTTGCTTATACATATTTTACTTGTTTGCACACGGTTTCTTCCGGCAATCGCTCATTTGGTAGATGAATTTCCTCTCAGAGCAAAAAAGAGATAATGTGTTAGCTACGGTAAAAGCAATGCTCTCCGAATTTATAGGGGATCATGAATATAGTAGCTTTGATGACATAACTGATAACATAAGCCCAAATAATTCCGAAAATGGAATGTTTGCTGAATTTTTAGACTTAAGTTATATAAAAAAACGAAAAGTTGAGAAAAACGCTATCGACATAGAGCTTGACAAATATTTGGCCTATCCAGCAGCTCCTGGCACACATATTTAAGAATTCTGGAAAAATGCAAGGGACTTAAAATACCTTCCCAAATTAGCTCGGACCATTCTGGCTATTCCCGCCAGTTCGTCTACGAGCGAAAGGCTTTTTTCAACATCGGGCCATGTTTTAAATGAAAAACGCACTAGGCTAAAAAGAACAAATTTAGAAAAAATTTTATTTTTAAATAATAATATGACATAGTTTGTTTTTTGTTAAATACATAACAATATTCATGTATGTATACCTTAATAAATATGTACTTATATATATCTATAAATTGCATGTCTTTTAAATTTCCTTATATAAGTAAATAAGTTTCGTGCCGGGCCGGGCCGGGCCGGGCCCGGGCCTTGGTGAAGAAGTTTCGTGTTGGGCCGGGCCGGGCCTCTCAAAAAAGAGTTCGTGTTCGTGCGGGCCCGGGCCTCAAAATACAGGCCCGCGCCCACCTCTACTTCATACCCTTAAGAGACGAATAGAATCAAGGCCTTTAAACAACGATAATGATAAAGGGTAAGGTTGAATACATTTTGTACTTTTTAATAAAAATATAACACTGAAGCTTGCTTACATTTTAATAGGGGATAAGTTAGATTCGTCATAAGAATCTATAGTTTAGCGGTATTTACCATATCTTTTACATACGTTAGTAATATAACAGCCACACACTGAGCAGGGATTCATCTCCCGTACATCTTTCATTCATTAGTTTTCGAATCCTTTATCCTTAAATTTTGAAAATAGTTCCTTTCGGAGTTTCAAACCCATCTTAAGGGAAAAGTGAAAGGAATGGAACCCCTAGGTTTCATATATCATTAACTATATGCCCATTCAGCAGATAATTTCGATATGCGATTTGTGATTTATAATGGCCGATTATTCTTGCTGAATGCAGTGATTGCCGATTGTGATTGGGAAATTTGACATTCGATCACGTCTGAAAGGCAATCGAACAAAAAGTATGATTGCTTACCGATTGCTGGATCAGCCTGCCTTAGTGTAAGCTTTCGCATACAATTTTCTATTAGTGTATGTAAATATTGAAGTTTATTTGTACCAGGGATTTTGTTTTGATAAAAAGTACTAAAGCCACAGAATATCTTCAAATAAAATGAAAAAATAAAAAATCAGTAATCGCTAACAGGATTTATCTGCTGAATGGGCCCTATGTATACTTAACGAAGGTCTCATCCAATGATCAAACTTGTTGATATGTCAATCAGTAATGAACTTTCGTCCTCTTTCACGACTATCAAAAATCCACTGTGATGCTTGTTTCGTCATTTGATTACTCCAACTTTTGTAGAACCAAACTCGATATAGAGCTCGATATAGATCATTCATCGATCTTATATTTGACAATTATTTTGACGGTGACATTATTAATCAAAATATTTACTTTCTTAAAAACTCACAAAACTCTTAGCTCTTTGGTGCTAGTCTTTGTTTGTTGTACCCACTTGAGATAACAGTTCTCAAGAAAAAACCACAAGATTACTAAATTCGTACTTTCTGTACTTTTATCGATAGCTCAAGAAACAATGCATTTTAATTATTTCTTGAGGTATTTCTTGATATAAAATAGGAGCTATTGGGTGCATTTTAAGTCATTTTCCCCTCAGTTATTGTACATAATTTCTAATGAAATATTACAAAACAACGTGAGAATTCAAACAAATTTTTGAACTGTGAATAAGAGCTAGTTTTTCAACCAAACATTTTCCCAAAAATAGTTGGTCCGTTTCGGATTCAAGTTCGGGAGGTTATTAATTTATAAGGTTTGGTTCATGGCCCGGTTAAAAAACCCTAAAGCGATGCGATTGTAAGTGGTTCGCGAAATCCTAGCCCGCACAAATCGACCTCATATTTGAAGGTCATTTAAATCAAATCAAATATGATTGTTATAGTTCTTACTATGCAATTTTTCCCCTGACTGTAGCCATAGTACCCGCAGAACCCTAGGGACATTTTTAAAATGGCTCCATATTTGCCAGGTCTATAAAATGAAAAGGTATAAGCTATTGTATTCTTTAGAGTTGTCATAAAATAGCCGTCAGATATGTATAAATTTATCGATATTTTAGTGTTACGGTATGGTAATCGAATGATGGTCTCACAGTGCATATGATATCTGCGAGAGCTGAGAGTACATTGTAGAAGATGGACGAAGACAGACTCTGTAAATAAAATGGAATAGATAGTAGTCGACAGACTGAATGACAGATAAAAACCCGTGTCGACAAACCATGAAGAGACAATCCCCTATATAGAGCGGTTGTCGCGGAAATCTCTTCCGACCAGATTCCATCCCGAGGCCAGTTCTCGCTGGCACAGAAGTCTCTCTCGGTTGGTTTCAAATCTCTCGTGTTTTGCCAGGAGATTATAGCAAAATTCACCTCACAAACGGTTTTGACACGCCAAACTAGTTTTGGAAATGTATACAACATCATTTTTCTGAGACAGGTCTGCACCAAACGAATAAACTACTTGACTACGTTTACACACTGCAGATTGCGCTTTAATGATTATTCGCAAAACCGACCAAAGTGTTTCGTATTTGTCAAAAGCAGCCACCTCAAGTGGTGCCATCTAGAGCTTGGTCGCCATCTATGTAAAAGCCAGCTGACTAAGGGCTGGCAACTTACACTGTCATGGAGTGGCGCGAACACATTTGCGTTTGTTTGTTTAATTATTTCCCGATACAACAAGAGCTTGTCTTGGTAACTATAGCATTGGTCACAGAATGCAGTTCAGGGCGGTTGAGCACAACTAAAATGTATCCTAGCTTAATAGACTAACAGTGGTAGATATCAACCAAATTCAAGATTACGGTGCAGCCTATCTTGCAGAATAGCAATATGATCAGACAACGCTAAACCAGAGATGGGCATGCATTCGTATCGTCCCACTTTGCGCACGCACACAAGTCATTCTAGATATACGTGCAGCCGCATTCGTGTTCTATAAATAGCTTTCAATGCTTATAGCGTACGTGTGATTTTCTGCAGCCGGCCGCGGCAGAGGTCCTATGCACACGCTGCCTCGTGTGCATTGGAACGTCGCGACGCGCCCATCTGTGTTTTAAACGATTAGATTTTTAAGATAGGCGGTAAGGTTGGTTTTGAAAAGTGTTGCGTTCCTAAAAGTTTTAAGATGGTGTGGGAGCTGGTTCCAACAGCGAGCAGCAAAGACATATAAATGTTTTTCTGAACTGGCCAGGTTTAATCTTGGACAAATTAAATTATTAGTTCTCGCGGATGAGGCGAATTCTAATTTTTCATATAAAAACTGAGGCTTACGAGTTGGCAAATTTGGTTATATGCTCCGAGGGCTTACGGTCAAAGACATATCTTGCAATAGTGTTGAAAGTTACACGGAGTCGTTGTATACTATTGGCGTCACGATTAGCAAAAATTTATATACCGTAGAATAACATTGGGACTAAACACGATCTTGCTATGAGCATTTCAATGTTCTGCGGTATGACGGATTTTGAGCCATATAGTTGCCTGAGAGAACCATAAGTTTTCCCAGAAGCTTTTGCTATGTAGTTACTCCAGGAGAGAGTTGCATTGAAGTGTATTCCAAGTTTGCTGATTTGATTTAAATATTCAAGGGCAATATCATCAATGATAAGTCTAGGCAGCTGTGTTATATCAATGTGCTTTTTGTACACGATTAGACACTTAGATTTTGACGGGTTTAAACAATTCTCCTTTGCCCATGTGCATAGTTTGACTAAGTTTTCATTGCATATTCTGACACAATCAACGATTTCACCCAGCGGATTTTTAAAATTCGCATTTTATTTTTGGAGAATATGAAATGAATTTATATAAAATTGAATTATAATTTAAAAATGCATCATTGAACATATAACACAATCAATAAATATCACTTGAACATCAAATTACCCCTTAGCTAAAAAGAGGGAAGTTTTTTTGCGAGAGATGCAGCCCTGTTTTTAGAGATGATAGTTCAATTGAAACAGCTTCTGTTCTAACTAGATTTTCGAATAAGAAAATGAAATCTCTTGAAGTTCTGTGACTTTTTCGAGTGATTTGCAATCCAACCGAAGATGAAATCTCTAGAGATTTCTGTGACACCGCTGATAGAGACATTGTACATAGTAAAGCCGTGTAAATAGTGTAAATAAAAACCCGAAAACACTTTGTTTGTCATAAAAACTTTGTATCGCCAAGCTTCAACATGACTTTTAGCTTTATATTCTCTTACTCAGTTGAAGCCTATACTCAGATGAGATAAAAATTTAGCTCGGCACTAGACTTCACCTTAATAGAAACAATTTTCAACAGTTTGAAATCTGATAGCTTTTGAACGGCAGTCCTATCTATATGACACTGTATAGCCGAACAAAATTTTTATTTCATCTAAGATTAGGCCTTTAATATAAGCCGAGTCTTTAATTTCCCAAGCATATCTTCATTTGATAAACCATCGTTCAAGCTCTATCCCGTTATTTTTTTCGTCTAAACTGACTTAAAGAGATTTAAGTAGTTTTTTTTGCAAGCGAAACTTCATCCATTCAAAACTAGTTTTGTTTGGATTCAGGTATGAAGGGGTCGAAGTTTCGAAAACCCGTCCATCCATTGAAAACCAAGCAATACCGTTAATCCAGATTAAGAAAATATTTATTTGTTTCCAAATTAATAGCACAACCGAGCCAGCTGCGTCAACTGTTTTATTAAGTGTCTTTGCTTTTGATCATAGTCAAATGAACTTTTTATTCGTCGAACAATAATTCTTATATCTAGTATCACAAACTCTTAGTCTAAGTGTTGAAAATGCTTGGCTATTTACAAACTAGATGAGTCAAAAACTAAAGTTTAGTGGAGTTACGCGATTTTACCGATCGGCGTAAAATACTGGAACGTAGCTCACCACGCGTAGAGGCTGTCAGCGAAGCTCCCGTCTGAGTGCCCCTAACAAAGGCCTGAGAGCGCACCTCCTCCACATCCTCCTCGTCCACCTGCTTGGCCAAACAGGGGAAATCCCAAATGCTTTGTCCGCGTCCAAACTCTTCACCATCGGTTAAAGTTTGCGGCAAATCATGATGCAAAGTCTCTGGCAATAGCAGGGACAACAAGCCACCGATTATGCCCATTAAACCCAAAATGATCAAGGGCAAAGCTGGTGAAATGTTAGCCAAGTATACCACAAAGGGAGCTATAATGCTGGCCACATAGCCCATGATGTGTATAAAGGCCACTGCCTGAGCTCTCACCACCGTGGGCAAAACCTCGGCTGCCCATTGTAAACCAATGTTGTAGCTGATGTTGACAAAGAAGCGACCCATAATGGCCAAGGCGGCAGAATACACACCCAAAGGTGCCACCGTGGCCAAAAGACTGAAGATGCCACTGGCCACCATCGAACCACAGGCTAACCAGCGACGTCCAAATCGATCCAAGGTCAAGGTCAGCAGAGTATCCGCCGGCAATTCCGTAAAACTGGCGACCGTAAAGGTAAAGAATATATCCAAACCCAAAGTGCTCACATTCCTGACATGACCATCAAATACCAGGGAAATGGCCATCCAAATGACTATCAACAGTAAGGTGGTGCGACGCAATCGCGGAGATTTGAAGAGATCCAGCACCGAATAGCTGCCATTCTGTGACTCCTGCTCCCGCATCCGTCTACAACTTTCGCCAAAGTGCTGATACGTCTGCTCCGACACTTGGCGACCATTGCGACGCTCCAATTTCTTCAGTATCAATATAGCCTTATCCACCTGACCCTGGGAGACCAACCAACGTGCCGACTCTGGCACTATGAGAGGCGTCAATACCACCAGCAGCAATGGAGCAGAGGTGATAATGGTCAGCAGTTTCCAGTCCGCCACATAGTAGGCTATCCAGGGCAAAATGCAAGCGGCACCCGTAAAGAAAATGGCTATGGACATATTGGCCACAAAGGTGCGATATTTGGGTCCCACATACTCCAAAACTGACAAAGAAACGAGGTTAATATTATTTATTTATTCTCCATTCATTTCCACTTCGTGACTTACCCAAGATGTACATCATGGTGAAGCAATTATCAAAAGCAAATCCCACAAAGAATCGCATGGCCGCAAATTGCCAAAAGTTCTGCACAAATGCTGTACCGACTCCCGCCACCAGCCCCATCAAGTTGCAGCCAATTAAGGCGGGCACACGTCCAAAACGATCCGCCACCCAGCCAAATAGTAGACCACCCACTATGGCTCCCAAAAAGAAAATGGACTGAGCATAGGTGGGTAGAGCGGCATTATCGCAAACCCAATTCTGTTCCGTGGCCACCGTAGAGTAGGGAATTTCCGTATAATTGTAGGACCAACCGTTGCGGCATTTCACCTGTGGCCACTTGGGATCGGCCATGATTTTGCCCTGGGCCAAGATTTCGGTATAGTTGACATCGTACATATAACAATTGTTGTACTCGCCTTTTACCATGGGTATGGAAAGCGCCAATCTGTGTGAAATATACAGAGAGAGAGAGAGACGGACGAGATGAGAGTGTGTCATTAACTCATCAGGGTCAGGTGTGAATTGTCTGAGTAAATCGTAAACTCCGGCGGCTGTTCTCAGCCGGGTTAAGCCATGGTCACACAACCATGACGCGGCTACTTCTGCAGCAGGCACACAACGTGCATAAAATACTACTTACTAAGTAGATGCTTGCACGATTGTACAGAGACAACATAATTATGATGATCTTGAGGCTGATAATTGAATCATTTAATACGCTACAAACGAAATGCGAGTTATAGATGGTCTTGGTCTTGGCTTTGACTATGACTAAACTAAGAAGTTCAATTTGCTGTTTTATAATGTGAGAAATTTAAATGAATTTTAAATTGTAATTGCAATTCCCCAATGGTTTCAGTTTTTTGAGAAAGGATAAAGAAAGCAATTGGCTGTATAGGTAAAAGAGTTTCGGAATTGTAAGCTCTTGCGGAAGTTGAAAAGTGCTTCCAATTGCTTAAAATACTACTTCCATCAGGGTAAAAGTTTTTTGTTAAAATGTTCATTATCATTGTTAAAAAGGGAAGTTTCTAGACTAGAAAATGCAAGAAAATTTAAGTTCTTTTATTGTACTAGTTTTGGGAAACTTTGGATACAGAAAAGATCTACTGATTCCAGAAAGTTTTTTGATCATTTGCTTCCAAAATAGGCGAAAAATTCGAGTTAGCTAAACGTCTTGGAATGTTAGGCTTGGACAATTGGGTCTTTTCCCAGAAAGTAAGATTAAAAAATGCTATTTAATAAGTTGGAGACAGTGTGACAAATTTTCTATCTAAGTTCTTAAACTGCTTTTAATTTTATACGACACAATAAGTAACTTTAGCGATTTGAACAAGTTGCATTGAATTTTGTCACACTGTGAAATATCAAACATCTAACATATTGAAACAGAATGTTTCAATACCAAACATTAGGAAATGGCACCATTAGTCGGCTTCAATTTAGATTTTTTTAAACCAAAACTGCTCGAATTCGAGAAGACAATTGATCTCGACTTCGAACTTTCGTGCGTAAATGACGAAAAAATCGATTTAAAGATGGTATAAAATATAGAAAATGTTAAAAAAAATCTTCAAATAAAAAAAAACATTAAATAAAAAAGCAAACTATGCTCCTACGAGTATTTGACCTACCCACGACCTAGACGTTTTCTAATCGAATGTCTTGTCCATTCGACCACTGCCCTTATTTCTTGCTGAGTGGCAAATTGCTTACTGCTTCTTCTTAAGTATTCTTAAGTATGATTTTGACGCCTGGTCTTGCGTATGGCTGATAGTCGAGTGGGCTAAGGTGCCGCGTTCGTGTGGATAGTGGATCTGCCGTCAATGAGGACGACTCTACAGACAATTTTAGAAAAAAAAAATGGAGGAAAGTTAACTACAAATACCCTTGCAGTTAGATGATCGCTGAAAGATTATTCCTGTTTTTTAAATTAGGGGAAAGAAAGTATGCCTTCCTTTATTAGCTCACTAAATCAGATTTAACTTGCCTACCAGGGGAATACCTAGCCTACTTTTGAGGAGACTGGATATTGTAACCGGTTTGAGCTTGTCTGTATTATAAATCTGCAAGGAAATGACAGACTATGCGCTCCCCATCTCTGTAGTCCGCATTTAATCTCCGATCTGCATGCCCAGCGGTATTTCTTATCTGCTCCTCAACTCTGATTTCGGGAATACTCCGACATGTAGCGTGATGCTCAGCATCTCGTAAGCGCTCCCCATCTCTGTAGTCCGCATTTAATCTTCGGTCAGCATGATCCGCGGTGTTCTGATACTGTTCCTGCTCTCTAAACGACACATTGCTTCGACGACTAGATCGCGCTAGTGCATCTTCTTAAAGACTTCGTACAAAGTTTGGTAAGGATAGCTTTAAAACTGACGGAGGAGATAGCATAGAAACAGACGGACAGACGGACGGACAGACGGACATGGCTAAATTAACTCAGCTCGTCATGCTGATCAAGAATATATATACTTTTTGTGGTCGGAGATGCTTCCTTCTAACCGTTACAAACATCTGGACAATTTTAATATTATATATCCTCTGCAAGGGTATAAAAAACAAAAAATAAAAACTTAAAAAACTTCATAAATAATTTCTCGCCTATAGTTGGTGGTTTCTGCTAAATATGATGTTAGGATGCGCCAATTTTCAGCATTCAAAATGCTTTGGAGTACAAACTCGTTTAAAGCGGTGCGCACCTCTCACAAGGGACAAATACCGATGAAATTTTCCACATTTTCATTCTCACGCATATTACACAGGCTGCAGGTTTCAGCCAAGTCCCTTCTGTGTGGCCTAATAAAATATAGCTTATGCAGTTTGTTCCTAGGCTATCTTGGAAATAGTTTGATTGACCCAGGTTGTGAATCAGCTTTTTGTATGTAGACTTTTCCTAATATATTTTTGCATAATTTTTGAAAACTAGAGAGTATGCATTAATCGTTACTTAGGTAAAAGTAAATGCTATGGATGACACTTTCTCCACACGACGCGTCTAATATTTTTTATTTATACTTTAACCGAAAAGCTTAAAGCACCCTCTTAACCTAGCACCCTGTATGATCATTAATTTTAAGGCCCAAGGGTTTTTCAACCCTACGGTTTTTAAATTTTGGAAATAAATGATAACATCAAATATGATTTTTTAGGTGGAAAAAGACAAATGAAGCACGAACTTCTATATTTAAAAGGTAAGTTTAAGCTGCTAAGCATACGTATGTATAACATGTTTTTGTATATATGTTGTTGTGGTCGTTTTTAGCAAATATATGTAAATAACAAATGTAACTCCTTAGACAGGACATATATCACAATACTGATGTGGCTGTTTCAGCGCTTTGAAAGATGACGCGTAATGCGAGAGGTTCGAAACGCAGACAGCTGCATGAGAGGCCTTTTTTCATGCAGGGTTTCTGCGAAGGCATACAGATTTACATTTATGTGTTCTAGCATGAAGCACACCATTACAGTGACTTCTGATTAAACAACAACCGCATGGACGCAGAGCATGCAAAGTGCGAGAACAATCTTTCCCATAGTGAGGAGTCCAAACCTGAGGATTTCATTTCATTAGTATAAATGAAATTCATTTTGTAAGAATTCAAAAAAAAGTAAACAGATTGTAAATTTCCATGTTTTAATTTCAATGGCTGTTTGTAGAGAACTGAATTTATATTACAAGCTTGATAAGAAAAAATATTAAATTTATAAAAAGATACTAAAAGTTTGAAAATTGAAATATCAAATTGATAAGAGCTAATATCAAATTGATACGAAAAAATAATACAACATATTGTCAACATGATATAAGTTAGTATCAATTTGATATCCTCGAAATCTCAATTTCTAACTTTCGGAAATATCAACTGGATACTTGAAGTATTAAAGAGAGTTTGATACTCCATTGTTTCAAATTGATGATTAAATATAATCATTACTTTTTGTTGTCTTTTGATTGATGATTACTTTTTTTTGGGTGCAGAAATTTGAAACAAGATTGATTTTAAGGAAATTCAGAAGGTTTTTTTTTATTTTTCTGAGGCTTGTGTATTGTTAATTAAACTCAACAGACTCTGTTTACTTCATCTTAAGCACACTTTTCATAAGATCAAAAACAGTTTTGGCTTAGGGTATTCACACAGTCGCTGACTCATTAGCTACATTTTAGTTCATGTCGTCACTCTACCAACAAACAAACTAAAAAAAAAAACAAGTAGCCGACGACGACGCGTCGTCTCACAACATTAGTCTTCTTGATTGTTTGTGCTATTCACTTTGCGCCGGCGCGGCGCAGCAATCTGTTGTCGTAACCTGAGCGCTTTGCTTGCCTTACTAATTAGATGCCCCTTCGCGCTGGCTGTCTCGCCCCACCACCTGCTTATCTAACTAACTCTGGCCACTGGTTTTTATTTTTGCTATTTTCGTTTATCCCTCCGCCCCTGCAATTATATAGATGCCCGAGTTTCGTGTAAGGTTCTTTGCCTTATTAAGCCGTCGCCTGACTGGAAAAACCAATCATGGGTACAAGGTTAGTTGCCCGTTCTAAGTCAACTTAAGCGAATTAATGACTTTGGTCAGAACACTTGAATTTGTTTCATTCAATTTGACTATTAGAATTGAGAGTTGGCGTGGATTTTTGTTCAAAAAAAAAATTGGTTTGGTCTATTGTCACAGGCTAAAACCGGTATTAGCCTGCTGAACTCCAAGGCAAACGTTTGTTAACCTATCATAATCGATCAATTGCCTTTGTGAAAGTTAACGGAACCGACAAAATAACTTTAATTGGCATTTACTTACGCACTTAATTAAGTGCATAGTTCCGCATAGGATATGAATCACAATCCAAAAAAGAATACTTTGAACTCAAAAAAAAAAGGGAGGGGAGACAAATGTAGACAAGTAATTGTCTGTGTTAAAGAAGTCAATGGTTGAGTGAGTAAGCTAATCTAAGAGGATTTCACACGAGAAAAAATTCATAGTAAAATTAAACAAAATTTTTGTTAAAATAGCAAAGGGTTTAACAAAGAATTATTAAGTCTAAAGCAGGGCTTTCATATTTCAGATAACGAAAATCTAACTAAAGTTCTTTCAGTGTTAGAAATAAGCTTTTAATATAAGCTAAACTTTTGCCTTACTTCATCCTTTAAAAGATATCATTTTACTTACAAAATATAATTAGGGAAAATAATGCCAAATTTTTTGTCAATTTTCCGTTTATAATCTTTAAATTTCCACAATTTAGTAAATACTAAGATCATATAATATTAAACATTTTATTTGTGAAGAAAACGACGAACAACTAAATTTTTTAAACTTAAAACTGATTAACTTTTTAATTTGTTTCCATAAGAATTTTGAATATGAAATAATTTATATACTTTTCATAGTATCTTACAGTTTTTTCAAGATTTACAGGAGTGTTGTTTTAACCCGATTTCCAAAAAATAATAATTCAGTTCAGTTTAAGATTAACAAATTTAAATTGTTTTATTCAAAGAAACCAAAAATCTCTCATCGAACTGAAGAGGTCTTGAGAGGTTCTGAATCTTATCTTAACTTACCCCATTGTCCTTATACCTAATTATTACCTGCCTAGGTTAAAAATATATTGCAAAATTGAAAAATATCGGCATTTTAGAAATCCTTTCCCACAAACAAAACTTTAGGCGTATATAAAAAAGACATAAAATACTCTTACTGTTGATTCTAAGCTAGATTATTGATGAAGTAAAAAGATAGAGCGGTCTGTGAAAAAACTGTACACCCAAACTCTACAAAGAGAATCTTTTTTAAATCCTTTTTAGTGAATAATTAAAACGCCATCGTCAAACCCATTCACTTGTTCACACACATTTGTTCAAATCTCAAGCTCATGTGATAATTTCTTTTTCAAAGATTTGTTTTGTCAATTACCTAACAATTTGTTAAAGAATTCTCAACTTTTTTTGCTCTTAGGGTATAATAAGTTGTTGCATAAGGTTGTAACAAGCGTTTTTATATATATTTTTTATGCATTCTTTTTTATATTTTTTCGAGTCACATTTATATTTCCTACAACAATTCTATCATTTTGTGTTGGTTAATTGAAAGGTAAAAAAGCAATGAAGCAGAATATTTTAACGCCCCCTATTAAAAAAATTAATGTGACTATATTCTGGTGAATCTAAATATATATATAATATATGTAGGAATGCAGAATATTTTGACGCCCCCTATTAAAACCATTATAGTGACTATATTCTGCCGAATTTAAACATATATGTATGAATGTTTGCTTGAACGTATGTTTGAATGCTTGCTAAAATGATATTTAACAAATTTCTTGAATCCCAAGTCTTTGAGCCGGTTCGAGAGCGGTTTAAATCCGCATCAATGACATATTTCAGAAATTATTGAAGCTATGAACTTGAAGTGTGGTGGTATGAATTACGGTGTTAGATATTTTCCCGGTTCAAACTCGGTTTCAACCGGATGTACCCGTAGAAAAGTGATTCAAGGCCATATCTTAAAAATGATTTAATCTGTGATCTTAAAAAATTGGTCTATGTGTGTATTAGAAATTATGCTAGTTCAAACCCGGTTTCGAACCGGAGGGAACTGGCATAAAAGAGATTCAGAGCAAAATTTCACAAATTATTGGATCACTGAATCAGACTGTTGTTCATTCTTATGCTTTACTCCCGAGTCTAACTAAATTAAATTTGAACAAAACTTGAATAAAGATAACAAAAGCTGTACTTTTTCGCGGTTTAGTTTCCACTGTTGTTAAAGCCCCGTACTTAGAACAACAGAAAATTCCTTTTGTTACAGTATTTCACATTATTAGAAAAACCAACACTTTGTCTTTGCTTTTGTGCCGTTAGAAAGTGTGTCTATTTATGTGAAATACTGATGACGAAAGGAATTTTCTTTCTTTCTGAGTACAAGCCTTAAGAAAACGAAGAAAAAAACGACTGATGACAATAATTTTAAAGTATTTTGATTATCTTAAAACATAGTTCAAACTAGAAAGACATTCGCTAGAAAGATAAAGCTAGCCGAAAATTTACCTCAGGCTCTCTTTACCTATGTCTCTTTCTTTCATCTGAGGCTTTTAAACTTAGTGGTCCCAACAGGAAAGCGAAAGTGCCTCCACCAAAAGACTGGAGCAGAAACAAAATTGAGATACAAGGAGAGAGAAGCGAACAGCGTACAGCTGTCAAGATGCACTGGAAAAATTCAACAGAAGAATTTCATTTCAATTCCCTAAAAGTATAGAAAATATTAAGTAGTCCCAAAATGTAGAATATTTCATTTGAATATGGGGTTTAGTCGGCGTGAATTTGCTGAGGGCGACTGTCGCATCGTCAGTTAAGACGTGGGATCACGAAGTCCAATTAAATAATTTTTTTTCTTTTGTTACTTTAACGGACGAGCAACTTTCGAAGCACCGTCAATGGCACAAGCATAGATCTCTGGCTGAGACTAACGCAATTAGTGCGACTCGTTTTGAACATGACAATCGATAATACATTTATCGGTACATTGGGAAATCTATATGATCAATGATAATGTCATTTATTTTGAATTTATTTCAAAGTTAAGGAATGTGGTCCGATTCTACTTAACAATTGTGAACATGACACTTTGTAATCGTCGCGTTGTTCTGATCAAAAATGTGATTTACATGTTTGACGCGGAGCCAAATACTTACGGTTTAAGCCGCGAACCGACACAGCTTCTACGACGGTTTCTTACGCAATTCTTGGACCGAACCCTTGAGTACCTTGCTTCAGGTTGATTTGAGATTCCACATGTATGTGGTGCTCTTACAATGTGTTGCACTTGTCCCAAAAAAAAAGTGCAATATTTATGTCCAAATTATCGAAAATTCGAGACTAAGCTTGCAGATCTTTCCATGATACTGGGTATTACCCTCGACCAGTAAACTTTCTTTTGGCACTCACATGTGAGACTTGCTGCTGACATAAAGTTCAATGGGATTGTTTGGTTTTATTGAAAAGTTGGTCTAACGGAGTCCATGATCCCTACACCACCAAGTTACTTGTTTATATCCCTAGTAAGGTCCATTTTGGTGGTTATGATTCGTGTGTTTGGAACCGGCGTCAATCACGGACAAGGGGCTAAACGCATCGAATCTGTTCAGACAGCAGTTCCTTTTGTTTGCCCTTCGCAACCTGGGTTGGAACCCACAGTTGAGATCTTTCTCCCTATATTTCCAGGCTTGAGACTTTGGAAGACTTAACGCGTCACTATGAGCATAGACGTACCATGTATGAGTATACATGTTTCTGAGCAAGCTTATCAAAGGGTAAGTGAATGTGGTCCATTCGACTGTAACCTAATTCTGACGCATGAACTTTGTTATCGTCGCGTTTTCCTGATCAAAAATTGGTTTACATTTTGACCATTTTGCTTTGAACGTAGAAAACCCTTGATCAAAATTGTACAGTTTTGCAGCCTTAAGAAATATAACAGCGATGCCCAGCAGTATGCTCTTTGGGTAAGTTTTGTTATTGTTATTGCACGGAACATAGGAAATCAATGATCGTATATATGCAGGGCGCAAGGCATACGAAACGACACACATGCTAACGATTTCGTGTGTATGCGACGCGTAGAACAAAAACCCTGGTTTTGTATCTCTTCTATTCGATTGGTGTTGTAACTGAGTCGCTAAGCAAAGCTGACCAACAACAATTTCATTATTGGTATTGGTGCTTATCATTTGTGCAGTATTGGTGAGGGCATGCCTGATATAGAAGATATATTTAAACAACTTCATAATCTAAACTAGTCGAAGTCTTCCCAGTGGGCCCAAGAATCTTGTGTTCATATTCAGTTGAATGTGACGCCTACTAAGAGATCTTCATGTAAGTACCATGTGAACTATATGAATTACTATAAGCCAGGGCTCCCCGATAAGAGATTTCAGAAAATGATGCTGTCTCTTATTGACACTCAATGATTCATGACTTCGGCAATCATTCGGAGTTAAAAAGCCCCAGGGGGGTATGGCTGGGAAACACTGCTATTAGTTTCACCACTTAGAACTAGCTGTCTGGCCATCTTCGAGACCGAAAGAGTATATATTAATCGCTTTACAAATAGACAGAGGAAATTTTTAGGGAAAGTACGGAAAAGCATTTAGGGTATTCACCAGCCCGCATAAAAGCGTAATTGTGTAAATTTACGCGACGCAGCTGTTGAGCACCCCTTCTGTTTACCCTCGTAATTTTTGGCGCAAATCAGATGTTTTTTGACAGGCTGTGAATATTGCTGTTAATTGAGATTCAATACTTACTATTTACAACTAATTTCAGACGCCTCAGTGACGTAGTGGCAGTGCATGCATAACTCATGGACGGTAAGACATGTGTTCGAACCATGGAGCTGACTTTTTATTTTTTTATTTCCTCATATTATCGATTGTGATTGACATCTTTTCTGACCTCGGCCATAGTTTTGGGCTTTTTTAATAAAAAAAACAAAAAAGATTATAGATCCCCACCCCATTCCTTTACCGGGATTCTAGCCGGAATATCAAAAAATACAAGGCGACAATCCTATCCACTCAGCCAACGGCTACACAGAAAAACATGTATCTAAATTTCTATATCAGGTAAGTACGATACTAAGTACTTATAGCCGATACTTTGAACACCAAGTTTTTCCACTTTTACACTTTTACGAGCGATTTTATAAACATACCCCACGGCAACAAAAAGTTGTTAATTTTTTTCCTATGTGTTTTGTTGTTGTGCCGTAATCTTTTGGAGTTTACGCTTTTTGATTTACGCTTTTACGAGAGCTGGTGAATACCCTAATTGAAATACTTTTGAGACTATACTGACGTTATCCAATCGCGCACATACTATGAATCCTTGTCAGCCCTTTCACTTATAAACCCTTACGCGCACTCAAAATTAGAAATTCTCATAAAAATTTACTCTTGACTCTTCATTTTCGTCTGCATCGACTCATGATGGATTAAGTATACTTATTCCATCATGATACATTTTCCATAAGTATACTTATTATATCATGCATCAACTAACACCACCGAAGAAAGCTGTCTAGGATTGCAACTGCCCACTCATAGAACCATTGTCGGAAGAAAACAAATTGTAAGCGTTGGACTAGCTGTTGGCCTTGATGTGGCTAAGTTAGGTAACAAAAATGCAGCTGTCGTTTTAACTTCGATCCATCTGAATATAGCGTGAGTACAGCTACTATTTGTCGTCAATAAATTCAAAATATAGCCAGCTTGGCCCAGCTTTTCAAAGAGGTAGTTGACTTAACTATAGGGATTTTTAAACTATTTAAAAGTGGTTGGAAAAATATAAATGCAAACGACTTCAAATCAGTTCTTTCTGATCCACCATTAACTGAAGTTTTTAAGGCTAAGACAAGTCAATTGATTGCATTTTCAAATGAGCAACTTAATTAATATTAACCACGAAATGATTTTACGGAATTACTAAACCTCATTATAATTTTGTTGGCCGGTACGCCTTAAGGGGGGAGCCTGCTTTAGAGGCTTCAAAAAATCGAATTTTTTTTTTGCCTAAATGTCTACCCAAACTATCCAAGAATGTGACCCTAAATTTCAGAAGCAAATTCAAAATATTTTTATAGTTACAGGAGAAATAGTGAGCAAGCGTCGAGATTTTTTATATACGATTTTTTATATACGAAAACTTTGACGTGCGATTTCTCGGTTTTTCATTTTTACGATTTTTCCGGGATTGGCGGGAAAGATAGGGAAAAAATTAAACGTCCTATCGAAACGAGACAAAATTTATTGTATTCGGGATTAACTTCTCTTCTAGTCGAACCTAAAAAAACCTTAAGAAATTTATGATTAACCCACTTTTTAAACAATCTGAAGTGAATTTTTTTTTCAAAATAAATGATTTTTTTTTTAATTTGCGAAAATTTTTTGAATTTCTCACTTTTTGTTAAATTTTCTTCGTTTAACTAGAAGCTATACTATTGAAAATAGAAAATTTTTTGGGTTTTTTTATTTCAGATGGAAATTGCGACCTGCATCTTTCCCGCCGCACGACACATGCACACTCGAGGCGCCTCGGCGAAATGCTTGTACCTGGCATAATATGACATATATTTTAATGAAAAAATTTGGAAAGACTGTTGAAATATATAACAATAAAACCTGAAAGTTTCGTTTCAATCGAATATTTCTTTCCTTCCCACAAAAGTCCTCGGAAAAATCGATTTTTTGATGCTTCAAAAGCAGGCTCCCCCCTCAAGGAGTGTCCGCTCGAAAAAGTGAAAAACAAATTTTTTTTGGTTTAAGTTTGGATCATCCCTAAAATACAGCCATGCTTCCATTTTCGCTTTCGAGTCCAAATTTGATCCAATAACCGGTTTGAAATCGCAAAAGTTTTGCGAAAGTATAATTGGTAGCATGGCTGATAGTATAACTAAACATATCAATGAAATTAACTGAACCGTTCCGTTTTCCTTTGCATTTTTCGGTACGGTTCAGCATACAATCACACCGGTTCGGCTCCTATAAACAAAAAAAAACTCGTTTGCCTGCACTCCCCAAATACTATTCCATGTTTTCTCTGAGTGTTTATCATTCAATGATACTCCTAAACCGCATTCATCATACTAATGATATGTATGATCATCATTAGAATTCACACTCATACCAGTTAATCGTAATAGCAGTTTAGCACTTGCACTTGTAATGGTTAAGCCGTTGGTTACAAGTCAACTTTTTATTTTTAAGTCATCAAATTTAAATATTTTACCAGTTACGTGTATTGCCAAGTTTTTTTTACTTATTGCCGCTGTCTTGGAGTGACCAAAGCAGACCTTGATTGATTCAACTCACCTTGCTTCCACATCCAGTCCATCTAGCTCAGGCACATGACACCAATGCTGTTCGGGTATCAATGTCAAGAAAATTTGCGAAAAATATACAAAGGCCACAAAGAACGAGAAGGGTATCATGCAGATGAACAAGATCTTTTGATAGCGTCCAAATTCGCCAATCAAAGGTAAAATGTCATCAAAATCCATGGTGGGTGGGGTTCCATTCACTTCTTGGCCCTTTTTATGAAAGCCATTTACATCCAATTGCAATTCCTTGGAATTGCCACTTTTACGCCGATGTAGAGTATCGCCGCCACCTCCTCCGCCGTGGGTGGGCTCCTCTTGATTGAATGCTTCATTGACGAAGTATGCTTGCTTGGTCTGACCTTCCATTTGGTTTGTTTGTCTATAACCTTGGCTATATGTATGGTATGTATGTCACTTTGTTGAAAAAGAAATTCACTTGGAAACCGTTAGCTAACTTGCAACGAATCGAGTTAGGCGCACGCGCGCGTTTCTGTTCTTCAACTGAGTATAGCACGCGCGCCGGATGCCGTTTTTATACCGACGCGACTCTGAGCTGAGCTGAGCTTAGTGGGCTGCACTTGCCGCTGTCGCTGTCGCTGCTGCCTGTAAGAACAGAGCGACAGCGAAAGTCCAGCAGCTGTTTCGGCTTGGTTCACACAGCTGGTAAACCGGTCGTTCGCACTCGATCCTCAAATCGATATGATTCTTCACTCTTGGCTTAACTTATTTTTAAGTCTGAAGCATTAATCCTGCACTGCACCCATCCCCATCTGCAGCCTCTTAAGCGCAGCTGGTCAAAATGATTTTTTTTTTTATTAATAACTGAAAAGCGGCACGTGAATCACCCACAAGCAACGCCGAAATTGCGGAAATTAGCATAAAAAAAACCAACCTAAAGCAAATATTGTTTGTTTCAATTAAAAACGCCAAATAGCCATTCATAAATTGTCAAACGACAGAAAAGGGGATTAACCTTTAGCTATATTTAAAATATAAACTTTTGTTTACCAAGGCACGTTACATGTTCAACTTTCGCACTGGTTCTTCTATATTAACACAAATCCAGTTTAAGCTTGTTTTATGAAATCAATTTTTTTTAATTTTTCGCTAGTTTGTTACGCATTTAATGTTTTAATTAGCACCGCTTTGACTTGTTCCAAGGACATTTGCCATTTGGCTAGACGAGTGCACATAGCCTATAGGCATAGCCATAGTTTTTGTTGTTTTTTTTTTATTTGTTTTTTATAGATCGGATAGCATTTTATGGCTAATTTGATTTTGCTTTTTGTGTGTGCTTGTCTAAAACGGTTGGCAGGTGTCATTTTAATTATACAATGTAAGTTTTTAGAAAGTTAATTAGAGTATTGAATTTCATCAGCGATGGCAACCATCCTGTTAATTGAAAGGGCAAATCGATTTTCTACACAAGTTCTAAATTTATCTTTGCTAACTTTCCACTAAATATTAAAATACAGTATATAATTATTTTTTTAATTTTCAGATTTTAGTCATAGGATAATCGGCCAAGCATGTCTGGAATATACCCTTTAACTGTTAAAGGTAATTATTTCTTATCCTTACAGTTTTGAGAACACAAAAAAATGTATTATACTCTGTACCAAAAGTACACAGACTATATTAAGTTTGTGCAAAAGTATGTAACAGGTAGTAGGAATCATTTCCGATCCTATAAAGTATATATATATTCTTGATGTCTTCCACAGGCGGACATGTCCGTCTCACTATGGTCCCAAATCCCAAATAGCAGGACAACAGTCGAACACAAAAATTTTTTTTAGGAACTTAGTGGTCTGAATAGTTGTAGTGGTACATCTAGTTTGTATTGTGACCATTAATAAGGGGGAAGTGTCTCTACACACAAAAAAATCTGTGGTTAAATTTAACCGATATTTTGGGTTAGAAATGCGCCAACCCAAAAAGTCGGTAAAATTCACAAAATTTGACAGTAACTATCACGTAAACCTTTACGCAAAGAGAACTATTGCAATAGTAAATCTAACTGAAAATATCGAATTTAAGAAATGCGCCAGACCCACAAAATGATGTAAAATTAACCAATGCGTACAGCTCGAGTTATAATATATTCTTTCTGTGCGTATGGTAATTTTCTCTGCCCAGTTAGAAAAGGATCCGAGCTCAGGAGTGAACGATTAAGCAAATTTGTTCCGCCACTTGAAATCTTACGGCTGTGATGGAGTCGA
Organism: Lordiphosa magnipectinata; assembly: GCA_037044535.1. NCBI lineage: Eukaryota > Metazoa > Arthropoda > Insecta > Diptera > Drosophilidae > Lordiphosa > Lordiphosa magnipectinata. Next base: position 357,865 of record JBAMBO010000563.1, read on the forward strand.
TACATTTCACAGATTAGATTAAGCAGCTTTTTCAGAGCTCTCATCCAATCAATACTACTTAGTGCATGTTCAATACGCATCTTGTTGAAATCGTCAAATCATATTCTTGTCACTGTTTGTTTTAAACACGTAGCCTTCAATTTCTAATCTCTGTTTTAGGTCTTCGTGTGCATTTTGAATCTTTTCAGCTACCGAACTATTTTCCAAACACCACATATCAAAAATATTTAAGCGAGAGAGTTCGTTTTACAGCGCACATTACTGTAAGAAACTGCAAAAACACAGGCACGAAAAATTCTGAACATCGATAAATGAGACCACTGTAATATCACCAGTTTATATCGTCTGTAAGAGCAAAGAGCGGTAAATATAGAGGCAGCTGAAACTCACAGAATTAATTCTAAGGACATTAACTAATATTCATGAAAAATGTCCCATTGGTGGGGATCGCAGGGGAACACAAATTTAATTTCAGCTGAAATGTAACTATTTGAGCTGTGTAACATCAATAACAAGGGCAAACTGTAATTTTATAAAAAAACCATAACGTGTTAGAGCATGAAACAGACTTAAACATATAGTTTATACCTCTCTTTTTAATTTTTAATTTGATTCGCGGCGATTCGAAGTGATTTAATACTTTAATTAAGTTTTGGAAGAAAGAGTTAATTTTCATGCGTCTCATAGTGCAAAATCCACGTCTCAATACTATTTCTATGGTAAAGTTACTGTAGTAGCAGTAAGTAATTACAATACAACAATAACTACTGTGAAAAAATATTTGTGGTTGAATTCTACACAGCGTACAGTTGTTAAATGCAACAACAAAATACGAGCTAAAATAAATGACGTCGAACTTTACAATTTCTGGTCTGTGAGATTGATTACTGTTATCACAGTTACCAAGTCCCAACAAGCAAAACCACAGTGCGATAAAAAATTTTTTTCAGAAACTTAATAGTTACAATAGTTGCAGCGGTACATCTAGTTAATATTGTGACCGTCAACCAGATTTTTTTGTGTGTACCTGGTTCAGGTATGAACTTCGTTCGTGAGCGTCGAACGTGCCTAATCGTTAACTCTTCACGCATCGAAAAAACCACAGCATTCAGAAGCGTATAGAATTGCGAAAAGTTAACCGATTTGGATTCTACAAAATGGATTCTATTCCACAAAGTAAGTACAAATTGAATGTATTGCTCGAAATTTTTATTAACAATGCATGAAATAGTGAGTCATTAATAAAAGTAAAGATTTTTTCTTGGTCACATTCTGAAAAGTCGTGTTAGAAATAGCAATTAGTCAAAACTCCTATCAGATCCTGCTCTCAAACAAAATAGAAATTATTGTTTGCTCCAAAAATTAGCTGCGAATAGCTACAGATTCAGTCTCTGTGATCAGTTTTTGTGCGGTAATGCGTGAATTTGCTGTAGTTTTTGTAGTTGCCGCGACATAATATATATACACTGCTCGACAGCACTCTCCCCCAACTTTTTGTAAAGTATTTTGGTCCGCTGATCGATAATGGGTTTTTCGATGTTTTCCGAAGCTGCCTTCTCTTAAACTTGTCAAACTTTTTTGTTTTCGAACCGATTGAAAAGTTGTAAAGATATTGTTAAAAGAAAAAACCTGTCCGGAAAGTTTCGTTTTCAAACAAAAATGAGACAGGGTGAGTGCTTTTAATGCTATGGGCACAAATGTAGAAAAAAATTTAAGTTTTTGAAAAATTTAGAAAATTGATCGGAATTAAAGTGCTTGTAAGTGCAAATGAGAAAAAAAAATTTATGTTTTTATAATCTGTACCAAGGGTACACAGAGTATATTAAGTTTGTGCAAAAGTATGTAACAGGAAGAAGGCATCATTTCCGACCCTATAAAGTATATATATTCTTGATCAGCATCAAGAGCCGAGTCGATACAGCCATGTCCGTCTGTCTGTCTGTCCGTCCGTCTGTATGAACGCACAGATCTCAGAGATGTTAAGAGATAGAGATTTGACGTGTATGGGACATATGGGTCATTCTTTTATAAACCGAACAGCTAAAAAACTCACCAATTTTGATTTCAATAAAAAAAAATCCGAAATTAGATCTTGACATGTCCGCCAAAACGAAATTTGCAGTTTTGCAAAAAAAATTTTTGGTTAATTTTATAAACAATTTCAAAAATCGTAAAAACGGAAAAATGAAAAAAAGGGTTTTTTAAGAACTGGATTTTTCAGAATTGGTTTATCGGACAGGTCTCGTGTTGATATTGCTGAATAGTATTTTAATGTATCTACTAAAATAATAATTTAATAGCTTTCTAAATTATTTAATAATATTAAGTAATTGTTGCTAAATTTTATATATAATTTTTTCTCAGTGTTAACCACCATGATATAGCTTCTAAGGATATACAATTTATTGCCCTAAACACAACTTTAATTACGGTGCTTTCAAAAAGATGGAGACTTTTATTGTTTAAAAGATATTAACTATTAAAGTTATAAACAAATAAAAACATACCCTTAAAGAAAAATTTCTCACGCAGTCTGTTTTAAAGCTAATTGATTGAAACTTAACACGCGTGGCTTATATTTATCAAGCTTTTAAAAAATGTCAATGTTCAGGCAGATCGGACGTCTATATCATATAGCTGCCATAGGAATGCTGAATGTGGTGGTGGTATAATTTAGATCTTTGCAGAGCGCATCGTAGATTTGGTCACAAGCTGGAGCTCCACATACACGATGCTAAATATTTGCTGGAGGAAGACATCTTCAACATTTGATCCAGTCATTCGACTGCAGATAATAGACTTACTTCTGCACGATAACCGCGTGGGATTCCGTTAGCGAAATTGTATTATAATATTAGACTAGTCGGAGGTAGCCACAACTGAACTGCTACAGAGTATCTTATAGTCGGTGATCTTGATTCCATTTGGAAACATTGGATCTCTAGCAAAATTGTTATTAAATTCCTGGTGGTCAGAATTCTATGAGAGTGATTTCAAAAGTTGTACTTTTGTATTCCAGCTACACAAGCCCTCCAACGACAAATCGGATAATGAATCCACTAAGGAGTTGTATGGACTCAACCACGTTGAATGTTGTTGCGAGAAAATAAACAAGAACTGTTATATTTGTTATTTAGATCATGCTTGTACCTTTTTTTTACAAATATTGACTAAGAGAAAATTTTGCAGAATCTATTTGAAAGCCGATATATTACCCATAAAGACATGTGTCAAAGATCGCTTAAATCTAAAACGGTACCGAAGTTTGTTTCACGGATTAGACCCTGATATCAATACTCGGACGCGAAAAAAACACTTGCGAAAAGTACCTAGTGCCCCAGCCATTAATCACGATATTTGACAATTAAGTTCTAGGTACGTGTAAAAGGTTTTCGCATTTGAATACCGAAGTTTTTTAGTTTGATCTCCAATTTGTCCATGTAGGAGGCCGGGAATGTCCTGGTACTCCCAACAATGGTGGTGACTCCCTTCATCTTTGGTGAATTTACCATAATTTTATCTCTCATCTTCTTTTAGTCAAAAACAGATTTTTTAGCTGTTTTGCTAGTATGAATGTGCCCATTTAACGCGAGTTACACAATTTATTGGTTCGCTTCTCAGGCCTTACCAAAAGCTGCATTTTGTCGCACTGTGTAATGAATACAAAGTTTGTGTTACAAACTTGAGAATATTTTAAGGAAACTAGCTACGAATGCAATTGAAAATTTATCTAAATTGAATACATCCGTATTTGTGTGTGTCTTTGTCTGGTTTTAGGTAAACAATTTCTTTAAATACCGGTATAATGAAATAAAAGTCCAGGTACCATTACGGAACCGAATATCGAAATAAATTTAAACCAAAACAGAATCTTTTACAAAAACATAAGTTGTGGTACGTACCAGAACTGGAACTTAAAAACGATTCGATTTGATTCCCTGGATTTGATCGACTTCTTTCTTATAATGTTTTCAATTGGAAAATACCCTGAAATTAGACTTTTTTCGGTATATTGAAGAGTTGGTGGTGATTCTAGATGATTTTCATCTGCTGAACAAGAATCTGATATTGGAAATGTTTCATCACGTCGAAATTTTTAGTAATTTTAGCTTGAAGTTGCGTAAAATGCCAATTTCGACCCTTTTTATTCGAGTTTTGTGGGGCATCCATTCGTTTGTTTTGACTCTCTTTGACATTATCGGTAAGTACTACTCTTTAACTTCGGAATAAACAATCTGAAGCAATTTTACAATTTTTTCAAGCGAAGATCTACCATTTTGAATACATGTGTATAAAATTTCAAAAATTGTATACTTCCCAATAGTGTAATTCAAATAAAAATGTTCAACAACATCCATTGCATACTTATGGGCTGTACCAAATAATGTCACATCCAGCACATGTATTCAAAATTGTATATCTTCGCTTAAGAAAATTGTAGAATCGTTTGGAACAATTTATTTTAAAGCTAAGAAATAGTACTATTCGATATTATCAAATAGAGTTAAAACAAATATGTTGGTTCTTCACAAAATGCACCTAAAATGGTTGAAAATAAGCATATTACGCATTTTGTAGATCTGAAAGTGACGGACCATTTCTGAAAACAGATTCGTGTTCAGCACAAAAATCATCGAGAATCACCATGCTATTCACTAAAACCTTTCGTACTATTCATTTCCATCAAAATTTTCTACATTTTGTTATATTTGTTTTTGTTTAATTTCATTTTCTCAATAAAGCGCACACAAATTTCGTGTATGCCGTCCATGTTTGACGCCTTTTGTTTCTGTGTGCATTAAGTGAAGTTAACCTTCAATTAAACAAACAAATATTATGGTATTAAATATATTTCCGTTTTGGTTCGTGTTTCGCTTGGGTTTTGTTTCATTTTGTGTGTACTTAGTATGAAAGTCAGAAACTTTTCAATCAAATTTAGTCAAGTTTTAGAATACCTTTGCACATCACAAGGCATTAAACTTGAAAACTTAAATAAAAAACAAATATAATATATTGTGGCTTATTTACGGTCTGTGACTTATCTATGGCCATACAGACGGAACTTGTTGATAAGAATTCTCACAGATAGCTGGTAATTTAGAGAATTGACCACTAATGTGGGTACTTTTCAAGAACAGAAGAAGAACTAACAAAGACGAAAACAATTCTCAGAAGATTTCTCTTTATTGTATAATAACAAAAATGCAAAGTACATTGCGTACAATGTGTTGAAGTAGGTCAAAATTTTTTGTTTCTTTTTCTGTTAGAGGACTTTTTCTAGATCTAAATTTAAATATGTGATGGATGAAAAATTTGTGAAACATTTTACCTAATTTATTTCCCCAATCAGTTAAACTTACTAAAAAATATAAATGCAACGTCAAATTATGGACCTTAAGCTCTTGGGCAAATCAGGCAAAATCAAAAATTCCCATTTTTGCGCCATGTACTTGGCCTCAATGAAATGGTCGTACCTCCTACCTTATCAACGATCAGTAGCATCAGCTATTTTGGAGTGATTGCGGTTCTTTTACTTATCTATCATAAATTATTGTGGGTTATTCTTAACTATTGGAGATAGCCGAAGAAATATGATCCGACTGGTAGTTGGACGGGGTATAAAAGGTGCCTCCATTGAGTAAACACTTCAGTTGTGATCAACATGAAAATCGCTTGCACTGCCTTATTGCTCCTGGTCGCCATTTTGGGCGCACAAGCCGTGGACTGGTCGTCCGTCAAGAGTTTGGATATTGAGACGCCCGTGCCACTGGTACGCACTGCTCAATCGCCTGGAGGACGCATTACCAACGGTGTAACTGCTGGACGCAATCAGTTCACCTATCAAGTCGGTCTCCTGCTGTACGTTCTGGGTGGCGCTGCCTGGTGTGGCGGCACTTTGATCAGCAATCGTTGGATTGTCACAGCTGCTCACTGCACTGATGCCTTGACCACGGGTGTAGATGTCTACCTGGGTGCTTGGGACCGCACCAATCCCAAGGAAGAGGGCCAACAGATCATCTTTACGCCAGCCGAGAATGTGATCGTGCATGAGGACTGGATGCCTGCAGAGATCCGCAATGACATTTCATTGATCAAGCTGCCCGTACCAATTGAATTCAACAAGTATATCCAGCCCGCTAAGTTGCCAGTGAAGTCCAACTCTTATTACCAATATAACGGAGATAAAGCCATTTCCTCCGGTTGGGGCAAGACTGCCGATTGTGAGTACTTAAATGCCGCCGATAGATCCAATGTTTTATAATCGTTCTTACCTTCACAGCCGAAAAGGGAGCTACCGATATTCTTCAGTGGATTGAGTCACTCGTTATGAATAACTCTGGCTGTGCACCTTGGTTCGCTGGCTTGGTCCATGACACTAACATTTGCATCAAGACCACCGGTGGCATGTCTACCTGCAATGGCGATTCTGGCGGTCCTCTGGTTGTGGACGGTGATACGCTGATTGGTGCCACCTCCTTTGGCATTGCTTTGGGTTGTGAGAGGGGCTGGCCGGGTGTATTCACCCGTATTACTTCTTTCCTAGACTGGATTCAAAAGCATACCGGTGTGGTCAACTTGGGCTAAACGTGTGTGTCTTACAAATAAACGATTTTTTGTTAATATCATAAAAAATAGTACTTCAAATTTAATTATTGCCTAAAGTTGGGTCTTCGGATCATCTCTACTCTCATGCATATTTAGGGATGTGACGACTGTTACTCCGGCTCAATTTTCGTCTGTCACGCTGTGTCATAACGCAGTCGTGCGAGCTTTTGTTTAGCTTAGTCTTGTGCGAAGTATACCAGCAAATTTATTTACACGCTATACAAAATTCTGCTGTAGTTTCGATCCGAAAATACAAACTTTTCGAGCCTTGGTTGCAGTCATGACATATGCAACTTTACTAACTTGTACAAGGTCCCGCATTAGCTCATCATTGCGTTAAACTTTCTTAGAAGCATTCCCAGTTCATAGAACGGATTACATCCATTTGCTCCTCCGCCTTGTCCTCTTCTTTAGGTTATTCTTGCACTCTTTGGACTGTAGCTGCACCTTTATAAGATGAATGCAGCAAATTAGAGCGTCTCTTAAAGAATCGGGATTTGGAGTATTGAGTTCCTCTAAGTCCGACAATAAAATTTTCCATTTATCCAGATTTGACAAAATCAGTAAAAATATTCAACCTTAGCGTCGTATTTTTAACTGAAAAAAAAAAATAAATCTAAAATCTAGATTTAAATTCTCGATTTCGTGAATCTTGCAATCTTATAAAAACAAGATTGAAAGTCCTTGAAATGAGCTTAGAAATCTTAAAAACAAGATTTATCATCTCGCAATTTATCAACCATGCTACAGTTTTATGTAAAGCTTCAGTTGAACATTGTTTTGATGTTTATAAATTTATTTTGTTAAAAAAAAAATATATATATATTTTCGGTTGCAATGCCACCCACCCCACCACCACTTCTGGGACTCGAACCACTACCTCTTCGTTGTAAGACACATAGATGAAGCTTTTGGCACAGTCGCTTAGCTGGCCTTGCCATCGGGAACCAGTTGCAGTATAAGAACTCAGCCTGCAAAAAACTCGGCTCTTATACTGTGTCCGCTTGCACCAACTGGTTGACGCCCGTTGGCAAGGCCAATAAAGCGGCTATGCCGTGCGTGTGTTCAGTCCACTCAGAAGGTACTGAGTTCAAGTCCCAGTAGCGGCGGATTAATAATTTACATTTATTTAAGTTTTTCAGAAAGAAGAAAATGTTAATAACTAAAACAAAACCCAACAAAATCTTAGCGAAATTTTGTAAATAAAAAAAAAAGTACTTAGTATGTACTACATACATTAAGAAAAAGTAGAAAAAAAAAATGTATTCGTTCTTGAGGATTCAAGAATTTTCTTGAAATCGAACAAAACTTATTCTAAATTTGGTTTTAATAGAGGGGGGAGGGCAAGCTAACTTTGAAGGGAAAGCGTTGACAAGCTCACACAGTTTGTGTTTTTCATGGGAGAAGGGCTTGTACAGGTACTACTGAACAGAGCACTGTCGTTGTCAGATGTGAGCGGTCGGCCGTTAATTCATTAAATGTTGAACATTGCTAGTGTGAAGAAGTAATCGATTAAAGCAGAGATGGGCATGCACACATATCGTCACACTTTTCACACGCATAAAAGCACAATTTGCGTGCGCCGCATTCGTGTTCTATAAATAGCTTTCAATGCTTATAGCGTACGTGTGATTTTGTGCAGTCGGCCGCGGCAGAGGTCCTATGCACACGCTGCCTCGTGTGCATTGGAAAGTCGCGACGCGCTCATCTCTGGATTAAAGGATTGTATAAAATAAAGACAATGTAAAAAACACCTCAACCAACACCACCTCGGTCGGTCGTGTCTATCCCTCTTTAAAGATCTCGATCTTAAACTTGAAACTTACATTTATATTCGCAATATCTATAATCACTCAAAATTTCATAAAGCTCGGATAATAAATAGCCCAGTTTAAAAAAATGTTACATACTCACCGCATTACTACCTCAGGAGTATAGGAAGGCTATCAACCATTTCTCCTTCTGGTGTAAGCGGAACAGTGGAAGCCGTGCAATATACGCTCTCGTTTCATAAGTCTTTTACTTTGAGAATATTCGTACTTGGATCACGTACTGAAACTGAAGAATGATGGGATCAAACATTTATTCTTGGATCAAGAACTTCGCTCAACAGAAACATAATCAAGAATTTTCATTTTTATCGTACTTCTGAGCTTGAACATTCTTGATCAAAGTATGAAATTCTCTATTTTTTCTCTGCGTGTAATGTTTTAAAAGTGCTTGAAATTAAAAACACGATAATGATTGGGTTTCAAAATCATGCTTCTTTCAAACTTTAGTAAAAATAGCAGGGCAGCAAAACCAAAAAATTTTTCGGAACCCGGTTACCAACGGTTATGGTTCGGAAATTTGAGGTTCGAGGTTTTTAGTTCGCATTTACACGGTACAAACTTCATGAAGCTCCTCATAAAGTTTTTGTTTGCAGGATAGGGGGGCGATGTCGAAGCAGGCAAAGCTCCATGGCAAGCTGGCAATAAAGTTTTTCGATATGTATTTGTATAAAATGAAAAATTTGTGCCAGTTTTCTCTGATACAGTGTCTAATTATGTCCTGTACCAAAGGTACAAAGAATATTCCTGCAAATGTATGTAACCGCCAGAACAAAGCATCTCTGACCCTATAAAGTGTATACATATATTCACATTCGCATGTGCAAAAAATATCATAGTCTGGCTTGACCGACTTTCCGTATTGTTATATTTCTAATTGTCGACTCTGCTGTTACGTATATAGCAAGGGTACCCAGATAAATTTCGGTTCAAATCTGGTTCGCAGATCCTGACAAGTGGCCGACTAGACAAATGGATTGAAGCGTGATTTCAGCAAACCTGCTAGTGAGTAAATTGGCGATCAATTCCGTAACAGCTGTCCAGGCATACCATTGATATTCCAAAAATGTTTTGAGTTATCTCTGTTGAATTGTGTTGATTGTATTGAACTATAATTAACATTGACCTTGAGCCAGCTTAAGGCAAAAACTTTGACTGAAATCGATTTCAGTTTTGGCTTAAGAACAACAAATCAGCAGGTGCAGATGACCTGCCAGCTGAACTGTTTAAGGCTGGAGGCGAGGAGTTGGTAAGGTGCATGCACCAACTCATCAGCAGAATATGGTCCGACGAGAGCATGCCTGAAGATTGGAGTCTAAGTGTAATTTGCCCACTTTTTAAAAAAGGAGACCCTGCAGCTTATTAGCACACTGATCGGACCTTATCAGTGTGGTTTCAGACCTGGTAAATCCACCACAGACCAGATATTCACATTACGACCAACCCATCGGCAGAATATGGTCCGACGAGAGCAATGCCTGAAGCATTGGAGTCTAAGTGTAATTCGCCCACTTATCGGCAAAAAGGAGACCGGCGGTAAGCAGGGCGTTATCAGCAGATTGACCGAAGCCATCAGCGTGGCTTCAAGACCTGGTAAGTCCACAGAGACCAGATATTCACATTACGGCAAACGCTGGGGAAGACCTTTGAGAGATTGAAAGCATCTAGCTATCGACGAGTACCGGCAACAACGAACAGTCGGTAAGTCAGCAGTTTTCTGAAGTTGTAGCAGTCTAACTGACGGACTGATGGGAAGTTAGCTAATGGCATCCACGGCCAAGAAGTAGACGAGTCATGAGACAACTTGTTACTATGAGAGGGCAGTACAACTTTGAGTGTTGTAGAGGAGTTTTGTCTACAGCTCGAGTGACGATGAATTACCGGCGACAACAATATCAGCCTGGAGCATCCGATAGACAGAATTACTCTTGCGAACCGATGCTACTGACGGGTTGCAGATTAGTACGGCAGTTCAAGAGACAGAGGCCTTTTGCTCGAAGAACAAAAATAGCGCTATAACAAGTCGCTGCATCAATTCCAGTCCTGCAATATCGGCAGCAGAAGCAGCGGACTAATGACAGCAGCGGATGAGGAGGCGATTGGCGTGTTCGAGCGATTAAAATCCTTCGGAGGATCTATGGACCTTTAAAAGTTGGCGATAAATACCGCATTCGAATGAATCACGAACTGTATGAGCTCTATAACGACATCAGTCTAGTCAAGCGCATAAAGCAACAGCGGCTGCGCTGGTTAGGACATGTAATCCGGATGGATGAAGAAGCTCCAGTAAAAAAGACGTACGAAGCGAAGGCAGCTGACTTTGGAGGACAAGGCAGGAGGGGTCGCCCACCACTAAGATGGGATGATCAAGTGCGGAAAGACATTCCCAACCTTGATGTGAACAACTGGTGCCAGCTCGCACAATGCAGAAGCGAGTGGAGGACATTTATTGCAGAGGCCAAGACCGTCAAGCGGTTGTGATGCTACATCGGGCCAATAAAGAAGAAGAAGAATATAGGAATGAAAATTTAAATAATTTGGAATTAAAGGACTTTAATTTAGCCAAGCGACTGCGTTTATCTTTAACCTTTTGAAGACATAGTTTATTTATTTAAGAGCTAAGAATATCGCCCACCATTGTATATTCCTATATAATCAATTTTAAGTAGCATTAATTAAACATTAATTCCGTTGAGTCCGTTTACCTTCCAGCATATTAACAGTTAACTCGTTGAACTTTACTTCTTTTCTATACTCTCAATAAAGCAACTCCATTGATTTCAGTTGCTCTGTGTAGCGCACCCAAATTTTGAGTTAGCTGTCAATGTTTGACGCCTTTTGTTGCTTAACTTGGCCTTCATTCTAGCAAACAAATGTTACAATAATTAAAACACATTTCCGTTTTGATTCTTGTTTGCCATTATTTTTGTTTTGCTAAAATTTTTTATTTGCAGCATATTTTTTTTTAATTATTTCTATTAATAAGTTTAGAACTTAATAAGTTGGAAAAGCGCAACATTTTAATTATAGCTGAACTTGAGGAAGAATTTTTCACACAACACAATGTATTTGACACTTGTATCATTTCAATGCAGGTAAATAAATTATTAAACATGTGGCATTTCGCCAATGGCTTAATACATGTCAAATGGTCTATCTATGCCAATAGACAAAACATGTTGATAAGAAATTTGGACAGATAGCAGGTAAATTGAAGAAAAAGGAAATTTTTAAGGTCTATCGAAGCTGATATACCCTTAAAATAAAAGTGATCAAATCAAAAGAACTATGACTTTTGAACTTGGGGACAAGCTCTAATTAAGTATATAATTATTTATTTAACGTTCAAGCATTCCCCACATAATTTCACATTTGGAATTTTCGTTGTTGTTTGTTAAAAAGCAACGGTTCTTACGTTATCTGATGAAATACCTGCAAATGTCATGTGACAAACAATTTAAAGATGGAAAATTTCTGAAACATGTTATCGTAATTTGTTAAACCAATTAGAACATCAAACAATGGTCACATTCATTAGAGACATTTCATCAATGATTAGTGTTCATTGAAACTTGATCAGTATTTGTTAAAAAGGGAGAAAGGCAGATGCACACAAATTATAATAGTCCCAAACGCACAGCCCATATAGGCCAGTTCGTTGGCATTTTTATTTCTCCAGATTCCGCGGTAGCTGGAGTTGAAGTCTCTGCGAGAGTTTTTGTTGGTGGTCTTAATACTCTTGCTTAGGTGATGTAAGTTCTGTTCGCATTGACTTCAATCGCGCTGTCCTATGTCCTATCTTGATGAGTCTTTATTGTTGTTGTTTAAAGTTTAACAAAGTTCAGTCAAACTATTTACAATTATGAATTTAGATTTGACTATTAGAAACAAAAGACTGATTCCTTGCATCGAAGAATGGGGAGTTTACTGAGCACAGATGCTAGATACTTGTCGTAATCTAGATCAGAGGTTACTGAAAGTGTTCATGATGAGCATAGTTCGTGAGGCAGGAATCTTAGATAAATTTAAATTTCTCGTTATCCGTGCCGGAAACGCTAAAGCTTATAAGGCTAAGCAGAGCGCTTGAGTCAACCTCACCTGACAGTAGCTTATGACAGGATAATATGACGAAAACACAAGATCCTCCGATTACACTGTGACACATTTATGAGTCTGATAGCGTCGAGACCAAAAAGTTCTGAAATGGTATCGATGGTAGTATAAAAACCCTGTCTGCGTTTAGTCTGATTAGCTGCCGATTGTCTTTATTATATGCACTTTGAAACTTTTCAGGTTTAGAGTCAGGATTAACGACTCCATATCTCGTATAGCTGCCATTGAATTTCGCTTCGAAATCTTCAACAGTGGTTGCTCTTGGTTTGAACTACAAAACATTTCTTTGTATGCAAATCAAAAATAATTACATCTTCAGTACTCAAAATTACAAACGTTGGCCAAAAAAGCGAAGTTTTTACCACTTTATCTAAAGTTTGTTCAACTTCATCTTAAAAACCGTTTCAAATTTGGACAAGTAATACAGTCACAAAATTGTAGCTTGGACCAAATAAACTTAACCGTTAGTTCGAACTAATCTTCATTAAGTCTACTCGATTCATAGAGTTGATAGGTAACTGTCATAAAAGACTCGAAAACACGAACATTTCCGGTAAAAAATCTAAATGAAAAAATTTTTCTGTAATTACAGTTTTTAAGTTATGTAATTTCTTGCGATTTTCTTGATTTAAGTATTCAAAACAATCTGAAATTTTTGAAACAGTATCAGCCAATTGGTACCAAAAATTGGTAATTTAGTTACGAAGTTTTTGGCTTCTCATATTCTACATGCTTAAGGGATCGTAACTATATGAAAGACCAATTCGAATGAAGTTGGCATATTCGCACAGTCGTTAGATTATTTAGGTCCAAGCTACGTTTTTGTCTTGCATTGCTTAGTCAAATTCGTTAGTTTTCAATACAAAGTTGTAATAAACAGTTATCAAAATGAGTGGGAAAGCTGATGATTTAATTGACATTTAGTTCTAATTTTCAGTATAAAGATGTGACTTTATTGTGACTTGCTACTTATAGAATGTTTTGTAAGCTTAGCCAAGAGCAACTACTTCCTGTAAGACATCGAAGCGAAACTCCAAATAGTTTACTGCAGATATAGAATTGTGTAGTTCCATATCAGGAGCATGAAATCTTTCAAAATGCAATTAAAAGAAAACGGCAGCTAACCAGGCCACAAACCAGCGAACTTTGGTCTTTTGTATTACCATACATACCCTTCGAGGAATTTTTTGGTCTCGACTCTATTAACTTTTTAGTGTTGCAGCAGTGTTATTAAGGGATGGAAGGTCAAGCGTAATCTGTGCTAGTAGATGCCTATTATGATTCCAATTTAAGCCACGCAGGGCGAAAAGTAAGAACTGTTGATCCTAATATTTCTGGTAGTGTGAGCCATACTCGAGACATAGGTCTGACCAGAGAAACGTATAGTTGTTTGGTGACGTAGGGGTTATTAGAATTCTTTAGATCATCATTTGATGAAGCCAAGAACTACCATAGTTTTATTAGTAATAACCGATATATGACCATTGACCATTGAAACATAACTTAGGCAAGAATTGTATTCCCAATGACTTACTTTTCTGATTGTCTTCCGAAGTTTAAAAAAGCGTTGAAAAATTTGTCTCCCTTTCTTCCTAAATATAGTATTTTGAATTACGCCACGAATGAAATGGCTTTGCACCATCGCGCACTTTTGTAGCTACATGTTAAAATGGCTACTTATACTTTTCTGTCTGTGTTAAGGTGGAGTGGAGTTGAGTTGTGCTCATTTCAAGCACTTTTAGAACATTTGTACATTGCTTGTTAATATCACTTATAGTTTGTGTTATTTAACTTTCTGTAAACCTTTAAAAAATGGCACCTTAAATCGAACTAAATCCTTTTACATTCTGATTTTTATAAGCGATAGGAGTGAGGATAAGCTACTGAAGAGTAAAGCCTTCAAAACTCAGGGATCAAAAGTTCATTCTTGGATCATGAAATTCGCTCCTGCTTCTAGCATTTTCATTCTTGACGTACTTCTGACATTGAACATTCTTAATCTAAGTATGAAATTCTCTATTTTTTCTCTTTGTGTATGTATCGCAATTAAAGCCCTTGATAAAAATTCGGCATCTAGCATCCCCATTATCATTTGCTTGAACTTAAATTCCGAGAACTGCCACCGCCATCTGTTGTGAGCATTTATTTTGTTTATTTTTGAAATTGGTGCACTGTGTCAACTGTTTTATCGGCATTAGGTTCAGCCGCCAGCCCAATCCCTTAGCAAATATCCGATTCAAATACAAATTGCAACCGCTGTGAGAACTTTTTCTATATAAATGGAGCATTGCATCTGAAAAAGAAAGCAGAGTCTCTGAGAAAATATCATGGCAACTAGTGCTTGCTTTGTGAGTTTGGTGTTGCTAAGTCTAGCGCTTAGTTCTAAAGCCTTGGACAATGCCAACGACACCAGTAAACTGCAGGCTGTTTCCAAAGCATCGGCACCTCCTCTTAAAATATCGCTGCACTTGGAAACGGCTAATTCCTGGGCACCGCTTAGTGTGGAGTCGGTGATACGCTTTGAAGAGGTCGGAGATTGGGAACGTGGACAATTGATACAGCAGTTGGCGAGTAATTCTCGTCACTCTCAACTTAAACGAGCTATTTACATAGCTATGTGGGAGGAATTGCAGCTAACCAAACAAATCTTTGATCCTGTAAAGATCTGGGATGTCTATGAACAGCTAACTAAACGCCTGGGTGTATCCCCAGTCTTGCTGCAGCTGGTTAATGAGAGCTTCATTGAAAGTAGTGTAGAGCTAATAACAGAGCCTTTTTATTCCAACAGACAGATAGCACAATATCCCGCAATTGATGCTCTACTACAGCGTTTGACCTTGAGCTCAGTGCGTGATATACTGGAAGAGGTGTATGGTAAATTACTGGTTTGGGAAACACCTTTAAATGTTGTGCATTTTTTGGACAATTTTAGTGTCAATTTGACGCAATTGACTCTGGCCAATTTGGTATTGCTTCGTAGGCATGAGCTCATTGGAAACTCCGAGGCACAACTGAAACTACAAGCCAATCTGAGAAATCTACTCGCGCAACCCCATTTCGAAGAGCAAGTGGATGGCACACTACGTCAAGAGCTCTACGAACAGCTTTCATCAGATGAACGAGTAATGTATACCGCCCAGAAGGTGTGCCTGCGCAATATTACCGAACCAAACTATTATTTGTATAAGTGCCAATATTCGCGAGTCTGCAATAATGTTCCTGATTCCAAGACGGCCTATTCGGTACAGCGTGGCCACTTCATGCATTATATGCAATTTGCCTTTTACACTAGCAACTGGTATCAGTGGAATAGCTATCTATCTATTTTAATGGATTCCAACAACAATACCACCAATCGCATTACCAAAAATGTGTATAATTTAACACCCACATTTTGGTGGCGTGTGGTCTTCGAAAATGAAGGTGTAACCTTATATGATGCAGCTACTGGAGAATCCGTACTTTGTGGAGGAGATCCAATTTGGGATGATGAAGGACAGATTTATACCAGGAATGCTAAGGATTTTAAGGAATTTCAAAACGAGTGCACCTGGAAGGTAGAAGATTGCAGTGATGCCACTTTCTGAAAGACTTTAGTCAAACCAAATACTAAAATTTATAATCAAAATTAACAATAAAAGTTTTTTCTTAAAGCCTACATTAGTGAACCTCTTAAAGGGAATTCATTTTAGAAATCTCCAAGTTTTTCCACATTATCGAGAGGGTCTCAGCAATCCCTAGAGTTTTTCGTATAAACATGAAAACTTTCATTTAAAACTTTTTGACTTTATTGCTCGTTTACTGCATAAGATGAAGGAAGTTAAGTTTACTTACGAACTTATTCTTGTCGCTACACATATAATGCAAGTGTATATACGAAATTTCAAGAACCCGCCTGCATATATTACAGATAGTACACTCAAACAAGAAAGAAAGTCGGTCAAGCCCGACTATAACATACTCTGTACCCTTACACTCGCATTTGCTCAGGAGTCAAAAGGCCAGTTAACACCCCGCGCACAACGCGGTGCGCTCTCTAAGTTTCTCTCTCTCTTTCTCTCTCGCACTAAGATTGCCTGTGTTGAACGGTTAGGGTATGTTGCTGTGGTTGTTGGTGGGGAGGTGGGTGATGTTAACTGGCCGTTTTTTGCCCATAACTTGAGTATCGTTCATCCGATCTTTCATCATTCCTTCAGCAAATCGATAAATAATTTTGTTTACAAGGTATCTCTAGAAGGAACGAACGATCTATCTCCAAAACTGTAAGAGATATGATGATATGATGATATGTTTTTTCCCAATTGCGGGGGCGGGAGGGGGCGTGGCAAAAATTGAAAATAAACTTGATCTGCCTGCAAGTATAAGAAATATATGTCCCATACATATCAAACCTCTATCTCTTACCATCTCTGAGATCTCTTCGTTCATACGGACGGACAGACAGACAGACGGACATGGCTATATCGACTCGGCTGTTGATGCTGATCAAGAATATATATACTTTATAGGGTCGGAAACGATTCCTTCTCCCTGTTACATAATTTTGCACAAACTTAATATACTCTATGTACCTTCGGTACAGAGTATAAAAACAACTCACCCTAAAAAGTGCCATTTTCGCCCTAATTTTTAGAAAATCGCCTTAAAAAAAGGGCCAAAGGCGACACGCCTTATTCTTAAGAAAATTTTTCTAAAAAAAAAATAAAAATTGTGTTCTATATTTCAGGGGGGGGGGGGGGGAGGGGGGATTCGATCTCTGGACCTCTCACACGCGGATGGACGCCTTAGCCCACTCAGCTATTTGCCTTAAGCAAGACATTGCGTCAAAACCATAGTTAAGAAAGTACGCAATTGGGCGAGGCATGGGATCAAGTCACCGAAGCAGCACTTTTTCTTTTTTATTTTTATATTCTTTTAGAAAAACTTACTTGAAATTAGGGTTTATTTTCTCAATTTTAGTGCAAAATACCCTACATTTGTAACATATATTTTAAGCAAATTTTTTCTAAAAAATTCAGTTTTAGGGCAACTTTTCTAAAATGCAGAAAACTTTTTCTTAAAAATATAAACTATTTCTAAATTTTAAGGCGATTTTCTGAAATATAGAAAAATAATTTTCTGAGTGTTCTAGATTAGATGACGAAAGTTGTTGTAGATTTTTTTCCTTCCATCTTTCACCTTTCATCTAGTAGCCTGTCTTATTGTTGCCACTTCACAAATAAAATCCGTTGGTGTAGTTTTTTGTTGTTAAGCCGACTTGGAATTCCCAAGCGGTTATAGCAGTGCTGGCATGAGGAGGCAGATGTTGTCTTGTAGTCGACCAGCTTCTTTTGTTATGGTGTTATGGCAAATATAACATTACACCTCGTTGAGCTAAAACTTTCTCCTTTAATTTTCATTTAATAAAATGTATTTTTCTATTATTTTACAACTGCAATGATTTTTATAATGTTATCTTAAGCGTTTCGTCTAATGCCTGTTCGAGTTAGTTGGTTGAACTGTTTTGAAATCTGAATGCTATTGCACAGCAGTTTTACTTGAATGAAGTATTGTGCCGAAATAAATTTTTATGCTGTCTGGAATCTAGCCTTTAAGCTGGAAAGTTATGAATATTATCGGTTTCCACACAGTTTTGGGAAGTTTGGTCAAAAACTGATGAAGATATAGCTGACTAGTTCAATACGGGACTTAAAGGGACAACCAAGAATGCGGGGTATCCATTTTTGTTCAAAATTGTGAATTAATTAACCCAAATCGTAATAATTTGACAAATTTTTAAAATTGACAGCCCGACGCATGTAGTACAGTTTTAATTGCTGAAATTTTGTTGTAGCGTACGGGTTAATTTTAGTTTAAACTTTTTGGTCTCGTCGCGCCCTTTAAAACTGGAATTTTTATATTTGTTTGAAATTGTGTAATCTATGATACAAAAGGAATAAGTCATTTTTCATTTCATGATTAAAAATATTTAATTAAAGTTGTGTTAAAATATTAGCTTCTGTAAATATTGCATTAATTATATATCGGCATAATCAGCTAAATTCATGCTAGTCGCCCTGATCGGTTATATGGCAGCTATATGAAATAATAGTCCAAATTGAACCATATTTGGTGGGACACTTTGGGAGCCTAAGATACGTGTATAAACTGAATTTCATTTCAACAGTTTAAAAAACAACAAAGTTAGTGAAAATCGGCCAAATCGTTTATATGGCAGCTATATAAAATAACGATCTAAATTGAACGAATCTTTGTAAGTCGTCTTGGGGGCCCAAAATATGAGTATGAACCAAGTTTTGTGAAGATATCATTATAATTAGACTTTATGCCAAAAAAAATCGACTTTGGGACCATTATGCAGTGCTAAAACTAATGTGGTGTCATAACAGCATAAAGAATTTGCATTTTTCGAAATGGAATTTTAAAATTTATCATTCAAAAATGTTCCAATTCTCTTCTTTAAACTTTGCTATCATGGTAGCGAGTTTGTCAAATTTCAAAAAGCTTTTAGCTCAGCTAAAATTTACTTGAAATAAATTTTCATAGAATTTTCGGAAAATAAATTTTTGAAAAATACAAGTTTTTAGAAAATTTGTTTGTTCATGTATTAATTAGCATGGAGCCATGCTAATTATATTATTTAGTCCATGTTTAAAACATACTCATTAATAAAACCGAAGAAATCCTTTCAAATGTAATCTATACCTGCATTTAGAAATATATTTGGACAAACCACATTTATGTATATTTGATTTCGTATTTGATATGACTAACCATGACCAAAGCTGCCGAAAAAAAAATAAATTTATTGCATAATGTATTAAAAAAAAATTATTTAAATAAACTAAAATATTGCAGCACGTTCAACACTTTGAATTGTTATTCCAACTAACTGCTGAGCCTCTCCATTCGGCGAGATCTACTAAAAGTGCCATAACGAGAAGGCCAAGCAAACATCGTATGTGCCTTGGAATTGCTGTTTTTTGAAATATCAGAGTTAAAATCAAAATTTTTCTAACTATAACCTATTTCCCGAAAGATAGTTAACTGATTTCGACCAAGTTTAGCGAAAACATATAAAATCAACAACCGTCGAGTGATAAAATTTAAAACAAAAAAGACCGATGGTTCCTATGGCAGCTGTAAGATACAGTCATCCGACAAAATTTGTAAATCTGTGTGAAAGCATATAATATTCGTAATGACAGAGTTTGGGGACGCTAACATTGAAAACAAAAAACTTTTCTCACTAAGACCCATTTTTCGGCCAATGGTTCCTATGGCAGCTATAAGATATAGTCATCCAATTTTGATCACAATTTGCAAATCAGTTTGAAATCATATTTTATTAGTATTGGCTGAGTTTGGGGACAGTAGCATTGAAAACAAAAAAGTTTTTCTCACTAAAACCCATTTTTCGACCGATGTTTCCCATGGCAGCTATTAGATATAGTCATCCAATTTTGAACAAATTTTGCAAATCAGTATGAAAGCATATAATATTAATAATGACAGCGTTTGGGGACCCTAACATTGAAAACAAAAAAGTTTTTCTCACTAAGACACATTTTTTGACCCATGGTTTCCATGGCAGCTATAAGATATAGTCATCGGATCTGGTCGGTTCCGACATATTAGCAGCTTGCAGTAAAAAGAAGCGTCTGTGCAAAAGTTTCAGCTCGATAGCTTTAAAACTGAGAGACTAGTTTGCGTAGAAACAGACAGGCAGACGGACGGACAAAGCCAAATCGACTCAGCTCGTCGCCCTGATCAAAAATATATAAATAGTTTATGGGGTCGGATATGAATATTTCATGCTTTGCAAACTTCTGGGCCAAATTATAATACTCTTTGCAAGGGTATAAAAATAGCGTTATTGTTATTGGATTTTTTATACCCTGTACCCATTGAATGGCAAAAAAATGGGTAAAAGGGAATCATGAAGTTGTGCAAATGTATGTAACAGGGAAAAGGAAACATTTCCGACCCTATAAAGTATATATATTCTTGATCAGAATCAATTAATAAACAAGACAAAATTGTCTCTCATTCCTCATACCTTTCAAAAAAGGCCTAGGTTGGCGTTTTATGGGTAAAAAGATCTAAATAAACGAAGAACTAGATGACATTTAAGAAGAATGATAGAGTAAACTAGTTCTTTTAATTGAACTGAAATGCCCAGCTCTTATCTTGGCCATGTTGATAAGCTTATGACGAAATCTATCAAAATCACAATTTCTGGGTATTCCAATGAAATGACGGGGCACGCCTTATCGGCTATCAGTAGCATCAAAAAGTTAACAATGATTTCAGTCAAAAGATAAAAAAAGAATTATGATCTGACATTTTGAGGGTCGGGTATAAAAAGAGACTTCCCTATGTAAACACTTTAATGATGGTTAACAGTAATGTAATACAGCTGCTCTTTATCGGCGTTTTGTGCGCTAGATCCAAACAGTTTTCCTTAGAGCGCATTACGAGCGGTAATCAAGTTCCCTACCAAGTAGGTCTATTGCTGTACCTCGAGACAAGAGTTGATTGGTGTGGCGGTACTGTAATCAGTGATCGTTGGATAGTCAGAGACCTTGACTAAGGGTGTGGATGTCTACCTGGGTGCCTGGAATCGTACCAAAGCCCAGTAAAAGGGACAACAGATTAATTTTGTGGAATCCAAGTATGTGATTGTACATGAGGATTTCGAATCGTTTATGATCGAAAATGATATCTATGATATGATGAAAATAATTGCTAAGTTGCCCATAAAGTCCAAAGCTTTTAGCAACTATAGAGGTGTGTGCCAGCGATGGTAAGTGTATCCTCCTCATAATCTTTCTTTTTCTCACTCTTAAGACTTTTTCTAAGAGCACGAAGGCAATTCAGATGTACTGCAATGGATAAAATCGTCCATTATGTCTAATACCGGCTGTGTACCCCGGTACGCTGGAATGGTTAGGGATACTAACTTCTGCGTCAAAACCACTGGAGATGATTTTGGCGGTCCTTTGGTCTTGAATAGTGATAGCCATACTCTGATTGTGAGGCTGGCTGGCCTGGTGTTTTCACCCGCATCACTTCTTACCCGGACTGGATCGAACAGCATTCCGGTGGTGTTAACTATGCCATTTAAGCTTACATTAAACATTTATTTTTGTTTTTGGATTCGTATAAAGCTACAAGAAATAAAATTCATACTCAGACTTGGGTCTGGGAAGTGGACGCTCCTGTGACGATTCCTCCTCTTCGGATAGCTGATGCACATCCATTTCATCGGGTTGATCATCTTCCTCTGACTCAAATTTCTTTATCGGCTGTTGCCTTCGATTTGGTCGCTTTTTGCTGTAATCTTTAATATACTGATCAAAGAAAATGGCCTCTGTGGTATCCTGATGCGAATGCACGCCCGTCTCATCACTAATCCAATCCAGATAGGAGGCCACTTTGGTAAATGCCGCAGGATAGCCATGATCGCAGCCATAAATACTGCCAAATGAGGTGATACCAACCAGTACACGCTTCTTAGAGTGTCGCCGCTGAAGTACCAAAGGACCACCCGAATCCCCATTGCAGGTAGAGCGAGCATTCCGTCCACTAGTGCAAATATTGGTGCCACGATACGACAGGGGGAAGTTATTCTTACACGTACGTCCATCAATGATCTGTAGCTGAACATAGCGCAAAACATTGCTAATGGCATGAACACCGGTGGCATAACGACCCCAGCCCGAGGCAATGCCCAGTTTGTTTTTGAAATTCCGGTACTCGTAATGTCGTTTCGGCAATTGGATGGGATGAATACGATCTGCAAGCAAAAGGTGAGAATGAGATGTAGTTAAAGGGTTATCTATAATCTAAATCGAACCGGCTTGGAACCGGTTTCCTCTTTTCAATTGTTTATAGTTGGAGAAAATACACACCTAATTTAGAATTCGCAACCTTAATAAGTTTTGAGAAATGGAAGATCGATTCAGTAGACTTGGTCTTCCTTAAAAAACTTAAGAAATTTGGTTTTAAAAATCTTAAAATTTTCAGTGAAAATGTACCATAATTTTGTAATAAGTTATTTGTCTACCAGTTCGGCATGTCAAGGAAGCGGGAGCCCAGTTCTGGTTGGGCGAGAAGAGCGCAAAAAATGTGTCATGATTGCACTGAGAATTCAGGGGATTTGCACAAGCTGAATTTAACTTAAAAGAATGCTATAAGCTTACTCTACCTTGTATACAGTGTTTTCAGAGGCCTTTCAAGGTTCACTAAGAAAAAGTAGAACTGATAATTAAAGTTCAAAAGCTAATGAAAAAAATTAATTATTTTCTGAATTTCAAAAGAATTTTGTTTATTAAATAGTTCTCATTACATGTTTTATAGGCGAGGGGTGAAAGGTTAATTAACTAAATGAAGATAGTAAGCAAAATTGGAGAGTGAAGCGTTCAAAACTCATGGATAAAGAAAATTGGAATTAAAAATTCATTCTTGGATCAACGAATTCGGTCTTGGACGAAAAATTTTCATACTTACCGTACTTCTGACATCGAACAGACTTGATCCAAGTATGACAATGGGCGTGTTCAGCAGAATAATTGATCCCTGAGCAGGTATCAGAAAAAAAAGTTGTATCGAATAGTTTCTGCTGTTGGAGGGAGTAGTATCACTTTAAAGTAGCGTACTATTTCTTTGATACATGCTCCTGTATCATGATACCTCAAATTGGCTATTATGACGCCGCATCTTTAGAGTTCAGTATTAAGATAATTGCAAATTTATACTTGATCAGGGAGCAAGTTCTTCTGCTGAACACGGTCAATCTCTAATTTTCTCTGAGTGTAGCGCAATCGGAAGTGCCTTTTCGTATGTGCGAGAAAAAATCGATCCCCAGAGATGAAAGCGACCATGTCATGTCTATATAATGGACTGAATCATCGAACTAAGTCCGTTTAAGAATATTGAAGCTGCGAAATGCTTCACCTTCTATACTTCCATCATTGCCTTAGCCCATATATGGGCTAACTTTATTTTCTGAGTATGAGTCTTAGGTCGGTGGATCAATTAAACTAAATATCCTAAATCTTAGATATGGTTTGCTTTTAAATACACAATACTTTCTGTATCCAATGTAACCATTAGATCCATTTCATTTCTAGTCCCTCAAAAAGGGTGAACCGAGTTTCATACGATATACAACCGATCTTATTGAAAATTTTATAATGTTTGGTTAATCGTTCAGTACAAGGACCAACCGATCAATCCAAAACTATGACCTTCAATCTCTGAACATGAGCCGAACATAACATATAAGTTTATAAATAGAGGAAAGCTCACTTTGGCTCCGCTGAAGTTGATATACACTTTGAGGTTTTGATTGATTTTCATACAACAATTTGATTTTTGCTTTAAACAATGCTAGTAAGGGACTTCCCAAAATGAACAATAGACTGCATCTCTTCTGAGAACATTTGACTGGCCAGTTGTTTATTTGATACATATACTCATCGATGATCCGATCATAAGATCCGTACTTGAAACGTTGTTTATCAAACTCGTCAAAATTATGCTGCAACAGTTACTATTAATAACTGGAAAGTTTAATCTGGAAAGTACCATAGAAAGTTTTTCTCACTATAACTAGTTTCTCGATCGATCGTTCCTATGACAACTATGTGCTATAGTCATCCGATATGTATTTAAATGTCGAATTTGAAGACGTCTTAGAGTACCATTGAAAACAAAAAAGTTATACTTGCTAACACTGTTTTCGAACACATCTTTTCTATGACAATCTTTTTGAAATTATGAAAATGCATAGAAAACTAATAAATACGAAGTTTGGAGTCGTTTGAAAACAAAAAAAAAAGTTCTCTCTTAATACAGTTTTCCAAACAATCGTTCCTACACAGAAAAAAAAATTCGAGAAATCCGGTCTAAAATTAATCCCAAACGATGTCAGAAATCGGTCAAGCCCGGATTTTCTCAAACCATGTACGAAACGGATTAATTTGAGTACGAATTTTTCAATCCCGGAATTCTTGTCTGGATCCCAACTTTAGCTCACACGGGATTGGTTTTATCTTGTTATTCGAGCTCGCTTTGATCCCTCAGTTGGATCCAAACAAGAAGGTCCAATATTGATTTGAGCTCGATATTCGTACTTGATTTGATCTCGAAGTCGGCTTGTTGCAAGAATACCCGAGATTTAACTGAGCTCGATACTCGAACTACATTCAATCAGAAAAAGGATTGCATCAAAAATGACTGAGATTGAATTAAGCTCGGTGTTAAAACTCATTTTGGCACCAAAAAAAGCATCTCACAAGAACTCCATACCACATTTTTAAGGACCTTTTTGATGATCAAACCAGCAAGTTCGATACAACTGTAAAAACAGGACACAAAAAACATTACAATGGACCCTGCGGTTCTGAAAACCAGACCAATCTGTTGCAGCCTTTGACTAGTCCGTATGAGCCGCCTCTAGCCCATGGGCATATAGCCTCGAAACTGTTCCCTATTGAAGACTCTTCAATAGACTTGACCCATCGACTGCAATTCAGCAGCTACCTTTTCATGCTGGAAGTGCTATAACTGGTAGGGAACTAAAAGGCAACGGTGAGTGCAAAAATCCACGCCATCAATAAATGCTAAGCTGTCAGAAAAGAGAGCGTTACTCTCTCAGCTTCAAACTTACTCTCGTTTTCTTTTCGCTCTTTCGCTTTGACAGTGGAATTCCGTACTTCAATCTCGAGTCAGGATCATTTGATTTTAAAGTAAGATCCGTACTTGAATTGAGCATTTTCGAATTGATCCAAGCTTTTTAGGATTGTTGCAATCCTTTCGTGCTGGATTCAAGTAGAATCTAGTACGACTCGTCCTTGAAACTTATATCCGAGGGTCGAGATCAAATCAATTTTTTTTGGCTTGATATTAGCTCGTCTATTTTTCTGTATATTTAAGCTGTATGCTATGGTCAAGCGATAAATGTACAGTCTATATGTATTTAAAAACTTCTTGCATAGTTTAGTCAGAACAGCTTTTAAACTGAGGTAGGAGATAGCAAACAAACAGACGGACCATGAATACTTCTACTCGTCATACTGATAATGAAAATATATACTTAATGGGATTAGGGATGCCTCCTTCGATTTAAAATTTAAGTACAAGTCTTGCTTGATTGTAATTAAAAATTCATTGAACAATCCGAATGTACGGATTAGTACTCAAATCAATTCTTTCGAACTTGGCTTGAGAAATTACAGGCTTGTCATCGTTTAGAACTTATTAAAGACCGGTTATCGCTTGTAGTAGTTTTTTCTTAGTATTATTTAACAATTTTTCACTAATTTATATGTTAAGTTTAAAAGTTTTCTTGTATAATATTTTTCGTATAATTTATTATAGCTTTGACGAATTTCGCAAATTCCTGCCAATTTTTCCCATTAAGTAGTTCAATTGCCTCCTTCTGTTCCAAATATATTTTATTAAAATATGCTACTCTTAACTCCGCCAGGATAGGGCATAATGCTATAAGGTGAACTATGTCTTCTCTCGATCGCGTATTACATAAAGTACAAATACTATCACTGTAGTGGGTTCGGTATCCCAGTGGAAGCAATTCACATCTGGTTTTGAAAATAATTCCAATGGTTTCCGTGCTGAATTGCTCACTAAAATAAATGTTTATGCCAAGGTTGTAGTTGAGCTGACTGTACCATATTCTCGATTCGCTTTTTGTTTTGGCTTGAGCTTCACATTGAAATCTATGATTTTTGTCTATCGCAGTACAGCCTCCTGCGCTGCATTCCATTCTTCAGTATTTAGAACGTCGCACTCTACACTGTGTGCAATAGAGAGCTGCTGCCAATTTTTGAAGCACTGCGTTTTTTCCCTGAGTATTTCTAGCGCCACTATTTTCGGCAGTCGATGTTGCGGCAGTCCTATGATTTTGTTTATATACCTAAAATGAGTCGAATGCGTGTTGAGGTACATCGCCGATAGGCCTCTTTCTAGGTATAGTGCATAGCTTGGGGTATTCACTGGCAGTCGAAATAACTTTTTAAGGAAGTTTCTCATCAATTTTTCGACGTCATCGTAACTTTGATGTCCCCATACTTCCGCCGCATACAACATTATCGCTCTTACAGTAGCCTGGAAAAGCTAATATTTGGCTGAATTTGCGATGCCTTTCTTTCCCATGAAGCTTTTCCATGTGCTGTTTACCGCCATTGTAGCATCCTTCAGTTTGTGGTTAAGGTGTGTTTTAAAGTTTATGTTTTGTGTTAATGTTACTCCCAAGTATGGGTATTCTTTAACAACATCCAGTGCGTAGCCATCAAGTATCCATCTTTCATTTTCGGGGCGTCGCCCTCTTCCATCCCGCACAACCATTATTTTCGACTTATCCTTGTTTATTTCTAAGCCCCATTATCGACAATATAGCTCCGTCTGCTCAATCATTCGTTGCATTTCATCAGCGCTCTCCGCCATAATCACCATATCGTCTGCATACATAAGCGCTTTGTATTCCATACTGCCTATTTGTATTATCGCTTGTATGTATAAATTTTCTTAAAAATGGGATTATAAACTATGCAAAAATTGCAAAACCATTCCGAAAACATATTCTCAACAAATTTTTGACTGCTTTTACCTATTACTAAATAGATCGAATGATAAACAACAGAGATATGGATTTCGTTCTGATAACATAATGCTGAAAATTTGTTTCCTAAACTGTTTATTAATTAGATAGATATATTTTTTTTTTTTAAATCAATATTTTCCAATTGTCATTATCAAATCCATTCAAAATTCTTTTGACTATGTAAAAAGTGATGCTAAGTCATTAGGTTTTGTATATTGTGATGGGAAAACTTTTTTTACGATTCTTTTATATGATTCTTTAGTTTTTTAACCGATTCGGCTTTTACTGTTTTACTTTTGGCTATATGTTGATCATTCCTTGCACTCACCATTAAAGCTAACCGCATGTGGTAGTCGCACCAGAGCAATATCATCCTTCAGTCGCTTGGGATTCCAGGTGGGATATATATGAAAATTACTGCTGGGCACCATCAATCTCACTTGTCCCTTCTCTTTGGCATTTTTGATCTCATTGGCGCCGAGAAAGACCAGCGCACGTTTGGCCCTGCAAATAGTGTGCAAACCGTGGATTACAAAGTGTGTGTTCTGGCGTAGATCATACCGATGGATTCCTACATGTCCACACAGTGGGCGGCCGTCAGGACATGCTGCTCCGAAATGAGTGAGCCACCGCACCAATAGAGACCCTTTGGGCGTTGCAACAGCATGCCGACCTGATAGGGGAAACAATGGGGATTGCCGACATTGCCACCAAATATGCGATCCATGGCCATGGCGCCCTCGGGTAACATTTGTTCCAGCAGCGGGGTTGTCTCCAAATTCAAGACCAAGGGCTCACGCTCCACCTCCTCGCCATTGGATGCTCTCAGTTTCCCCCCTTTGGTGCGACTTTCCACATTCGAACTGGCGCTCATTTCCGCATCTAGCTCTAATGAGGCAGTTAACGAAGTGGTTTGCTGCATATCAAATGATGGATACATGGACACTAAATACATCGGCTTAACCTGTTGCCAGTCCAGTGCAGCGGCCACCCCACCAATGGAGGCGGCATAGAGCAGCAGCAGCAGCAGCAGACACCGCCGCCTCTGATTTGTTAATGTGGCAATAATTGAGTCACTTGCTGATTGTATAAACATTTGCGTGGCTTTGTTCGAGCACGCATTTAATTTTGTAAAATTAAATGTAATTTTTGGTTTGGCAATTTGCTTCCTCTTTTAATTAAGTGCGCCGCCCGGTTGAGTTGTTGGTCACTTTTTTGAAAAGGCGTTACGCGAGCGCGTTATTTTCGTACACTTGCCACAAAGTCGCGCTGACGACTGTGAATCGCGCGCTTGTTGCAAGCATTTTTATAAACTCTTTCCACGCGCGGCCACCACTTTAATTATTATTTCAACTATTTGGTAAAGTGGCAACAATTGCAGTTGCATCAATTTGCATACTCTCTGCACTTGCCTCTGTCGCTGTCTCCATCTCTCTCTCTCTCTCTGCCGCCCACCCACGCAGTCACGCATGCCATACATGTCTCAGCTCTGCTCTTGTTTTAGCCAACTTCAAATTGAATGTGAAGCCGTTCGCTCACTTTTGGCGCTATTACATCATGACGTCGTCCCGACGTCGCCTCTCGCGGAGTTCATTGAGTAAAATAGTGTTGTGGCAGCTTTAAACAAAAACATTGCACGATACATTTCATATTTGCACTTTGTCTTTTGCTTTTTTCTTTTTGGCATTTCTTTTGTTGTATCTTCATTGGCTTGATTCAACTATTTTGGCCTTGTCTTTTGGCTGCTGGGCTACAAAATTAGAGATGGTTCGCAAATTGTCTACCACAATACCGGCCAGGCCGGCTGGTGCGCTGAATTTGTCCAGTGGGTCAAGATTTACTTCCTTATTTTCCTAAAAAGGGGAAGTTTACATTGGTACCTGATCTGTGAAAATTACATACAGATGTACGAGGGTAGCTGATGGAGTGCCCAAACGTAGTGTACAAGAGTTATTGGGATCAAGGTTGAAAATCTCTTACGCTCAGTTCGAGGACCGGTTTTTCTTGTACTTATCGAACCTAAGGTTCTGGTTCGAGTCTTGTTTCATAGACACATAAATCGTAGAAATTGCTGAATCATTTAGTTGTTTTAGTTACATCAGCTATTCGAAGACATGATAATCATTCGAATCAATTGTCAAGATTCAAGAGTGACGGAACAAGAGTCGCTAAGCAAAAGTCACTGAACAAGAGTAACCGAACCAGAGTTACTTTTCAAGAGTCACTAAAAAAAGTCACTGAATAATAGTCACTGAACAAGAGCCACTGAACAAAAGTAACTGAATAAGGGTCACTGCTCAAAAGACACTGAATAAGAGTTAGTGAACAAGAGTTACTTAACAAAAGTAACGAAATAACAGTTACTGAGCAAGAGACACTGAATAATAACCTTTTTCCACTAAAGAAATGATTCGAATGACTGAAGAAAATGATATCATCTTCCATACGATTTGACACTTTATTTTTTCTTTCATTACCTTCATTTCTTAAAAATTATGACATTCGCCCCGAAAGAATTTGGTATTTTTTAATAAAGTACTCGTAACTCTCAGACTACCAAAGAGTCCTCAACAATAATCGGTTGATTTGAATTTAAAATGTAGGCGCAATTATGTTTAAAATCTAAATTAGTCAAAAAAAGTTGTGTTTTTAGCTTTCTGCTGATAATACGTCAAAATTTTTAGTAATGAAACAGATAAGAAATGATGCCAGTGGAAAGGGGTCACTGAAAGTCATTAAAAAGGAGTCCCAGTATAAGAAGCACTGAACAAGAGTCACTGAAGAAGAATCATTGCACAACAGTCACTATTAAATAGTTTTAAAACATGTCACTGAACAAAAGTTAAGAGAAGAGTCACTTAACAAGAGTCGCTGAAGTCGCAAGAGTCACTGAACAAGATTCATCAAAGAATTCTCCCTAAAGAAGAGTCTCTGAACATTAATCACTGAACAAGAGTCACCGAACAAGAGTCAATGAAAAAGAGTCACCGAAGAGAAGTCACTGAACAAAAGTCACTGAACAAGGTTCACTAAACAAAGAGTCGTTGAACAAGAGTCGATGAACAAGAGTCACTAAACATTGAGTTGTTGAACAAGAGTCACTAAGCAAGACCTACTGCGCAAGAGTCACTGAGAAAGCCTCGCTGAATAAGAATCACTGAACATAAGGTAACTGAACTAAAGTCACTAAACAAAGAGTCGTTGAACATGAACACCAATAAACAAGAGTTTGAGTCACTGAACAAGAGTTACTGAAGAAGATTTGGTAAAAACTGACATATGATTTTGTTGACACGGAAGAGTCCATTTTACCAAGCCCTTCAAAACTTTTACCAATAGCGAAAGTTTAAAAAAAGCTGTGAAGTAACTAGCCATGAAAAAGCTTTAGGTCCCTTTCTTTTGTGAGTAAATCATAAGCACACTCGCCAAGAGATTAAGAGATGCTCGGCTTGTGGCTGTGTAAAAGCCAAAAAAAAAAAAAATTTGACTCAAGTGATTCTTTGAACCAAACCTTTGAACCGAACACAGGTGCTACGGTTCGGGTTCTGGTTTAAAGAATAAAAAAACTTAGAGGCTTCGTTTCATGCTGCAATTCTAGGGACACAAAAAACCCGAACCGAAGCAATTCTGTGGGTTTCGGTTTAGGACTGGTAATTGTAATGGTAATTTCGGTTATCAGTCCACATGACCTTCTTAAACCGCTCTTTTCAAATAAGCCACGTATTTTGCAGGTTCAAGCACAGGATTAAACGTTCTCGAATTAAAAATGATTGTTTTCCTGCTTTTAAATGCAAAGTTTCTGGGCAGTCTTTAACCCAATGACCAGTAATCGATTTTGATGTGGCAAATCGTTAGGCAATTGAAATTATGCCCATGCTCATTCGACATTCAAAATTTCGAAATTTTCGAATGCCAGGCAATTGATAATTTCACAAAGTTGGCAACATTTTTTAAACTTTTTATGGCTTGCGGACGAGTTCCATTAGTTATAATAGATGTGGGCTCCCAATTAAAGAATTTCATGCTAAAAACGTTTTTAAATTTGGTTATTTTCAGGAAATCAAACCGAATCGTTTTTCAGTTCCGGTTCCGGTTCTGGTACGTACCGAAACTTATGTTTCGGTAAAAGGTTCTGTTTTGGTTCTAACATTATTTCGGTATTCGGTTCCGTATTGGTACCTTGTTTTTCATTTTGGTATAACGTACCGGTATGAACCGTTAAAGTGTAAAAAAATTTTTAGCCTAAGACCTGACAAAGTGGATAAGCAGTCTAGACACATAAATACGGATGTATTCAATTGTTTTCATAAAATATTTTCAAGTTTTTATTCATTACATGATTAAAATTATATTTTTGTTATCGCTTACGCTTACTTTGTCAGTTGGAACAGCAAGAAGAGCTTTTGATAGCTCCTACAATTCCGAAAACTTTGTCGACTTGCATCTTTATTATTTTGTTAACGTTTTAAGCTCAGAAAACCTTGATTAATGCCACTGGTTTGTGAAGATACTGAACTATTTGTATTGTCCCAATTATTTTCATATAAATACATATTGTTCACTTACTTTAAGACTGTCACGACTTTTGAGTTAATAATGCAGAAATATTCGCCATATTGTGTTCTATATGGTGTACAATTTTCATATTGATATAATTTATTCTCTGGAAATATGTTATTTCATTTTACAGGTTCATTTTCATGATCCAACAAGAGCGGCACGTACCGGTATGAACCGGTAAAATATGAAGAAAGAGCGATCATTGGTTATGCATTCATTCGATTTTTAAGCAAAGACTTAATAAAAGTTATACGATTACTTGCCCCTATCAAAGGCCACACAATTGTGGAAACTGTGTAGAGTTTTCTTTATTTTTATAAACGAGAGTTTTTTCGGGTTTCACTATTTAAACACGGTTTTCTATTTAGAATGTCTCTATACATGTTTTTTCTCCTCACGGTTTGTCGATATGGATTTTTCTTTCTGTCTCTCTGTCTGTCTACTTGTCATTCCAGCTTCTGTCTTCGTCCATCTTCTACTATCTACTGCGTTCTACTCTCGGTTTCGTCATCGTCCATTCTCTATACAGTGAGACCATCGTTCGATTTTTTACCAACACCTTAACACTTAAATATCGATACATTTATACATCTTGGCGGTCATTTTCAAATAATTCCAAAGACTGCAATTTGAAAAACGTTTTAAGCTCAGAAAAATTGATCAAGATTGATGCCATTAATCAGTTTTGTGAAAATGATGAACCATTTGTTGTGTCCTGCTTCTAAAGTATTTGTGCTGCTTTCCTCATTAAGTTTTAAGTTGAACAGAAATGGATAACACAAGTACATACTTTTCAGTTTCGAGCTTAGCATTAGCATGACATTATAATGTGGGTCTAAGAATAAAGGATGCAATATTTGTCAAAAGACTGGTCTCGTGTTTTTCTATTTTACAATACAAAAGTTTTGAAAGACCAGACTCCTTTTTTGATGGAAATTGCTTAAAAGTCCCCCAAAACTAAGTGTCAGCTAGTCTAGTAGTTGCACTCAGAACCGAAACTGTACCGGTACAATGTTTAGGTTCTTTTCGGTCTTTTAGGTTCCAAAAATATCGGTACTCGTATACCGGTACACAAACAATTTCAAATATTTGTTCCAGTTTCGGTTCTGGTTCTGAGGTTTAATCAGTTCTTTTCGGTATACGGTTCCGGTTCTGGATCCGGTTTGATTCCCTGGTTATAAGGAACAATTTTCGCAGACAGCTATAGACAGCTACTCTTGGGGAAGTTCGGTTCATAAAAGCTAGTACAATCATATTTGAATTAACTAAAAGCATACTAACACAACAAATTTTAGTTGCCCCTTTTGTATATTGACAATGCATGTGATTCCAACTTCAGAATTTCAAGCAAGGGTGCAAACAGGTACGTAACCGAACCCTGCAGAATGGGTTCGGTTCCAGTATTTTGGGTCTATCGAATCTGTTAGTTTCCGAACCTGAACTCAAACTGGACCTCGTCTGTGTGGATAAAGTTTTGAAGTCGTATTCTAAGTTTTGTTTCCATAAAAACAAAATTCGGTTTAATTCATTTCGCAATCAACAAGTTATCCATTAGGGTTCGCACCAAAACCATGTTCAGAAATAAAATGATATTTGTTGATGATCTATTGGATAATTTTTGGTATCTATTTGAATTGGTTAGTTTAAATATCGTAAAGAGGATATTAATGAAATCTATTTAATGTTAAATTGATCTTATATTTTCATCCAATGGAGCTGAAAATCGTCCGCAGAAAATGAAAAATGGGTATTATAATATAAAAAATAAAATGATGAAACTATCCATTCCAAAAGGATCTTAATGGATCTTCTTTTTCTGAGTGCGCTTGAGGTTTCTTCGAACCGAACCTTGTTTAAATTAAGAAACATTATTGATTACAATATATAATATATATTTAAGCTTTGTGTTATGTAAAAATCTTTTAAAAAACGACAGTCGAACCAAGCCTAAGCCTTTCCTTTCCAATCTCTTAGAAAGTCTTTTTGCTGACAAGTGAAATACACTAATAAAGCGCAATTATTTAATTGTGTATTATGAATTAATGCAAATGAAATTAATATGGGAAAAATATCCATCCACTGTATATGTCATCTCTAACTTCAAATGCACAAATAATATTAAAATTGTATACCGGTAGCGTCTTCGATCCTCCCCAAGGTTATTGCCGACTTGGCGGGGGGCGTGTCTTATATTAAAGCTCACAGCAAATGGCATTCATGTTCGTTGCATGTTAACAATTTAATAATTTGCCATTTGGAATTCTCCTGGCCAGGAAATGAATAAAAAAATCTCTCCCTCTCCCTTGTGTTTGTGTGAATATTTTTTAATTCAATTAATTCGTGCAGTGAAATAACATTTTTTCAATTTGGGTGTTGAAAGTATCTGTTGCCTGTGTCTATTTAGGAAATTACCGCCGACTCCGATTGGGAGTCCGATTGTGGTCTGCCTAGCGAAGCAAATAAATCAAATCGTCTTAGCGATCGAGGTGATATGTTTGAATGCGAATCGAAATGTAATGAGGCTACAAAAACAAAACAACAATCAGACATCGAGCGGCAGGCAAAGTTGGCGTTGATTATGCAAATGTCTGCAGACCCCTTTCGTTCGCTGGCTGTGGCGCTGCCTCGTGCTGTGCGTTGATATTTGATGCATAATCGCGTGAATTACGAATTACCAGCCCCCAATCACCAACTCCAGCCCCAGCCCCAGCTCCAGCCCCAGCCCGAGGCTCGATTGCATGTTGTACGTATTAATAAAGGCTGATTTGTTGTTGTTATTACTTACGACTTATTAGTGCATTTTATTGCACTTGTTAATACATTTGCCGTTATTTAATTTAGCACCACACAAAGCCATTTGGCTTGCGCACTATTTACCAACTTATTGGCCATTTCCCCTTTTTGCGTTGATTGTGCGTTTCACAAATAGTTCCTATTTGATGTTTACTTATGATAAGGATGGATGCATCGGTGGGCCATAATTTGATTAGGCGTAATTGAAATGTTGTTAAACTAAAAATTGCAATTATTTTAAAAGATTTCAATTTGAACGAAATTAAATTAAATGGAATAGAGATGTTACTTTGGTGGAAGTGGAGGTGGTAAATTAAATACCATGAAAACATTCGAAAATTTGGCCATAATTAATTAAAATTGAAGTACAATATAACAAATGAAAGTGATTTTGAGTTAAGATTCTTAATGATTGTTTTACTATAACAAATCTTTGCAGAAGGTTCGGTCCCAAAGTTCAAACCCAACGTATAGAACTGTTCCTAAGCTTGTCGAACCTATTTTTTTTCGTTCGAACGAACACCCAAAACAAGTTATCATCAAAATGACACTACTTAGTAATCAATATGAAACTATTGAGTATCGAATATTCCTTAAATCTCCAAATATCAAGTTAATATTTTCGAAGGTTATAATGGTTTTTGCGACCTGTTTTTGATTTAGTCAAAGTTTTTGTTTGTGCTGGCTCAAAGGTCAGGATTGATTGTAATTTAATACAAATCAATACCATTTTAAACAGAGATAACTCACAACATTTCGGAATAGCAATTGGTTAGTCTGTGTCTGTTAGTCTGTGCAGGCTGTTTACGAATTAACCACAATTCACTCATCAGCAGACGTTGTTGCTTTTCACACTTCAAGCCCTAGAAGGTATTAAAATGATATACGAAAGTATTAAGTTGATACTAATTTGTATCAGGTTGACTTTTTTGTATTTATTTTTAGTTGATATTTTAATTGCCAAACACTTAGAATCATTTTGATCATCAATTTAATATTTTTTCTAATCAAGTTTGTAGTATCCATTCAGTTCTCTATAAACTGCCATTTAAATTAAAACATAACATTTTAAAAACTTGTTGCTTTTATTTTGAACTCTTATAAAATGTATTTTATTTGCATTAATGAAATGAAATCGTCAGGTGTGGACACCTCATAATGGTGTTGTTTAAACGCAAGCCACGGTAATGGTGCATTCGCAGAGAACCAGAGTGATAAACGCCTCTCCTGCAGATGTCTTTGTTTCAAACTTTTCGCTTTGGGAGTCATCTTACAAAGCGCAGAAAACATATTGAAATTCAGTAATTTATCTTCAGCACGTCGTATGTGTAACTGTCCTCAATAGCATTTATTTATTTTATGTCGCCAGCTGCGACATTCGGCAGTTTCACATAAGAGCATGACTTTTCTAATTTTCGAACTAACATGCAATGACATTAAAAATTATTTAGTTTCAAATTAGTACTTTTTCGTAACAAACTAATATTCTTAGTATAAAATTAATACACAAAATATCAATTTGATACTCTCTAGGTTTATATTGATACAAAAATGAATGATACTAGTTTAAGTTTCAGTTTAAGACAACGTGTATCATATATATACACTGCTCGCCACTTGAATAGGTCACCTCTAAAGTCGATTTTCTATAGTTAATTGCTGCTAAACTAAGCCATCTAGGAAAATAATTTTTGTTTTCTTATAAAGTTTATTTAAATGTAGTAATTAGACGAAAATTACAAAATTATTCAAAAGTTGTAAGTATACAAAAAACATTTGTAAGTAACAAATTTTGGAGTCGTCATTTTGCACCACTTGAAAAGGACACTTTATCTAAAAACCATTTAAGAATATTTCAATCCTTTTAAATAACAATATTACTTAAATAAGAAATTACTAACATGTTTTTAAACCAAAAAAAGTTTTTAATAGTGTGTTGAGCCTCCTTTTTTCTCCAAAACCTCACACATTCGGTCTGGAAGGGATGCATACAATTTTCCCAAATAATTCAACGATATCGAGCCCCATGCTAATTTGATAGCTGCAATTAGTTCGGGAACGCTCGAATATTGCTGACCTGATCCATATACTTCACGTGTTAGCCATCCCCACACATTCTCAATGATATTCAAGTCCGGTGAATAGGGTGGCCAGTTTAATAACTCCACGTTTTGGCTCGCTATATACGATTTAACAATCCGGGCCGTATGTATAGGGGGGCATTATCATGTTGATAAATCCATTTTAGATTTGCAAAAAGAGTTTGGAAGTGTAGAAAGGCCTCTTTCAATATACCATTATAACACTACGCATTCATGGTGGTTGGAATAAATTTAAGCTCACAGGTGCCATAATAGGAAATGGCCCCCCATACCATAATACCTCCAGCACTGCTGTGCAACTTAACAAGATGGTGTGGTTCTTTTCGAAGATCATGAAAATAGTAGCTGTCGGGGCCCTCCAAATTAAACTTTTTTTCGTCCGAAAAGACAACACGTTGCCACTCCGAAGTCCAGGTGACATGTGCGCGCACGAAATCAAGGCGTTGTAACTTCCGAGTCTCTTCAGGTGTGTAGCATTATTAATAACACGACGCATGGTTGTCAAACTTGCTTTAACGTTGCATTTTTCCCTTATCTTGGCCAAAGAGTCGTGCGAATTGGAAGCTTCTCTTAATATAAGTCGCTTGTCCGCGATGGTAAGCACACTGTGGGTGCGGCCCTTCATGATTTTACCATAATTAGCCTCATTATTTAAAAAATTTGTTATGGCGTGACGGCTCCTGTCGACTTTTTTGCTATTTTGGCAATAGAAAGGCCAGAATCCTTGTAAGCTTGGATTTTTCCTTTCTCCGACTCAGATAATGAAGTGCCACGCCCCATTTTAATTTTTTTTTAATTTTATATACACTTCAATTAAAGCAAAAAGTTTAAGTAAACCACGTGTCAACGATACCGACCAAATCAAATGCATGTTCTATTCAAGTGGCGCAAAAATTCCATTGAATTTTTGCGAATGCTCACATAAAGTGCAAACAACTTTATAAAGGTTCTATTCCAAAACTTGGAATATACCAGAAAGAGCGAAAAATGCTTGCACAAAGATAATATGCAAAAAATACCGTTATTCTACCATTTCGTTTTCGAGTTACGAGCAGTTTTAAAGAGAGCATACAGGGTGTCCTATTCAAGTGGCGAGCAGTGTATGTATATGTGTATAATTTTTTTTTGGAACTGAACCAAAAGCTTGGGTTCGGAACGGGTTCGGTTTCATCTATTTTCGTCATCGTGGTACGGTTCAGGGTTTGGTTCACAGTAAGAAAAAATCCGGTATTCCGGGCTCGAACCGGTTCGGTTTAAAACCGGTTTGCAGCCCTGATATAAACACACTGTCACTTTTATATATATGCCCCGGCAATTTGGAAAAAAACCTCATATCTCCCACGGACTTGCAGATAAATGGTTTGTACCTTCTACGCATATTTAGTAATCAACATTGTTTAATGATCTGCCAAAGGAATTGTGAAGATCGGATGAATGATAGCCGGCAATAAACCGATCGCTTCGGCGATGGGCTACTTTGCCACTTTGTGTGGCTTCCAATTGAAATTAATCAGATATATACAATTTTATGGGGTACAGAGTATATTATAGTCGGGCTTGACTGACTTTCTTAATTGTTTTTTAGCTGTATAACAAAATATAATAAAGAATACGGCGGTACTTTGTAGTGAAGGCATCAATCACCAGAGTAAAGTGCTATTCACACTAGTTTAATAAGCCTGATCTCATCACCCAACTCTTCAAAACTAAGTTTTAGTATTAGGACCATAAACATGGTACGTTCATGTGTTCTACATATTTATTAGATTTACTCCCTTAAGATCTAAACATACATACAAATTACAAATTTTATATAAATTTGCCACAAAAAAAAAAAACAATCTTAAATCTGAATTGCAAAGATTTATCAGTACATTTAATAAACTGCTATGGTTACACATAATAATTCATAATAATTTTAAGTAATCACTCACAAAATAAGATCCATTAAGATATTATCATATTATCATATTTATATTAAAACACCCATATATTAAACACCCATTTGGCCGATTTTCAGCTCCATTGGATGAAAATCTAAGATATTATTACTATACTTTTTACGATATTAAGCTAACCAGTCCAAATGGATATCAAAATCTTTTAAATTACCTTTTTTTCTCTGTGTATTTAAACGAAATTGTATTTCAGTACATTCAAGAAGTTGTGCTTTAATTTATGTATATGT
Organism: Lordiphosa magnipectinata; assembly: GCA_037044535.1. Taxonomy (NCBI): domain Eukaryota; kingdom Metazoa; phylum Arthropoda; class Insecta; order Diptera; family Drosophilidae; genus Lordiphosa; species Lordiphosa magnipectinata. The sequence continues at coordinate 396,685 of JBAMBO010000563.1, forward strand.
ATAAATATGTGAAGTAATAATCTTAACTGCGATTAGATTAGTTGATCAGTTCAAAGAGAAAATTTTAATATTTTCTCTGGTTTCAATTGATGGTGGATTTAGTAAGCGATGATATGGTTTAACAATTAGAATTCGAAAAATAAATGAATGGATATTCGAAACAGTTTCATTCTAAACAGTTTGGGATGCCAAATTAAATGATATGAAAAGATTGTGAAATGAAATATAAAATGAACAATAGATAGAGTGGGGTACACGACAGTTCTGGTCCAAACAATTCGAAATTATAGAAATATAGAAATAATACAGCCTTTCCAATATAATCCAATCAATTCGAAATTACAGAAATATAGCCACAATACAGTCTTTCCACAAAAAATTCAAGAATAAACTAAAGCTAAGGTCCAACAGGCAAATAATTTGACCAAATTCTGATGCAAATGTGGCTAAATAGCCTAAACTGGGAAACTTTTTGACCATATTTGATAAAAATTTTTCATAGTTTTAGTTGCAAGTTCTGAAAAATTTGCCAACATGGTTATTTAGTAAAATTTTCATCAAAATTTGGCCAAATTATTTGCCAGTGTGACCTTAGCTTTAGTTTTTAGCACAAAAATCAAACTGTTTAGTTAGAAAAATGTTAAATTTTTTGTAAAATATGCTTTAAATGGTACATTTAGGTTCCTATTGGTTGGATTGAAACAATATGAATTGCAAAAAAAGCTCATGCAGAACCAGAACAATGTAGTTTTTAAAGAACCTCTCTGCCATATTCTGTTTGGAATTGAAATAATTTTTTACTTAACCCTGATTTGGGTATACAAACTTTACAATAACACAAAAATCTATTCAAATGCACAGTCTAAATAAAGGAACAATCAAGTTCGTTATAACTACTAAGCTTAATCATAAACACTTCACACAACTAAAAAGAAAGTTCAGTCTGCCTGCTCTGTTGTTTTTTTCTTTATGGAAAACCCGTTGACTGCAATGGCAGGGATATGGCCGGCAATTGCATATCATCCATGGTGGTTTTAGTACTCTCTTGTGTTTCCTCCACCTCCACCTCTTCCCCCTCCATCATGGCGCTATCGAAACTTTTGTTGAGACGATCATGAAACTCGCACATTGAGATCTTTTTATATGCCAAACATTTGCCAAATGTTTTCTTAACCTTTAGCCGCCGTTTCTTGACCAGATTCTTATTCTTATTGAGGCCATCGCTAAAACTAATGGCACGTCTGAGTTTTCTACCCCCAAACTTGACTATGCGCACTTGGCTGCTAATGGGACACGGCTCTCCGCTGTCATCTTCCGCATCGGCAGCATTCTCATCGCTGGGCTCCTCGAAAATGGTCTCCAAATTGGTGGGAGTGAACTTTTTCATACGCTTATTTGTGTAGATTTTCTCAATGCTTTTCAGTGTCTGGGCATTGGTCTGGAGCTCTTTGCGTTGTTTTTTTCTCGACGGTTTCATGATGACGCTGCAAACCCGATTGAAATTATCCTTCGAGATGCGAGCGGGCATACGGCGACGAGAAACGCCGCCACGGCTACCGCTTGGTCGGCTGTTATGGCTACTGCTGCTAAATGCATCGCTATCATCGGCATCAACATCTCCATTTTCGCTGGACGAAAGGCGAGAATCGTCGCTGGAATTGCTGCTGGCAACCGAAGCCACTTCTGCACGGTCCAGCATTTCGTCTGCCTCCGACATGGTGGTGGACATCATGGGCTTAAGACTACTCCAGGCAAAGTTGTTATTGCTGCTGGGCGAGCTACGGTATGGATGAATATATGGTATAAACTTGAGTATGGTTCTATGTATAGGGCAGTTTCACTTACCGATTCTCTGATAAACCCACTTCTTTCGGCTGAAATGTTATTTTGGCGAAATTGTAAACAATATTTTCCATAATTATATTTCCTTTTGGAAAACAGGTCACATTATTTGGGAAGTAGTAGTACCGTTTGATGTTTTGATTGATTTGACACTAAAGCCTTATTTTTGAGGCGTTGCCATATCATTAGAGCTATTCTGTAAGTTAACATAACTCTGTTAACTGAAGCATGGCGTCTTTTGCAACTGAAACGGATTATTTTTGGAATAATTTTGCTTTAAAAAAACCGCCCTTGGTCACTTTGCAGGTGCAGGATACGGGATTTGGTAAGTTCGGGAAATGCTGCCTAAACTCAGTTAATCATTTCCCTTCTTGCCACACAGCCAAACACATATTTGTGGCCATCAACAGGTACCTGCAACAGTTGTCGAACAACTGCGAATTCAATGAGACATCCGCCCTGATAGGACGCCTAATGGCCCGGCGTAAGAATTCATTCCATGGCATGCCCGGATTTCGTTCAGTTGGCAAACTAAACTCGGCTCTTTGCCGCCTTCTACGTCTGGATGTGCCACGGGAATTGGAACACTTTCGCAGCGCCTTACCTGACATTTGCGATGGCGAGTCGGCCGGAGATTTGCCCACACGCAGCAGTTTTGAGTATATATTGGTACGCCTGTTGGCCCTCTATCATTTACATAAACGCATAAGGGAATGCTGCCTGTCGGTGGCTTCATATTTTGGTCAAATGCTACGCCAGAATTTCTTTATGGAATATCTTACACTGCTTTTAGCTGCGGTGGCTAAAATACACAAATTGAGTCTAGAGCAGGCCAACAGTTGCGCCAGTCTATACAATAAATTGCAGCCACAATGTGCACACTTTCCGCAGGTGGAGAAGCATCAGTTTTTATCCACGGATTGTCAACTGCCCACACAATTGGAGCTAATCAAAGGGTTAGAAAAAGCAGATGAGGAAGATATGACCATTAAGGTTAAGCCACCGCCTGTTATAACCAAAGTGGAAAGAGCCAAATTGGTAGCCAAATCTGATATGGGTACCGTAATCGAACGCACCGAATTGAAGCAGGAGAAACCCAAGACTGAAGTGGAACTGGCACTGGACACGGTGGAGGATGTCAAACGTTTTATTAAACGAGAAAACAAACTGCGCCAGCAACAGCCCCAGAACCCGAATTGTGTGACTAAGGCCATAGCTAAACATGAATGGCTGGCGGCTCAACACCTCTTCCAAAGTAAACTTCAGGCCCAGGAACAGACCAAGGCATTGAGTATATTTCGCAAATTTATTGGCACCAAAATAAAACGAAATTAATTTCAAATTCTGGGGGAATGTAATCTTCTACAGGCTGCTAACCATGCCATCGGCCAGTTGGAGACGTTTTAGCTCCAAAATACGTTGCTGGGGATGTATGTTGGTTTTCTGTGGGGGAAAAAATGAAAGTAAGCATTAAGATTTGAGTTTAATTGTGTTTAAATCAGCGTTCTCAAAGTACTTAAGTTCGTCACACAATAAGTACGGAACGAAGCCAAGTACGAAGTACTCAGAAAAGTATGTTTCGTAGTCCCATCCTAAGGATGACATATGGACAATTCCTTAAATAAGGAAGTTCCTTAAGTTCTAAGAAAGTATCTCAAGTCCCATTTTCTGACCTTAGATTCGCCTTAGCACTGCTAATGTTGCTGGATTCCTTAAATCAAGCATTTTATGCCTTTTTTTTGAAAAACTAGCAAATTTTAGCCGGCGCGAGGTCACGTTATGTTTCAAATATTTAAGCTAGCTCCCGAACCGGACTTCGGTTCGGTTCAAACAACCATTTAAGTCCATTTCTTCTTTCCTTTTTTTCTACTTTCCCAATATTACGACCAGAAAAAACTGTTTTATAGTACAGAATCGTTGAATTGGTAATTAAAGATGATTTTTAGAAATTCAATCCATATTGCAATTTCAAGAGAAAAGAAAAACGTCTGACTTCGTCTGTGCCGAAGTTTTTATACCCTTGCAAATGCTGTTTTTGAAATGATCAGAGTTTAAGAACGCTTGCATTAAAACTCACAAAGTTTTTCTAACTAAAACCCATTTTCCGACAGATAAACATCTGACTTCCACCAAATTTCTCGTATCTTTTTGAAAACATATCCAAATTAACAAACGACGAGTTTAAGAAAGACAAAATTTAAAACAAATCGGTCCTATGGCACCCTTAAGATATAGTCATCCGATTTTGACCAAATTTTGCGAATATATTGGAATGCATATAGAATTCGTAAGCAGTGAGTTTAAGGACGCTAACTTTAAAAACAAAAAAACTTTCTTACTAAGAACCATTTTTGACCGATCGGTCCTATGGCAACCATAAGATATAGTCAACCACTGTCGATCAACTTTTTCAAATTAGTTTTAAAGCTTTTAATATTAAGAATCACCGACCTTAAGAACGATTTACTTGTTAACAAAAAAGTTTTTTTCACTAACACCCATTCTCCGAACGATCGGTCCTATGGCAGCAATAAGATATAGTAATCCGATTTTGACCAAAAGTTGCAAATCTGTTTGAAAGCGTTTAATATTAATAATCATCGACCTTAAGAACGATTTACTTAAAAACAAAAAAGTTTTTTTCACTAAGACTCATTTTCCGACCGATCAGTCCTATGGCAGCTATATGATATAGTCATTCGATTTTGACCAAAACTTGCAAATCTGTTTAAAAGCATAAAATATTAATAATTGCCGAGTTTAAGGACGCTAACAATGAAAACAAAAAAGTTTTTCTCACTAAGACCCATTTTTTTACCGATGGTTCCTATGGCAGCTATAAGATATAGTCATCCGATCCGGTCGGTTCCGACATATTAGTAGCGTGCAGTAAAAAGAAGACTCTGTGCAAAATTTCAGCTCGATAGCTTAAAAACTGAGAGACTAGTTTGCGTAGAAACAGACGGACAGACAGACAGACGGACGGACAAAGCTCAATCGACTCAGCTCGTCGCCCTGATCAAGAATATATATAGTTTATGGGGTCGGAAATGAATATTTCTATGCGTTGCAAACTTCTGGGCAAAATTATAATACCCTTTGCAAGGGTATAAAAATAGTATTAGTAGAAATAGGTCATTTAATTTTTTTTTTTTTTTTTTGTAAACTATTGTAATTGGTGGGAAAAATAGCTAAATTGGCAACACTAGCCACGCGCCAAAAATTGGGCGCAAAGAAGAATCGAAACAGAAAGAGACAGAAAACACACAAGTCAAAACAATAAACTGGGAAGGTGTGAAGCAATGACGACAAATTTAATATTTACGAAATTTACATATAATGTAAGCACTAATAAATCAGAATGTGACGAATGCAAACTAAATATGACCGACGGGCATGCAGAAAATTTAATGCGCCGCCTTCAAAAGAAGACAGAGGCATTTTTGATCAAATCATTGTGAAAAAAGTTCCAAGTGTGGCGAATAAACACCAATCGATGCTCAATTTTGTGAGTGAAAGACTGATGAAAGTGCATACTAGAAAGCATAATCAATCGGACTGAAGATTTATACACTAGCAATGAAGGAAGTCCATATCCAGCAAACGAGCGTCAATTAAAATCTACGTCTTACAATGTATGTATGCGTCAGGTGTATACCTATTGTATTGTAATTTTGTAAATATTGGGTAAAACGTGCCACGAACTAAGGTTCGAACCAAAACCAAAGCCCAAAAACCTCGAAACTCAAATTTCCGAACCTTAACCGTTGGTAAATTTTGGTTCGAACCTGCAAACCGGAGGTTTCCTTTGCAGTATACCAGAATACCTTTGCAGTTCGTACGATTTGAATGTTTTTCGAACAACAATTTTATGTTTGCTTTGAACAATGCCTGTTGAGGGATTTTCAAAACTGACCAATAGATCGCTCCACTATTGTCTTCATTTGACAACCCAGCCAGCCAACGCTGCGGCAGCGAACTTTCTTTTGGTCATAACTGGAGTATCGTTCTCCCCTCCTCATTACTTCGGCAGATCGATAAATAATCTTCATGCTAGTTCATACAGACAGACATAGCAATATCGACTCGGCTTTTGATGCTGATCAAGAATATAGTATATACCAGGTATGTAAAAGAATGATTCATTTTTATTTTTAATTCACAATTAATTAACAAAAATTTGAATTAATTCAATTTTTTCAAAATCAGAATTGAATTGATTTTGTTTCAATTCAAGTGAATTAGAAAATTTGTAAGTTCATTCATTTGATTTAAAACAAAATTGGCTTAACTCTGCTACTTCACTCATTTTGTCAAGGTGTAGACAATTAAATATCAAGGCGAAAAATATAGTTTTATTGTAAAACAGTGCAAAATGTCTGAGCTAAAGAGAGGTAATACTTCGCAAGAAGACAACAATGACGACTATGGGCCATCCACCTCTACGAGCTGCAGAGCTAAATCGGTTGAGAATAAAGGCGCTATACGTACCAGAAATCTGCTGCTTAAAACCTATTTTACAGTAAGCAATAAGGTATGAATGTTTGGGGTACGCAGGGTTGAGCACCGCCGAATATATATTTATTATAACCCTAATTCAATATCTTAATAGAATAACGAATCAGAATTGAAAACACCGGATGCAAAATTGAAAATTTCAGCGAAATGCAACATTTGTGGAAAAGTGTTGTCCGGAACGAAGTGTTTTCAAAGCTATAAGACAGGAAGCGAAATAAGCACCAACAAAACAAAGCCAATTTGATAAACTTGCGCATATTGCAAATAATATGCCGCCCATATCTATTGTGGAATCAACTTCGTTTAAAAATTTGATGAACTTTGCAAATCCCATTTTAAAAATAATGAGCAGGCCATCCGCAATGAAACTCCTTAATTCCACATTTGAATCTTTAAAAACAATTTTTAAAGAAATTTTCTCAAATTTTTTTCAAACCTTTCAAAGAATTTGGCATTCTTAACCATGAGGACCTCTTGGAGAAGGGAGATGATGAGTTTGCTCTGAATGAGGAGTTGACTAATTCAGCAAATCAATCCTTAAAGATGGTTTTACCAAATCATATTCGATGCGCGTGCCAAAAGCTAGGTACTGAAAGCTTACTCGATGGTGATTTTGAATATTTGATGGAGTATCTGGAACTACTGCAGCCAATAGCAGAGGCCATTGATTGTTTGCAAGGGGATAAAGGAATGATGTTTGGATACTTACTACCTACTTTAGCTACAATCCATACCAAGTTTGCTAAGCTGCAGACTCCCTTGCGCCACAAATATGTAAGAAGTACGGCTAATAACTTAATAAAAGCGGTTAAAACCCGATTTAGAAAGTTTTTTAATTTTGACAAATCCGTTGAAACTGCCATTGTAGCTTCCGTTCTTTGTTCACAAATAAAATGTATGTGGGTTAAGGCTTTAAATCCAAGTTTCGATGTTGGAACTGAAGCTGAGATTCTTAAAATAACAAAATACAAATGTCTCTCGAATACAACACAGCTATGAGCAGTCAGGATTCTAATACTGCGGAATACTTCGATTTTTCGTTTGCTGGTAAATATTTAATCATGGAGCGCAATTATTTATATAAAAGGCTTTTATATTTTTAGATACTTCTGAAGGAACATTGATTGCCCGCATATCGCCAGCCGAATCAGAATTTTCGGCATATTTGTCCGACTCGGCAAAGTCGTTAGATATGCTGAACAAGTATCCACAATACCACTGCAATCGTCAGCTGCAGTACAGAGGATGTTTTCCTACGCTTCAATTTTGAACTCAATCTAAACGTGGATGTCTGGGAGACGAGAATTTTGAAAAGCTTCTGCTATTAAAAGTTAACGACTTATAAAAACAAATATAGCTAACTATAACTAGTATTGTGTTAAATAAAATGATAGCACTCTATGGGGTCTAGTTATTCCTTCTGGCTTCCTTCTGTCTGTTACATGCATTTGCCCGAAATTAGTAAACACTTTTTACTCTGCGAGTAAAGGGTATAAAATTTTCTCATAATAAAAACAAAACATGCTTTTTAAGTTAAGTCAATTCTGTTTTAAATCAAATGAATGAACATACAAATTTTCTAATTCACTTGAATTGAAACAAAATCATTTTAATTGACAAACATTTACCTTGACAAACTTTTTAAAGTTGGGACGGCCATTGTACTTGCTGAATGTAGAATCATTTGCCTTGGCATCCACAGCATCCAGCGAACGTGAACTTAGTGTTAGGCCACACATGCGCACCTGCATGTTATCCTTAATCGATGACAGCCACTCTAAGTGATCCCCATCTTTCACTTCCTCTTGCTTGACATCATCTGTTGTATCCTGCTTTGTCTCCAAAGCTGGCTTGATGTTAACACTTGTATTTGGCTCTGACTTGATATCCTCATGTAGCCCGCTACATGATAACCAGCCACTGATATTAACTTTACGCGGCATTTCCTTTGGCTGCAGCACCACATATTTGGATTTACTTTCCTGGGATTTAACGGGTTTAACGGGTATATAAGGTTCTGTGCACACTGAATCTTGATCACTGTCCACCTCTGGTTTGTTGGCCTGCGAGCGAAAGTTGAATAAATCCTCATCATCATCATCATCATCATCGTTGCGGGAATTTGTCGTTTTCTTTTTTTTCTTGCTGTCGGCAAAGTTGAACAAATTGTCCTCATTGTCGCTGTCGCTTTCATTGAGCAACTCGAGGCGTAGACGTTTGCGTGGCTGAGTTTGGGGTTGGGTTTGGGTTGGAGCAGCAGCGGCGGCAGGCTGCTCAACTAATGGCTGCTGTGACTTTTCTAGAAAGTTGCGCACACTGATGCGAGGTGGCTTGCATTGAAGATTGGTTTCTGTGGGCTTTAAGGGCTGACGCTTAAATTGGAATAAGTCATCATCGCTTTCATCAGCTACACTGGATAGTTCGGGTATTTTAGGTGCCTCCTTGGGAGATTCTTGTATAGGCAAGGGCTTATAACGGCTGGAGCGTCTGGAGGTGCTTGGTTTTTCGTTGACTTTTAAGCTCTCTTCAGCTACACTTGATTTCTCGGGTGTTTTTGGTGCCTTTTTGGATTGTTTTGGATTACTTTTTGTAAGTAATGGCGCCTCATCAGATGAATTAGTGGGATTTTCTTCCCCCTCCTCATCAGAGGTATCAATCGTAATGGTTTTGGACTTTTTGGTCTCGGCTCCAGTGTTTTTTTGGCTCTTATTAATACTTTTTGTTTGTATTGGAACTTCATCAGATGAATTAGTATGGTTTTGCAACTCCTTCTCCTCATCAGAGGTATCAATCGTAATGGTTTTGGATTTCTTGGTCTCTGCTCTGGGCAAAGCTTCATCATCTGAAGAATCTATATACTGTGCATGATTCCTTTTGCGTACAATTGGCTGACTACTGATAGATTCGGGTATTACCATTTCAGTGGCTTTTCCCACGCTCCGCTGTGTCTCAGTGTTGGGCACAATAATTGAAGAATTCATCGACTCTGTTGTGGGCATGGAATCGTTGACCAATTTTTGTTTGGGATTACAAAATTCCTTGATGGAGCAATGTATTAGGGCCATGCCAATTTCATATTCCTGTATTATACGCAGATTTGCCTGCTCCAGTAGCTCTGCAATTATTTAAGAATTACATAAAAATTCAAGAATCTCTCTATACCTTTCGCCCAAAACATACCCTGAACATTGTGATAGGTTTCCGTGGATTGGGATTGCGTTGAAGGCACATATTGTATGACCATTACATCCGGTTTGGTCAAAAAGGTCTTGCGTACACCCGAGTTCAAATCCTTACAAGTTCCTCCAGCCTTCTGCACCACCTGACCGTAGGTCTCCACATGTTTGGTGTGCATAAAGATAAAAGTTTTGCCCGCAAACAATTTGGTACGCTCTGGACGCCACTGTACATCCATATTTGAGGGCGGATAGTCTTCTGGCTGTGGCCAACCTTCTGATACATGCACAAGTGATGCCGTCTTGATTAGATCCCGCCAGTAGTTGGTAGTCACAATGGGCTTATGCTCCAGCAGGGCCAGTAAAAGCTTGACCGTTATGGATCCCTCATTCATGGTCAAGTGTGTGCATTGATCTGTCCAATTTGGTAGCAAAGAGCCACCCAAAGGTTGCAAAAGTTGCTGCAACTCCACTACTTCCGCACGGGACAAGGAAGAAGTGGTGGTAACAGGTCTAAATTGAGTCACCTGCCAAACGCTGGTCGTGGCTCCAAAACGCACTTGGGAACCAGCTGCCAAAGGCATCAACATTTTTGCCTTCATTTTTATATTTCTGGCAATGTCCGCGTTAAGAAATGTGCCATATTTAGAGCCCATATCTTCTATCTGTAGATCATCTGCTTCTCCAGCTGCAGGCAATTGAAGCCGCACATGAGTGCGGCTTATACTAAGATCATGCTTAATATTCAGATCGCAGGATAGGCGACCGACAGTGTAAGTCGATCTATGGGGTAACAAGACAAACTTTTCATTATCTCTGGTCAAAATAAACATAGTTTAAACAGAAAAAAAACAACTTGGAACGCAATTTCACAAACATTAACAGAGTAGGCAACACATAGAGTAACAAGTTGTTGCATTTGAGTAGGTTTTTCACTGCCGGCTTTGACAGCTGTTTGGTGAGAGTTAGAGATGGAAGTGGTTCGTGTTTTCTTTTTGGCGGCAAATTCAGAATGTCAGAATAAAAATAACACGGTGCGAGTGTCGAAACTTTGATGTGAAACATAACGCTAAATTTAAGGGCTTAATTTTAAAATCAGAAGCTCTCTCAATGGTATATAAATCAGCCATGGCAATCTTTCAAAAGAGGAAAACTTACAGGGAGTAGAAGCACCAACAACAAGATCAATTGCTGCTGTGTTCCTTCTTTTTTTCTGCAACTCTTAATTATTGGGCTGCTCAATAGATAAATGAAAACAGCAACAGTGGCAAAGGAGAACAGGTAGAAATAATAATCACCATCTTGAAATAGCATCCCACACTCTTCCCACAATGTTCCCACACTCTTTCTTCACACTGTTCCAACACTTTTCCCACGCTGTTCCCACACTCTTCCCATAATGTTCCCAAACTCTTCCCACACTGTTTTCACGTTGTTCCCACACTCTTTCTACACTGTTCACACACTCTTCCCACTCTTTTTCCACACTGTTCACACACTCTTCCCACTCTTTTCCCACTCTGTTCCCACACTCTTCCTACATTGTTCCCACACTCTTCCCACGCTGTTCGCACACTCTTCCCATACTCTTCCCACACTGTTCTCACGTTGTTCCCACACTCTTTCTACACTTTTCACACACTTTTCCCACTCTTTTCCCACACTCTTTCCATACTCTTCCCACACTGTTCCCACCCACTTCCCACTTACATCCCACCCACTCCCCACCAACTCCCCAAGTAACGACATCGTCACGTGACACTGAAAGATGGTCCAACAACTAATGCCGTTTTTCACCAAAAAATTGTCTTTTCGCCAGTATTTAAATTTAAAATCAGCATCCCATGACACTCACTCTTTTTATATAAATTATACCAGCTGCAAGGGTATATTAATTAGCTTTTAGATTCTTATTTCGTGAAGCGTTCGTAGCGTGAAAGAAAACAATAAATCTGAAAACAAGTTTGTTGGACTCACTTGACGCATTTATATTGTATTATTTAAGATTCCAAGAGAGTTTTCAACTTTCCACTTCGGTTTGTTTAAGGCTAGGTTTACATAGCGTCACACTGTGCCCATGTCGCCTGTGACCCTCTGTGCCCAAAGTACTCAGAAGTCAAAAGTGTTCACATTGGCGGCACAGAAATTGCTGGTCACAGCGCTGTGACCTGCCAAATGGGTACTTTTGATGTGGACGCTTCTTGTTGTCGTCACAGTGGTCACATTGCTCACATTGCGCACAAAAGTGAGCATTGGGCAAGTTCATGAGCACTGAGCCAGATCCACAATACAATAACAACAGCAATCCAAAAATGAATGATCGAAAAAAATGAATAAAGCAAAAATTAATATTCGCGACCGCCGTGTGGCCATGCAGTGGAATGCCGATATGATCCCTAAGCTTATTGAAGCCATCGAGGAGTCGGAATGCCTCCGGAACATGACCAGCGTCAATTATAAAAATCGCGACGCCAAGGAGTCTAGCTGGAGCAGCGTTGCCGATCAGCTTGGCGTCACCAAGAAGGACGCTGTCGACAAGTGAAACAGCTTGCGAAACACATTTCGCATGTAATTGAATTTTTATTGATATTTTTGCAGACTGCTTTGAAGGCAAGCAAGACTGTGAGTGGCCGCCCCCTGGGTCGGAAAATAAGACCAACCTTTCCATATTTTACTGCTATGTCATTTCTTCAGCCAGTAATGACAATTCAAAGCAAGGATTCAGCAAGTGTTCAGATCCAGACTTATGTGGTGCTTGGATAAAAACGTGCTTTCCATCTAAAGCACCAATGCGATTGGGGAAGTTCCACTTATCCTCAAAGCAATACTATATATTGCCTTTAGCAATATTAAGCTGTACCTGGAAACTGTAATTAATTAAAATTAATATAACTTAATTCGTTTCAGAATCCATCATTATTAAGCTCCGGATCGGAACAAAGTTTCGATTTTTGCGGATTTGGAAGCAGATGAGTTTTCGGATGTATCAATGTGCTCTGAGTCAGAGTCCGATAATGAAGCGTTGGAAACTAATACCGGATAATATGCAGAAACAGGTTTTATTAAAGTCAGTGTCAGAAATCATGTCTGCAATAAACACCAAAAAATCTGACATATGGTCTGAATTCTGTGACTATTTAGCGACCAGTTTGCGCAAAATCGATGATGAGCATCCGGACTTGGCCTTCGAGTTGCAAATAATTGTACGCAAGAGCTTATTAAACGTGCAGAAGGAGGTCCGACTTCGCAATATGAAGGCTACTCCGCGCGCTCACTTAACCGAGGCAACCGAGCCTACTCAATCCGCACAGTCAAGTCAGTTGGATGAACTTGACTAATTTAAAGGAGAGAAGAATGTATTTAAAGAGTATGAGGCTCTGGAAGATTATTAAGATAAATAAATTATTTATTAACGGCATATAATAGTAATATCAAATACTACTACTATATACAAACTATGTATGTACATATATCAAATAAATAAACATAATCAATTACATTTAAGTTCTCGTCTTTCAATATATTTGCCTTTGCCAATATTGTTGCCTTTGACATTCTAAACACGTGTGAGAGGGACGTCATGCTGGATCCTGACGCCAAATAGCGGAGTGTCACTGTTAATCTTTCGCCAGGTGAAATGGGCTCACGAAAATTCGTCGTCTGCTTTCTGATAAGTGGCGCCACTCAACATACGAGCTGATCGAAAGTGGCTGGTCCATGCGCACATAATTTTTAAATTTCTGCGGAATACTTCGCAACTCTGCATTCATCTTGGCAAACATGCCTTCTTCCCCTCGAGTCAAATTAATTTTGTCGACCCAGCAAGAGCGCTTTGGCTTGGGTTCATAATAACAGCACACGCCACTAGCTCTGTTGCCTTTCGCGAATTCATTTCTTGCAGCTAAAAAATGTAATTTAATTACAATTAAATAAATACAAGAAAGCACTAAAAATTACGCATATTTATCTTTATCAAAATTTTTGTCAATAATAACAAAACAAAGTTATCGCAATGTGCCAGCAAAACCAACATGCGCGATTGGTTTGGCACACTCAAAATAGTTCAAAGCTAATTTTGAGCTAACTCATTAAATCAGCTGATCAATTAATTGTGGTCACAAACGTGCCCGCCTCGGTCACAGAACCACTGAGACGCCAAACAAGTATTTGTGTTCACATTGAAAAGTACTCGTTCCTGTGACACACGATTTCTGTGCCAAGGCATTGGCCGTTCACATTGCGCTGTGCCACTGTGACCCTGAAACGTGCCGCACTGTGCCCCAATGTAAACTCAGCATAAGTTACAGCGGTGCTTTTAAGGGATCAACAAATACAAAATCAAGGCCCCCTGATTACAATTGCAACCAGGATTTAAACTGAGAGATGGTATCGAATCCTTCTCTATTAAACAAAGTTAAAATTAAATGTAAACCAGGAAGAGTACTTCGGCATAAATTCTTTAAAGTAATTTAATTACTTTTTTGTGGCAATTAATTTGCCCGTGTCTTAAACCAAATTATCACTTCCCCATCTCTAGTCTAAAAACAAAAAGAGAGTGCAAATTGTAATTTCATTGCTTGGTCACACTAATTCTGCACCGGCTTGTTGTAAAACTTAAAGCCGCTGGAAAAAAAAGATGGCCCATCTAACTGGCACCCGCGTCAGCACCTTTAACGAATCCTTCCTAAACGAAAATGAGCACGATTCCAATGCGGTGCTCATGGAGCTGGACAAGGGCCTGCGTAGCGCTAAGCAGGGCATACAATGCGAGGCCATTGTACGCTTTCCGCGTCTCTTCGAGAAGTACCCGTTTCCCATACTCATCAATTCGTCGTTCATCAAGCTGGCCGAATTCTTTGTCAGCGGTTCGAATCTGTTGCGCTTCTGGGTGCTGCGTGTGTGTCAACAAAGCGAAAATCATTTGGACAAGATTCTGAATATTGACAATTTTGTGCGTCGCATATTCATGGTGATGCACTCGAATGATCCGGTGGCGCGTGCTCTGCTGTTGCGCACTCTGGGCGCTGTTTCACGCGTTATACCCGAGAAGCAACAGGTGCATCATGCCATACGACGGGCTCTTGATAGCCACGATACCGTCGAGGTTGAGGCGGCTATATATGCCAGCAGCTGTTTTGCTGCACAGTCCAGCTCGTTTGCCATCAGTATGTGTGCCAAGATATCGGACATGATTGAATCCCTGCAAGTGCCGGTGCCCATGAAGCTGCTGCTAATACCCGTACTCCGGCATATGCATCATGATGCTAATACAGCGACGCTGGTGAGCAAGCTATGTTTGGATTTGTTGCCCAAATATCCGGCACAAAGTTTTGTGGTGGCCATTATAAATACACTGACGCAGTTATCCTCACGCACACTGGTGGGTGTGCCGGGTCAGTTGGATGTGCTGCTGGATTTTATGCAGGATTTGCGTACACCGGTGCGTATGCAGGTGTTGCGCTCGTTCAATGAGCTGGCGGGCAAGCAGAGTGTACATGCCTGGCCCAAACCGGCTATAGGAGCTCTGATAGGCAAATTCGAGGCTTGCACTAATTCCCAGGAGCAATATCTTTTTCTGTCCATATTGCTGAAGCTAAGCGAATGTCCCTTGACGTGTCAACAATTGCTGGGCGAGCATCGAGCGGGTTTGATAAGACTATGCCTGGAGTGTATAAGCAAACTGGATGACTATACCACCGCCACACAGGCTTTGGCAGTGCTGTCCGCTTTGGTGGCCTTTGGATTGAAAAGAGAGGAGACTCAAGTGGAGGATATATTGCAAATGGTTAATCTGCATATGGAGGGCTTATTGCTGTCCACCGCAAGGCGTGTGGAGTGCACCAGAGACTTGAGGCGTGTTTTAGCCTATGGCATAAGGATTACTCAAGCAAATGCTGAATTTGGAGCCGATTTTATAGGCATGGTATCCCATACTTTGGGTGATAATGTCCTATATCCACCGGCCAATGCGGAATTGATATGTGAGGCCCTGGTGGGGCTGTGTGAGCATTTCCAGTTGCGTAAATATGCCTTTACTACAGCAGGAGAGGAACTACAGCAAAGAGAGGAGGAATTAATGGAAGTGGATGAAGCTCCCGCCATTAAAGTTAATCCCATGTTGGCCTGCCTGCCTTTGGTTTTATACAAGCTTAACCAACTCATGGATTTGGATCAATCGCAGCTACGCACTGTGGAAATACTCAGCGCTTTGGTTCTACAGACCACCATGGGTTGTTATCTACCCCAAAAAGTGGTTAAATGTTTTGAGAAATGTTTAAGTCGTCTGAATTGTTGGACTCTGTACAGGATTGCACGCACCGCCAGTCGTTATGGTCATCATTATTTGGCTGCGCATATCTATACGAAAGTCTCGCAGATGGTAATCAGTGATCACATGCATTACTTTCTGGTGGCTCTCTCACAAATCAGCCAAGCCGAATGTTTGCTAAACTATGGTCTGGAATATGCCTACATGAGAGATAACTATGCGGCCAAGGCGGCTCCAGAACCCCTGATGCCTTTAATGAAACGCCTGGAGTTGGCCAGTAATCTGTATCAGCAGGCTTTGGCCAGCATGCGTGCCTGTTCCTCGCCTCAACATCCCTGCAGCTTTCAGCTGGAGTATTTGAAAATACGTGCCCAATTCCTGCAAACTCTTCATCTCGCTGTCACCGTAAAGAATGCTCAGGTCATAGTCCCTCCACCCGCCATAGCCGGCAGTTTGGCCCAGAATTCGAGGGATTATTTGCAAAAATTTGGTCATGTCACCAATCAGTTGCGTAAGCTGGTCAAGGCCCTAAAAACCTGCGAAGAGACCTATGCCCGTCTCTATAAATCCTCATTTGATGCGGATCATGTTACCTTGGAGTTTCTGGAAGTGGCTGAATTTCAATGTGCCCTCTTTGCTCACATCATAGAGTCCATTTGCTATGCCACTCCGCCCGAACCGCCGGTCTTTCTCACCACCGGGGATCATCCGGAGACGCGTTATTTTGCCGCCAGCTGTCAGCGTATGGAGCAAATGCAAAAGAATCTACCCCAAGAGCTGCCCAATGCCAAAACCATTAGCAATCGTCATTTGGATGTGATTATAGCCCAAATTGAGATTATTACCAAGACACCGCTTTGCCTGCCCCGCTACTTTTTCCAAATCTTGCAGTCTACCCAAATCAAACTATCGGTTAGTCCACAACCACGCAGCGCCACCGAACCGGTTAATGTCCAATCGGGCAGCAATCTGGTCATCAAAGTGGAGGGCGTCTTGCAGCATTTTAGCAAACAGCAGAAACACTTCCGTCGCGTCGACTCGGTGCAGTTAAGTCTCACCTCACAACTGATTACCCCGCCACCACGCACCGCCGGCACTGAGCTACTGAAGACGCCCACCAATGACACGGTGACCCTTAATCAGATTGTCAAGCCACAACGTGATTTCCTTTCGGGCAGTTTTCTGCTGCCCATCTCAAGTGGCGGTCACTTTCAGGTGACACTGGAAACGTTTGTTATCGATGAGCATGGCATTACCTGGTGTACGGGACCAAAATCTTCAATGGTTGTGCGTGTACTGGAGGATCCGACCAAACCCGCTGCCCCAGCGCCCAGCACTTCACAGGCCGTGGGTCAGGCGAGAAGGTTTTAGATTAGGAGAAGGCACATTTAATAAAGAAACAAAGATTGAATTATGCAATATTTGTGAATTGAAATATGAATGTTTCAACTAAGGCTTTTGGGCAAAGGTTTTGAACTCTTTTTATATCGACATATTCTGGAAAACATGACATGAAGCCCATATCAAAATTAATCGTAGTGGACTCCGAGTATGATATGGGCGATAGAGGGCTATATATGATTGCAATCAACTCATGAAGCCTTCGTTCTCAAAATGAATTGAATGACTTTTGAGACTCACTAATGAATTTAAGTGAATGTGAATGCGCATAGAGTTTCAAATTTACAACATACAATCGATCAGGGCTCGAATTGAATTGAATTGAGAATAGAGAATAGAAATTTCCTTTATAATTGAATAGATTACTTAAGAACAAACTGATTTGGCTTAATGCAGAGGGTATATTAAAATTGTACGGATGTTTGTAACACATAGAAGGAAGCATCTCCGAACACAAAAAGGATATACATATATTCTTGATCAGCATGACGAGCTGAGTTGATATAGCCATGTCCGTCTGTCCGTCCGTCTGTTTGTATGCTATCTCCTCCGTCAGTGTTAAAGCTATTGTAACCAAACTTTGCAAGAAGTTTTTTGGTACAAGTACGCTGCACTTTTCTTGGAACCGGCCGGATCGGATGACAATAGCATATAGCTGCCATAGAAACGATGGGTCGAAAAACTAGCACGTCTGTTGAAACCGGCCGGATCGGATGACTATAACATAGCTGCCTCATGAACGATCGGTCGAAAAAGCACTTACTAATATTATCGATTTTCAATCTCAAATTGAAAACTTTGAAATTGACAACCGAAACCGTAACCTATATGGAAGTGAGGAATGAACTATTTTTATTCGTGTTTTGACTCGTGATAAGTTTGCTTGTGGACACTACAGTTACCCTAACATTTCTGAAGTGATGCCTAGATCAAAAACAAGCATATTCCGGAAATTGTTTTCTTACACCTTAATGTTAGCCAGAAATTAACAATGACTGCGTTTTGATATGCACAGTGGATATCAGACCATTTTTAGTTGTAAATGAGAATGTTAGAAGTGATGTCATGCGCCAATCAGGCCTTCTTAAAAAGGACATTCCAAACGAGAACGAAGGGAATATGATTTCCCTTAAAATTGATGTCTTGGTTAACATGGATCGGTCATGTATTAGTAAGAATGTGATATACTTGTCTTAAAAATGCCCCTTTTATAAAAGTCATTTTATTTTTGTTGCAGACATAAATCTACAATATGTTGTTTTGAGAAATTTGGCAACTAAGGAGATGTTTTCGCAGCCATCTTTAAGATGGTTGTCATATCATGTCATAGTTATGAATCGATTTGGGACTGGAACTACACAGGTATACTCCTGTGCCACTGATAACGGACGCAATATAGTTAAAATGGTGGAAGGAAAAAGTGAATTAATTTATTAATATTGAGTGTTTTCAAGGGAAAGATGTGCTGCTGCCCATACCCTTCAATTAGCCGTCAACGAAGTTTTGAAAAAGCCTGGATTCGTCAGCGCTATACAAAATTTAAATTTAGTACATTTATTGAAAAAATGAGATTCCAAATGGCTGCTTTAAAAGTGCTATTTTAAACCAATAGCCGTATCCATAACCGGAACCCGAGACAGAATAAGATTAATAACCGTAATTAGTACCGTAACCCATATCTCACAACCGTTATATAACCGTAAGCGGAAAAAAGCGATCGGCCAAAACTGTCACCGTAACCCTAACCGTTATTCGTTTCGGTTTTAATCTCTGGTATATATCTATATCTATATATCTCTATATATAAAACAAAGTCGTACTTATATCTCAAGAGCGGCAGGACTGATTTTTAAGATCTTTGATATGTTGGATTTGTTTCCGCCCCGTATAGCAGAATAGCAATTAAAAACTAGCAAAAAGCAAATCGGTCATAAAAAAAAATCACGTTTAGATTCTCATCAAGATTTAATAGCTGACACTTGTCGCGAAATTTGTAAAATTTTATATATTTATTTATTTAAGTTTGACAATGTTCTGTCAACATTGCAGGGGTTGCTTAAAAAATGACAGTAAATTATTTCTTACATCTAACACAGAAGAGTGAGCAGAGAAAAGATGGTAATACATATTATAATTAAGACACAAATTTCGGAAAGGTTTATAGTTTGCATAATTTGTTAGGCAAGGCTGTAGAGATAGATCGGAGAGAAATTTCTGGTAAGACGCAAAGGAACAGCAAGATCTATTTGGCTTAACAGAGCGCAAAAGTCAATATCACCTGATAAGAGTTTGTGAATGAAAATCACACAATAGCACGTACGGTGGTTCTTAAGCTATGGAAGATCGATTAAGAGTAGTGGGATCCCAGTTGAGGCCATGGAGGGCAAAAATTAAAAACTGTTTTTGAACCGATTCAAGTTGGTCCTAATATTTTTGGTAATGCGGTGACCAAACACACGACCCATATTGAAGTATTGGTCGAACTAGAGAGACGTTTAAATGTTTAGTGAGATACGGATCGTTAGATTCCTTGGACCATCTTTTGATAAACCCAAGAACACCCATAGCTTTATTAGAGATGACAGAGATATGTCTATTAAAGCTTAACTTGGGGACAAAGCGGACGCCTAAATCATCAATCTAGTAAATGCGCTCAAGAGGATTGTCATTAATCGAAAAGTCGTATAAATACGGCTGTGTTCGATGAAAAGTCATACATTTACACTTTTCAGCGTTTAGTGGGAGGGAATTAACCGAACACCATGTATGCAGAGAGTTTAAGTTTAATTGAAGAAAGAGTGGGGACAACGGGTCCTTATAGGACAAGCAGAGTTTTAGGTCATCAGCGTACATCAAAGCATGCGAATGAAGCAGGACGTAAGGAATGTCGTTAATGAACAGATTAAAAAGTAAAGGTCCAAGCTGACTACCCAGAGAGTACGCTGATGGATTCCGAAAGCGACGAATTGAAACGGACACGCTGGGAACGGTCTGTCAAATAAGCCTTTATCCAGTTAAGAAGGTTTAGAGGAAAACCAAGCAGATACAATTTGTGAAGGAGGAGATCATGATTGACAGAGTCAAAAGCCTTGCTAAAATCTGTATAGATTACATCTGTCTGCAGTTTATTAATAAAACCCCTATTCACAATAGAAGTAAACTCAAGCAGGTTTGTAGAAACAGAACGCTTTTTCATATCTCAGCACGGATAGCGAAATAATTGAGCGACAAGAGTACTGTATTTGAGATGTTATGAGCATTTCAAAAAGTTTAGGAATGTCAGATAGTTTTGAGATACATCTGTAATTTGTTACTAACGATTTAGATCCTTTTTTTATGAATAGGAATGACAAAAGATTCCTTCCAATCGTAGGGAAGCTCACCTAGCGCAAGAGGTAAGTTAAACAGCCTTAAAAGCGGGAAGCATAAAGAACTTGCACAATTTTTAAGCACACAACTTGGTACATTGTCAGATCCAGGAGTATATGATGTTTTAATCGAACGAATACCCGAAAGCAGACACTCTAAATCCAAAACAGGTGGATGGATGCTGTTAGAGTGGGTAATAGGATAGGGATACGGATTTATGGTACCAAAACTAATCGTTGAAACGGAATAGGAACATTATCGAGCGAAAGCGATGTAGGAAACTGAGAAGATTTGCGTTTGGAGTTAACGAAGCTATAGAACTTTTTGGGGTTTTGCTAAAAGCTTTTCTAATAAGTATAGATTGTCATGAAGACTGTTTAAAATTCGAGTAAATAGAAGGTGTACATCAAATGAGCCAAAAAATTTGACGGTGTAGATTAAACGGTCTACAAAATCGAGAAATTTTCAAAGTTTTATCATGAAGAAAGGATGGTTAAGATCAAAAGTTCATAAAAATGGCGAAAATTACTCAATTTTCATCGAGCTGAAGATCGAAAGGTCAAAGAGATCGCAAAAATTTGCTAAATTTTAAATAGCTTACATTATCATGAAGATTTGATAGATAGCAATTGTAATGTAAGCTTCACAACACACAACAAAGCGTGTTTAAAATACTAACTAGTTTGTAATATATTTTCAATCCAATTACAAAATGCTTTATATTTTTAAATAAGAAGTGTTTATGCTTCAAACTTCAAATCAAATTATGTTTAGACTTTAGACATTACAGGATTTGTTCACCCTTTTCCTGGTGCAGTAAAAATCCTTGCCCTTGTTAACTTTACAAGTTTTGTTGTTTTATTATTTAAAAATTTATTACAATTCGCTAAATAAATTGTGTCTAAAATAATATATATGCATGAATTAGTTGCGAAACATTTTGTTGCATTTTAAAATACTTTTACAAAATACTTTAATAGAAACAGCAAACAGTGTTGTGTGTGTGTGTGTGTGTGTGTGTGGAGGGATGGAGGGAGGTCGGGTTTTCAGTTTAAAAGTTGGATACATTTATTCGTTTCTTTAGAGTTTTGTTCTCAGTTCAAAGCTATTTTCGAGTTTTGGTGGATCAACATACATTACATAAATTAAGCGTTAAAGCGTGAGCATCTTTGTTTTAAACTAAATGACTGTCTTGTGCGTAGGAAATAAAAAATTAATAATAATAATAAAAAAAAAAGAAAAACGACGACTATTTACAGCAGTGAACAGACAGATATTCGTGTTTTTTCTTTTAAACGTAATAATACATGTACAATTTTAAATTATTTTACAACTTTCAACTTATGCTTTGCTCTAATTTACTTTCTCTTTTTTCCTCTCTCTCTCTTTCTATTTGTATACAAAAACGAAATGGATTTAACATGTACAAAATGGGATGATGATTCGGAAGGAAGGAGGATGTAGATTTTGTTTTTGTTTTTTCTTTGTGCTGCAGTCCCTGGTTCTGGAGGTATTATTCAATAAAATTGAATCGCGTCAACAGCTTGTGGTAGAACCAACGCACCACCTGCTGGACACGCGAGGCCATCCACACGCACAAAACGCTGGTGTGACCCACCTTTGAGGCATAGTGCTTGATGTGATCTGTGTGGGCAGAGAGTTAAGAGGGCAACCAAAAGTACAGGGAAACCATAAACAAAAGAATGCAAAAAGCAAAACAGTAAAAACATTTTGTAAAAGGATATAATATGGTCCAAGGTGGGTGACCGCCATTGATATAGGTCACATAGGTGAAGCCATCCTTGCCCTTGCCGCGTATATTGTAGTAGTAGGGCAGGAACGAGTGTAAAGTGAATCTGCAGAAGATAATTAATGTGGGGACGGACACGCAACGAAAGCTTGGTCCATTCGCTCACCTTCGCTTTTCATAGAAAAATATGGCAGGTTGATTTGTTGTCAGCGTGTGTAGAAAAATGGCCTTCACCGAATGCCGTTCCACTGTCGTCAGATGATTCATCAAGGCATCCAGCAGCAGTGATCCTATGCCATTCCTACGATGCGAACGATGCACGCCCAGCGACAGTATGTAACCCACATCCGCGTGCCGGCCCATCGAGTCTGGCAATATGCCTTTATCCTGCATGGGAAAACCGCTCAGCCTGGTGTATAATTCATCACTATCACTCATATTGGCTATTACCTCCTTGTTGACATTTCTATATGGTTTAATTTCGGCAACAATTAAACCAATTATGGCCAGATTGTATACAGCGGCGAGAGCAAAGAAACGCGTACTCGAGGTAATATCCTCATACCAGGACAGTGGATAATCAATGGGAAACCATTCTTGGCACAGCTGACGCACCTGAGAGAGAGGAGAGATGATGATTAAATGATCAATTCGATTGAACAGAAACATAACTCACCTCGGTCAAATCGTCGGGCACTAGGAAACGTAGCTGGACATCATTAACGGAGCATAGGGGCACATGTTCACCACAATCGACGCGGGTAAGATCATGGCTGGGCGGCGCATTGTGTTTATTGTAGCTAAATGGGGGGGGGAAGAGAAAACCAGTAAGTCTTTTCTACCATCTTTGTACCCTAAGAAATTAATGTTAATTTGACATGATCCATGTGTGTGAGTTGGTTGGTTGGTGTCAGTCCACGACAGCGCAGCGGCAGACTTGCATAATCTGGCGACGCGCCGTCAATAGATAAACAAAAGCTGCCATTGATAACAAACAGCAAAGCTAAGGGAATTTGATTCTTGATTCTTCCCCCTCAAGTAAATTGACCCAAATTATTGAGTTCGACTTGCCCCTCCCTCTCCTCATCACCCTGCCGGCCACTACTCACAGTGTAAATTGTGCCATGCTATTGCTGCTCCACGGCTCCCACTGCTGCTGCTGCTGCTCTTTCCAATTAGACCAATTATGTCCATGGATTGCACCACCTCCACCACCGCCTCCTCCTGCACAGGTTAAGCGCGGAATTTTGTCCAAAGTTTGTGTATGTGGCCCCAAATAGGGAAGCCAAATCCGTGAGTGCTTAATTGATTTTAATTAAAATTCACCCAACCACTTGCTCTTGCTCTCTTTTGGCTGTGGCAACCACCTGAGCACACACTCAATCCAATCCGAATCTGAAATCTCAATTTTAAATGCCCCAAAGTCGTTCGACTGCTGTGACATGCGGCTGCTCCTGCTGCTGCCCTTTATTCAAAAACCGCATCTCTATCTGGCTGGGCTTTGGATGGATCAAAAATTTCGTCTAACAAAACATTGTTCAGCGATTTGTAATTGAAATTGTAAATTGGTTGCAGCAGAAACAGTCCTACACAGTGTGACCATAGGCAATGCAGTTGGAAATACTAAAGAAGATGAAGGGACAGGCACATTCGGCTGGGCCGAAGTTCTAATACCCTCGAATTTGGAAAATATAAAAATATTAAACAAATTTTTTGACTGAAAATAATTTTCATTTATTTTATTATTATTTGATTTGATTGAAAGGGCACAAAATTGTGAAATTGTTTACAATTGATGGGAAGTAATAGTTAAAGATAATAAAGTAACATCAATTGCTCTTATTGGAGCAACTAGGACTAGGATGATGCCAATAGTTTTGTGATAGCCTTGTTAAATTGGCAATACTGCTCCTAAGGGGGCCGTCCCAGGCTCCTAAAAGTGTTTTTTAACTTATAGCTTATGGTTTGATTAAAAAATTTCCTCCAAGATTTTTGCTCTGTTCTTAAAAGTATCTAGTAAATATATTCAGCACCGCCTTCAACTCATCCATCGTCAGCATTGCCTTTCCCAGCAGATAGACTCTAAGCTCCTTCAAGATTGGGCTATGAAGTGTGCAAGATCCTCTCTCTCATTCATATTACAGAGACTACACCGCTCGTTAAATAAGTGACAGTATCTCAGCTCTATCTCTAAACATATAAGATATGGTTAGGGTATCGTATTGTTACTTGAAATAGGTATCGTCTCTAAGCTCATGGTCAAGAATGTTCTACGTATTCCGAGTTTCGCTTGCACGAACGCGTCACGTTTTTCACCGTCCTTCCTAGTGGAGTGTTACGAGTCTGCTTACACCAAGGGCGAGCCGGCTAGCTTTAGTCACCCTCAGGGGGATTTCTTCACAAATCGGCATCTCCACCAACTAACACCAAACATCTCGGACACTACTTAACAAAATTCATATGAAACGGAAAACACTTAAAGTCGGAGGGTTGGCTGTTTTACCTCGACGCGCCCACCCTTCCTGTGGCCAACAGGTTGTCTGTCTTGGGGTTGACCACCCATCCTGAACGTTTACGCCTATCTACTCCATGACCAGATTAAGACCCGCTTCCCCCCTTGGAATAATTTACGCCTTTATCTCGCTTAAATTTAATATACAAATATCTTTAAGGGATTACACATACTTAAATCTTATAGTTTGTCTTACACATGCGGTCTCGGTCTAATTAATTAATTAATAAACTGTTTTTCGTTCGCAGTATTCGAGCTAGGATGAGCCTATGGTCACATATGGTAATGCTGGCAAAAAATGTATGGATCAGATTCCAATCCAAACCTCGATGCATTAAACAAAGGCCTCAAAAAAACGGGAATCTCGCCTACCTACCCTATTGGAGCTCCAAGTGGTAATCGCGATGTCCCCAAGGTAAAGAACATTAAGCCTTCGAATGCTTAGTTTGGTCCCCTTCCCCAAAATAAGTCTTCTCAGTCTTCTAAGTCTTCTGCTTTTTTCTTTCAGCTTATCTGGGCTCGATGTGCTAACGCCACCCTTGACGCCCGTTTAACCCTTGGGTGATGACCCCCTTTCGATTATTTTTTTTCTTATGAACTAATAATGGGACTTAACTACAAATATACAAATACATAAATGAATGTGTAAATATAATGAACCCAGTTCTGGGGTTAGGTTGGCTGAGGGCTTCGGCCGCCCCAGCGATGAGCCGATGACAGGGATTGATGGCCCCGTCCAGCTTTTTGCGGACTAGAGATGGCCTCCTCTACGGTACTGCGCCAATTATTTAATCCCTTTGGGACAATTAGGAGGATCCAAGGTGCTGCCCGAACAATTGTGGGTTTTGGGGAGCTACCTGGCCTCTTGGAATGGACTCACTTTGCGTTAAGATGGTTCAAAATTCCTCCCCTCGGCAGTCGTCTTGGGATTAGGCGGCGGCGGTGACTCTGGGCCGTGATTGGCTTCCAATTTTCGTCTTGCCTCTTTACTTCTGGCTGGGTGTATTTGACCTCCGATGGGTTGCTGGAATACACGATGATCACTACACCATACCACTATAATACCTTGCACCTAACCACTGAATCGCATGAAGAAAATTCGTCACAAAAAATGCTTTTTTTATTCGACCCGGTGAACGATTTAAAAGAGGCGTTCGTTGGATCTTTCTATCGCCGCCGCTTGCCTTGACTGTTTCCATGCCTGCCCTTTTCACCCCCTTTTATTACTTCGCTATCTCGCCGTTGTGCCATTTCATCTTGTCCCAAGGTTAATGCCCGAATCGAAGGCCATGGCCTAGTTCCCTTAGGAAGTGGGTGCGAAAGGGACTGCACCTGTTGCATCTCTTTCCTAATCTTCATTTCCCCTCTACGATCATCAAACAACTTCTAAAACATAGGCGCTTTCTCCCTTCCCCATCTACCGTGAGCTGCCAACTCGCTCCGTTTTAACTTTTTTGAAGCTTGGCGCCTCGCCCCGTGCCTATCGATATAGCTAAAATGCAACAGGAGGGATTGGAAACGGCTAGGTCCACTCTGTGTTCTACAGCAAGTTTCTACCTTAGCAATTTATTCACATCTGCATGTGCCTCCCATCCCCCAAATTTCCGCTGCATAGCACTTACTTTGTGCTAGCGCTTACACTTTTCTTTCACATGAGAGCTTTCCACGTGTTTTTTAAAGCTCTTTTGGAATCTCCATGCTTAACTTCAATGTGCCTTTCAAAAGGCATATTTGGGGTTAATGTCACTCCTAAATATTTGTACATTTTTACCGATTCCACTTGAATGTTCATTCCTTTCTCTTCCATTCCGGACTACAATCACTTTGGATATTTTCGTATTAACCACCTGTCCCCATTTCTGACAATATATATATATATATCATCTCCTGGAGCGTTGATGGTGCTTCTGCCACAAGAACCATGGCATCCTCATACATCAGTATTCTTAAGACATTATTTCCAAAAGCGCACCATGTTCTCTTCAAGGAAACAGTTTAGACGCGTTAATATTACTGAAGTGAATGTTTTTAGCAGCGTATTTAGAAACAAGATTCCTCTATAGTTTCCAACATCGTTTTGGGTCTTCCTTTTTAAAAATGGGGTAAATAATGTTTCTTTGAAAACTTTACTCTACATTACAGCCGACAAATAAGCGTTTGAAGTGTTGGTTTTCAGATCACGAGAAACAGAAAAATTAAGAAATTTTTTTAAAATCAGGCTAGAAAATAAACCTGATTTTTTATTGAAAGGACTTTGGGCAGGCCAGCTTTTGAGTCAATAACTTGGCCGTTTTACCACAGATTTCTATACTGGAGGTTCTTGCTGGCTCGAGGTCAATGTTTTTAACGTGCTTCATTAGAAAGTAAAACACGATTTTTGGTTTTCCAATATATTTCGAACCACTTCGGGATTCGTCTTCAGGGAAAAAGCATAGCAGCTGTGGAGTTGAGAACAATCTAGCCATTTAAAAGTTCTCATCTCCACAGCTGAGCTTTTTTCAATTTGATTACAAAGAAAAGTTTATCTCTCTTTAAAGTTTTTAAAACAACAAAAAAATTGTAATAAATACCGGAAACATTTTTATTCTATTCTATAATAATTCTAAACTATACTTTATAATTACACAGTGGATCCGGCTGATTCTTAGATTTATTTATTATCTTTAATAATCTAAAATTCCTTTTAAAATCGGCGGACAGTTACTACATCTATGACATTTCCCGCTAGCACAACTCCAAAAAAAAGGCTTAAAATAAATAACAGGTTTTTTTGAAGAAATTTTGACAAATAATTCTTATCTGAAGAGCCCCTTCACTGGAAGTATCGTCATAAGTCCATCAAAATATAATAATTAATATACCCTTTGCTACGGTATAAAAAACAGTTTTTCCAGTGTGACCGTGCTCCCGCACATGTTCGTACCTAAGGTCACACTGGTTTGAGCTGTCAGAACTGAAAAATTTCATAGCAATTGTAGCATAACTTTGTCGCACAGCATTGAAAAAAATGTTCTCCAGAGCTGCCCTTCTAACTGGTAAATTCCGCAAAATACTAAAAGAAAGTTAAAAGTTGTATTTAAAAGCATTTCCGCTCCACGGGCTTGTGAAAGTACAGCCCAAAATCGACCGTGAAAATTGGTTACGCAGCCATCGCGGTTTATGTAATCGCTCACAGACACACACGCACATTGAAAACGTCAAATTTTAATTTTGCATAGATTTTTTGCAATTTAATGGAACTTCTTTATTGTATTTGCAGCCCAGCGGCCCTTGAGCGTGGTGGCCTCCCGCACAGCAGCTGCTGCCGCCTCCGCTCCTCCCAGTGGTGGCATTGAACGCCGTCAGCGCCCCGAACATCCCGGCAAGGTGCGTCTGGGATTCGTGCCTGAGGAATGGTTCCAGTTCTTCTACAACAAGACCGGCGTGACTGGCCCCTATACATTCGGTGTGGGTTTGATTACCTACCTGTGCTCCAAGGAAATCTACGTCATGGAGCATGAATACTACAGCGGTCTATCGCTGGGTATCATGGCCATAATTGCTGTGAAGAAACTGGGTCCAGTTATTGCCAAATGGGCTGATGGTGAGATTGATGTAAGTGGATCGCTTTTAGATGTAACCAAGTGTGGTTAGTAATTCCTTTTGTTTTCTCTAGAAAATCGAAAACGACTGGAAGGAGGGCCGCGAAGGTGAGCTCAAGGTATTGTCCGATGCCATTGAGGCTGAAAAGAAGGAGCAATGGCGTGCCGATGGTGCCCTGCAGTTGATGGAGGCCAAGAAGGAGAACATTGCTTTGCAATTGGAGGCCGCATTCCGTGAACGTGCTATGAATGTCTATACAGAGGTCAAGCGTCGTTTGGACTATCAGGTGGAGTGCCGTCATGTTGAGCGTCGTCTCAGCCAGAAGCATATGGTCAACTGGATTGTGTCCAATGTGTTGTCCAGCATCTCGCCCCAGCAGGAGAAGGAAACGCTTAACAAGTGCATTGCCGATTTGAACGCTTTGGCCTTGCGTGTTAAAACCGCTTAAACGACTCGAGTTTTAAATGTTAAATTGTAAATTAAAACCGCGGAAATTATGAACTCTGGATGAATCAAGCTAATATACACCCAAGCTACGATGTTTCTGAAGAAATTTGCAAGGTATTCACTTGTTTAATGAAATCCGATTGTAAAATTATATTTAATAGTCTAACCTCAGGCGAGGCTAGTAAAATTATCTGTGGCATCTTTCAGGCGGGGGTAAAGAAATCATTTCTCGGGACTTTATTTCATTCCACCACATTTTTATTTAATTATTATTCTCTTACTAATCTATTACACAATACAGTCTTATCACTCTTCTTCGGCGCTGGCATTCTCATCGCCCAAATGCGTCTGTTCCTGCTCCTCCTCGAACTCGTGCACTATCCCCTGTCTTCTCGCTGCCTGTAAATTCTTTACACAATAATCCACTGGTGTGACCACGCACAAAGGTCTCTCGCCTTTATAATAACCTGTATTCTCACGCAAATAAATCACCTGCTTGGATGCCAGCCAATGTTCCAGCTCCACAAAGCAGGCACATTGCCAGGGATTGCCTTCAATTGAAATGCGTTTCAGATTGGGAAACGTTTCATTCACATCGGCCAAAAAGGTCAATTTGTTGTTATCCAACAGCAGCTCACTCACATTGCTTAGACTTTCCAGCACATCAGCGCCAATCTCCTCCAGCATATTATGTCCCAGATGCAATTTTTGCAAATGCCTCATGGGTAAGAACATTCGTACATCCAAAGTTCTTAATTGATTGTGTCCCAGGGATAAATACTCTATAAATGGCAGCGAAGAGAAGGCCAACGGATGCAAACGCTTGATGCTGTTCGCATTCAGATTGAGTTTACGAAAACGCGACAAAGTGTTCGCACCAAAGATCTGTTCGTCAAAATACTCCAGATTGTTGTGTGACAAGTCCAATGTGTCCAGGTTGGAAAGTGCGGCAAAAGTGTCCGCTTTGATTTCAAATATATCATTAGATTGCAGATACAATTTACGCAATGAACCAAGACCCATAAAATGACCACCACTTAAGCTGGCTATGCTATTCCTCGAGACATCCAACAACTGCAGTCGTGGCAATACACGAAATTGATTCTCAAACAGCAGACGTATATTGTTCCCGGCCAGATCCAATTGTTGTAGATACAGAGCAAAGTTCTGAGCGGCACCAAACACCTGCGGACGCAGTGCATCCAAGGCATTGTAAGATAGATTTAACAAACGCAATTGTGTCAACGGTTTAAAGGTATCCGGGGCAATGGAGGTTAGCTCATTGCCGCTTAGTTGTAGTTCCAACAAACCATGTAGTCCCCGAAAAACTGACACATCTAACTGAAAGAAGGAAACATTTTTGAATGAGAATTTTAATAGAATTTACCCAAGTTTTCTCAGGATTCGAATACAACGAAAATTTTAAAGTTTTCAACTGAAAAATCCTTATTTAATAAGAAAACCTAACTAGTCCTTCTCTATGAAATAACGAATTCTATAATAATTTAGTTTTCTTTATTCTAAATCTAAAAAAACAACACAAACCGCACCACTTATTCAATTCAGCCAAACATTAAACCAAGCCCTTTAAAAACCGACAACGGTTTGGTTTGATTGATTTAGGGCCGATTTCTCTTCTTCCAGATAGCTGCTATGTATCAGATAATCCAACAAATAGTGAAATTTCGATTTGATTGCCTACAAATTGCATCATAAGCTATCTGCTACTTCGACCTCCAGATAGCCACTATGTGTTAGATAGGCATCTGTCTTTTTGCCATTCACTGTAAATTGACATAATATTTGGGGTGGGTTTTTAATTTGTGCTAAGCAAAAGAATTTGTAAAATGAATTTGATCCGGGCTATTTACCTTCTCTCACTGAAAGATACTGTTGAAGACATTGTGCCAATTTATAGAGAAAGAGTATATAACGCAAGGCCGAACTTCTTTAAGGACATGGAAGATTCCGTATTCATAAAGAGATACCGTCTTTCAAAGACTACATGTCTGCTCCTTTTAACAAAAACTTATGGTCAGCTCGAGCCGATCACTAATCGGTTTGTACCATCAACAACAGCCATCTCTTTAGGAAATGTTCCTTGTCTCCAATGAAGAAGCTGCTTTTAGTATTGAGATTCTATGCTTGTGGAAATTTCCTAATTACTGTTGGGGACTTTTGTGGAGTGAGCATAGCTACAGCAACTCGGGTAATGAAGGAAGTTTCATATGCCATTGCATAATTATCCAGCACTTACATTAAGTATGCTAAATTCTCGAAGGTTATGGGAGCTATTGATTGCACCCATGTACGGATTCAATCGCCAGGCGGTGACTTTGCCGAGATATACCGTAACAGAAAGGGATATTTCTCGATAAATGTACAAGCATTATTTTTGCAAGATGTGGTTGCAAGATGGCCTGGTTCATCCCATGATAGCCTGAGCAGTGAATTCCGGTCTTGCAGATTTGCCCATGATTGCTCCTTATGTTTCGATAACATTCTTGTTCTCCTCAACTAGAGCTACTAGTTCCCATTCCTCCTCGTCTGTAAAGTTCTTAGCACGTGGCCTTTTTGTTGTGTTTTCCATAATTTCAGATGAAAGCCAAAATTTTAACCAACATAAAATGAGAGCAAATCAGTTATTTGACAGTGCTGCCAGATTTTCACTGGAAGGGCTACCACCTTATTAGAGAATTTGTCATTCGTATGTAAACGTTTTAGATAAGTTTATACATTGGTTTTGTAATCCAATTTAGATATGTGGGACTTTATCTATTGCATAGAATTACTTGTCAAAAAGCTATTGATTATTTAGAAGATGATCGAAGAAAATCGGCCCTAAAACTTTCCAGCTGTTTCGACAATATTTTTTAGAAAAATAAACAAAGAAAATTTTTTTTCCGACCCTCGAATATGAAAAAATTTTTCATAGACCCTCGTATTTTTAAAAATTCTGTTTTATATGGGTCATTCTTTTATAAACCGAACAGTTAAAAAACTCACTATTTTTGATTTCAATAAAAAAAATCCGAAATTACATCTTGACATGCCCACCAAAACGTAATTTGCAACCGCAAAACCATCTTTTTGAAAACACCATAATTTAAGGTTTGTTTAGGGCAATAAAATGTATATCCTTAGAAGCTATATCATGGTGGTTAACACTGAGAAAAAATTATATATAACATTTAACAACAATTACTCAATATTATTAAATAATTTCAAAAGTTATTAAATTATTATTTTAGTAGATACATTAAAATACTATTCAGCAATATCAACACGAGAACAGTCCGATAAATCAAACCTGAGAAATCCAGTTTTTAAAAAACCCTTTTTTTCCATTTTTCCGTTTTTGACGATTTTTGAAATTGATTATAAAATTACCAAAAAATGTTTTTGCACAACCGCAAATTACGTTTTGGTGGGCATGTCGAGATCGAATTTCGGATTTTTTTTATTGAAATCAAAAATGGTTAGTTTTTTAACTGTTCGGTTTATAAGAGAATGACCCATATACAGGGTGGTCCATCTAGTTTTTGGAATTTGAACTATTCATGATTTGACTTTAAAAACGTCAAATGTCATTCGGAAAGCGACTAATATTTAGTAAAAACTTTGACATTTACAGTATGGGTCGCTATTCGCTTGAAGAAAGTTGGGAAATATTAAAAACATATCTTCAAAGTGGAAAGTCCTCGACTCAAAATGTTCCGAAAACTCAATTTGTGGATCAATTCGTGAAACTGGAATGTTGGTGGATAAACCAACCCGTGTACGTACTCGTCCGGTGCGCTCGAACGAAAACATTGCTGCGATTGCTGAAAATGTGCGTGAACAATCATCGTCAACGTCAACTCGCCATCGATCTCAACAATTGGACATTTCGCGCACTTCTTTGATGCGAATTTTGCATAAAGACCTAGCCATGAGGCCATACAAAGTTTAATTGGTGCAGCAGCTAAAGCCAATTGACCATCAGAATCGTCTACAGGACGCAAATTGGGCGGAAGATCGTTTGGCCGAAGATGGTGAATTTTACCGAAAAATCATCTTTTCGGATGAAGCACATTTCCACCTCCTCAATAAACAAAATTGTCGCATCGGGCACAGAAAATCCGCATATCGTCGTCGAGAAGCCAATGCACCCACCACGTGCCACTGTTCGGTGCGATTTTTGGTCTCGCGGCATCATTGGTCCATTTTTCTTTGAAAATAAAGAAGGAGCCACCGTGGCCGTGAATGGTGAATGTTAAGTAATTGGTTCTTCGAGGAAATTGAAGCGGAAGACTTGGACGATATTTGGTTTCAACAAGACGGCGCAACGTGCCACACAGCGCACGCCACAATCGATCTTCTGCGCCCTATGTTCGAAAATCGAATAATCAGCAAAAATGGAGATGTGAATTGGCCGCCAAGAAGCTGTGATCTGATACCGTTAGACTATTATCTTCGGGGAGCGGTCAAGGACAAATGTTATGCAAACAATCCTGAAACAATTGATGAGTTGAAGAACGAGATTCGAGTTGCTATTGAAAATGTTCTTCAAAATTGGGTGGATTGAATGGGCTACTGCCAAGTCAGCCGTGGTGGTCATTTGACCGAAATTGTTTTTCATAAATAAATGACATAAACCAACCTTTCCAATAAATGTTCAACCTTAAAAAAATGTAGAACCGTTTTTTTTTATAGCAAAATTAAATTCCAATTTTTAAATGGACCGTCCTGTATTTAGAGGATATATTAAAATTGTCCAGATGTTTGTAACGCATAGAAGGAAGCATTTCCGACCACATAAAGTATATATATTCTTGATCAGCATGACGAGCTGAGTTGATATAGCCATGTCCGTCTGTTTCTATGCTATCTCCTCAGTCAGTTTTAAAGCTATCTTTACCAAACTTTGCATCGGATGACTAGATTAAGGGTGATGTTGTGGTCCTGGAGTTTCTTTTGAGAGACGCTTACCATCCAATCCCCTATCGGAGCATATACTGCGACAAAATATGCGATAGTCTGGTACTGTTGTGCTCGAATATTTTCGATATATACATATCTGAGGTGCAGATTAAGGCTATAAAAATGTCCGTCTTACAGTCCTGCATCGATCGCTTATATATAATTTGGCGTATTTTCCGGAAATTTAATCATTCGTTTGACGAAATATCTCTGCAGTTGATCCGCTTCCTCGCTGACTTCGCCTCCCCAAACTTATGCCCTATATCAGAGAACGGCTCTACTTAAGCTGTTGTACACCTTCCATTTTACGCTAAGATTCAGGCTATCATTGCTCAAAAATTTACCCCATACGAAGTTTATGCTTCCTTTAGTTTCTTTCAACCTGGTATCTACATGTTTTCTAAAGCTCATAGTGGGTGTTAACACGACTCCGAGGTACTTAAATTCCGAGACGGGATCGGATGACTATAACATATAGCTGGCATAGTCGGTCGAAAAAGTACTTTTAGAGTGAACAACTTTTTTGTCTTCATCGCAAACGTCCCCAAACCTCGTATCTATAAGTTTTCTATGCTTTTACATAGTTCCACCAAGTTTCATGAAAATCGGTCAACTTTATCGTATAGCTGCCATATAAAATCATGTGTGTTCCAGAAATCTCTAGAGATTTGGGTATAAACGCTTGCATATTGAATTAGAACTGCTTGCCTTTATATGTGAAGTGCCACAAATATGCCCGGCTACTAGATTAGATGAGAAAAGTTGAGCGATTTGGCCAAAAGATTTAAAGCGTACGGTTTGACCGACCATTGTTCAAGTAGCCGATCTTATTCTTATCATTTCACATATAAAGTCCTTCTAGTTTAGTTCCAAATCAAATCGTTTGTACGAAAATCTCTAGAGATGTCTGGAACACACCCGAAGATACTTTTGAAAAAAGTCTTAGTAGGAAGAACTTTTTTGTTTTCAATGCTATCGCTCCCAAACTTGTTACTGGTCAATATTATATGATATCAGACAATTCTGCCAACTTCGATCCAAATTGGATGACTATATCTTGTAGCTGCCATAGGAACGATCGGTCGAACAAGTAGTTCTAGTGAGAAAAACTTTTTGGTTTTTAATGGTAGCGTCTTTATTCATTCCAGTTATGAATATTATCGTTTTCCATACAACTTTGGGAAGTTTGGTCAAAATCTGTTGAATATATCGTATAGCTGCCATATAAAAATCTGGCAAGCAAATGGCCAAAATAGTGGCGTCATCTATTGCTGAGTTTGGGAAATAACTCAGCTAAGCATGTATGACGAAAATCATTTAAAACCGTAATTTATATAAATTATTCAAGCTACTGTACCCTTGTAAACTTTCCTCTATTCCTCTATTTTTATACACTTGAAAAGTGTATTATAATTTTGCATAGAAGGAGTCATCTCCGACCACATAAAGTATATATATTCTTGATCAGCATGACGAGCTGAGTCGATTTAGCTTTGTCCGTCCGTCTATCTGTTTCTACGCGAACTAGTCCCTCAGTTTTGAAGCTATTGAGCTGAGTCTCTTTTACTGCACAGAGTCTTCTTTTTACTGCATGCTGCTAATATGTCGGATTTGGATGACTACTTCTTGTAGCTGCCATAGAAATGTTCGGTCGGAAAATGCGTTTTAGTGAGAAAATCTTTTTTGTTTTCAATATTAGCGCTATTAAACTCGGCCATTGTTAATATTATATGTTTATAAGCTGAACTGCGAAGTTTGGTCCAAATCGCTAACCGTTGAAGCTAACTTTTTCAAGTGTATGCTTGTGTATCAAGTGTTGCTTTCTCATTTTTTAATCAAATAACTTTAAAAAATTTTTCAAAATGTTCGTAATTTTCCAAAAAGCAGCTTAAAAAAAAAAACTTTACATGGAAATTTTTTTAGATTTTTTTTACCATGTCTTGACCCACTTTGAAAGCTGATACCCAAATGAGTCAAATCCATGTTTAAAATCTAGTATAAATAATTTTTTTTATTGAAATCAGCTGTCGAAACTTAAAACGCGAGTCTCGAGACTACTTTTTCCAAAATGCTTGCAAAATTATAAAGAGTAAAGGCCTATTCTCAGATGAGATAAAAATTTAGTTCGGCACTATATTTCATATAAATAGGACTGCCGTTCAAAAGCAATCAGATTTCAAACTGTTCAAAATTGTTTCTATTTATATGAAATATAGTGCTAAACTAAATTTTTATCTCATCTGAGAATAGGCCTTAACTGTTGACCGATTTTCAATTTTTTTTTTAAATTACTCCTAGTACCCACCATTCCGCTCGGAATTAAGATATTTAGGATCGGTCAATAAATAAATTTTATTCCATCATACTTTTTATGTGGTTTGCATTATAATGCGAAGCAAAAACTTAAAATTTATTGCGATCACATATTTTCCCATTGTTTCTTTTTCATTCGTTTTTGACCATTTGTACCCTCAGAAAGATTTTAGATAGCAAAAGTAAAAGAAATCTAAAGGCACTTTTATCAAAAATAAGTGCAATGTTAATGTCCAAATTAGAAAAATTCCGCTAGCACGACCGTAAATCCTAATATTTTAAGATAGGTTATGAATAAATGTAAAATTGTCTTACATTAGTTCAATTTGACTGTTTCCCCATGAAAATTTCATACAACATAGTGTTTTTAACCACTTTCAAATTTTTGGCCTCGGTGAACCTTTTGATGGAATTGCCCACATATATTGAAGTACACACACAGAAAATTTCAAGGCAATCGGCCAATTATTTTCGAAGTTTCACGCATATTTCAGTGCTGTTAACACTTTAAACGCGTTTTTCTGAAAACTGTGTTTTGAAGTTCGGTGACACGTCGCATTCAAAAACCTCTCGAACAGAACTTTTTTAAACATATTGAACAAGTGCTTGATTGAAGGATTTTTGTTGTTTTTTACAAAATTTCGATTTTTTATAAACAATTTACTGTGTAAATCTGTTAGGTTTTTCTGGATTTTAGTTCTAAAAACAATAATTTTTTAACCATTATCTTTATCAACTTTTATTAACTTTTTTGGCCACGTTTCTTCTTTTATTTTTAGCTATTTCCAGCAATTATTTTTTGAAAATTTAGCAACTTTCGCAGCTGATATTCTGGCAAAACTGGTAAGGACACTCCAAAAATCCCGGAGCGGTTCGACTTGGAACCGGTTGGCAGTGCAGAAAACTGTAAACTTTTTAAGTTTGGTGAGTCTATTTGATTAATTGGGGTGTATAAAGCTAGTAACTATTGAGCTAAACCAGTGCCGGTCAAATGGAGAGGACAAAAAAGTGTGCTTGTGTTGGTGAGCAAGAGAGCTCTTTCCAGACTGCAGCCGATTTACTTGCAATTCAGGGTTCACCAATTCACACAATCATGAGTTCGTCTCGCGTTTGCGTAAAAACGCGACTGACTTCGGCTCCTGGTAGCTATGGCTGACCGACTCTGAGCTTAACTAACTACATCTTCAATTCGAACAGGAATGTTTGACACTATTTATGACGCATACATTGGTATAAGATACATATCTCAGCAAAATTGAAATCAATACTAAATTCGCCAAAACTAAACAACAAATCTACAATGTGACAATTATGGGCAGTATTTTTGCTCTTTATGAAGTGTGATAACAAAAGATAGCGGGGCAGCGGGGATATAGAATGAAACAAAATATAACAATATAACAAAAGCAAGAAACGTTTTACAAAAATTTAACCGGATGTGGCCCTCCCGCTCCCCTGGTCAGTGGCAAGAAAACTGCGCATCTTCAATAGCAACGTAAAACCAGTCTTGTCGCATATTTTGGCTAATAACTATAACAAATGATAACCATTTGAGGTATACTCGGTCGGGAGACAGGAATCATGAAATGGAGAAATTTACAAAAAATTTACATTTCTGTGGCTTCTTTGAAGCAGATTCTCTAATCCGTTTATATTTAACAATCTTTAACTTCATATCAAGCAGTTGTACTCACTGATCCACCCGAAGAGTATTACTATTAAGTTAATCAAAATACCTTTACCATTACAAAATGTTTCACCTAAAACCTTTCATCAAAACAGTTAAAAGCCCACCTCAAACATAGCTCAATCAATGTACATATTTAGGTAAAACTAAAGTTCGATATGGTTAGCTGGGAAAGTTAAACAAAGATGTAACAAATAACTATATATAGCTTACAAAAAATATGCACAATACACACAAACATATGCAAATTCCTTCTACCAACTAACGGTAACTTACCTGACTCAGCTGATTATTGTTAAGCATCAGCTGCTGCAATTGGGGGCACACGCCAAAGCTTACATTCATCAATTGATTATGGCTAAGCTCCAAGACATGCAGCAACGGCATATGTGGCAGCTCGCCGTGTAGCAATGCATTTTGTGTGAAATTTGCATAAATCAATTTGCGCAAATTACCAAAGACATCCTTTGTTAGAGCCGTCAGTTCATTGTTGCTGGCATCGAGCAGTTGCAGGGCTGAATCAGGCGCAAAATGATTGCCCT
Organism: Lordiphosa magnipectinata; assembly: GCA_037044535.1. Lineage (NCBI taxonomy): Eukaryota > Metazoa > Arthropoda > Insecta > Diptera > Drosophilidae > Lordiphosa > Lordiphosa magnipectinata. Next base: position 435,054 of record JBAMBO010000563.1, read on the forward strand.
TTAGCTCTTCCAGACCACAGCCACTTATATTCAAGTGTCTCAACTGAGGTAGACTGGAGAAACCTTTTTTATGCAGCCTCAGTAGCCTCACATGAGACAAATCCAAATCGACTAGGCTGGCCAAATGATGTTCATCGGAAGCTGTTCTAAGTATGTTGAGATTTTACTATATCCAGAGATTTGCTGGTATTTACCACCTACCCAAGCTTATAACCAGCTCTGTGTGATCATTGCGTATGCTCAAACTATGCCAGTCTTCGGTGGATAAGGATTCAAGATGGCTTAAATCCTGTAGGCCAGCCAACTCGCGACACTCGAAGCTACGCCAGCCCAACGGATGACAGACTCCCTGAGTTCTAACCGGCGGGAGTCCCCCGCAGAACAACAGCCACAAAACTACGCCCATCCCAGGCGGGGATTTAAAATTCAATAACAACATTCCTACTCAAATGTTCGTACACAACTGAGTCTGGCGGTGATAAGGAAAAGTCAAAGCCAGTTTGTGAGCAGAATACCAAGCCGGTTTGGCACGTCATCCAATTGACCAGCTGAGTGTCAGCTGTAAACAAGATGGGTGAGTGCAGACAAAAACCACAAGTTTTATTTGATCTTTTTCTATAGATATAGATAATTTCTATAGCTTGGTTTTTTTTTTTAATAGGCTTATCATGTTTATATATATAGATAATGGATTAATTAATGTTACGATTATTGTGCTCTTGGAGAAGAATAATTATTGTTAAATTAAATTAAAACTAAAAGAAAATGTCTACTTAAATAACTGAACTAAACATAATTAACAATAATAGAAAAGTGGGTATACTTTTGATGAATTTAAAGAGTTACATACACACACATATATATATATAATGTTCCAATAACTTGCCTTTAATCTCTAAGTAATTGTTGTAGTTATTTAGCTGCTTAAGGTAAATGGAAAATTATAATTGAAGCTTAGAACTAGAAGGGGTTTTTTCTGCTTAAAAACTGAGATTTCAAAATTGGTTTGTCTTCATAGAGAAACTGATAATTTCGCGTACAAAACGAAAAATAGATCGAATCAGTTTAATTTTTTAAATTGTTGATGACAAATGGCGCCTGCCTTTAGATAAAGATATTCCTGAAATGCTAAAAGGACCTAAAGATAATCTCTTTTTTAAATATTTAGGTTTTGTGGCTTGCCATTTTATGATTTCAATCGAACAGTTATGAAAATGGTATTTCATTAATTTTTGTATACTTTGTACCGTCTGTCCGTCCGTATTAACGAAGAGATCTCAGAGATGGTAAGAGATAGAGGTTTGACATGTATGGGACATAAACTTTTTATACTTGCAGACAGATGAAGTTTATTTTAAATTTTTGTCACGCCCATTTCCGCCTTCGCAATTTATAAAAAACGTCATATCTCCCAGATTTTTGAAAATAGATGGTTTGTACCTTCTAGAGATAGTTAATAATTATCATTATTTATCGATTTGCTAAAGAAATAATAGAGATCGGATGAACTATACTCAAGTTAAGACCAAAAGAAAGTTACTACCCCCGCCCTGGCTGTAGAGGCGTCATCTATTGGTCAGTTATGAAAAATCCCGCTTTGTTCAATGCAAGTAGGTGCGCCATCTATTGTTCAGCAGAGTATATTACAGTCGGGCTTGACCGACTTTGTTACTTGTTTTTACCAAAACTCGGGTATCTTTAAAGAATTATTTTTGGACTTTGGGTGTAAAATGTAATAAATGTAAATTCGCTGAAACAGCACCTCTAGGAGGGCCAGGGCCAAGCTTCTCTCAATTTTGGACTTTGGGTATAGATTTCCAAATTAGTGACTTTCTAATAGTATTCCATATTTAGTTTCGAAAATGAGCTTGGTTAACCATCCATTTTCCACCGAATTTGATTTGATGAAAAACAAAAGAATTTCATACAACAGTTTTCCCGCTTATTTTCCGACTTTGGAGGAGATTTTCCACAACTTGAAAGTTCCATATTTTTGTATGTGTATATTTGGAATTGAGTTTGGAGCTAATCGCTCGGAAACTCGACATTGCCCATAGAACCTATTTTTCCATCAAGAAGATGAGTTTTCCGGAATTCATTGTTGAACTTTCATACAGATCTTGGAAAATGAGTTTGAACATGATCGGATGAGAACCAAAAGTGTTTCATACAACAGTTTTCCGGTCATTTTTTCGAATTTGGTGGTAGATTTTCCAAAATTTGAAGGTTACCAGGAATGTTCTCAATTCCACTACTCTTTGAAAAGTAAATCGAACGCAATTGCGCTTCGGTTTCGATTTAGTGTTCTCAATTCCGAATGAAATTGCTCACTTTTTACTTTGTCCAAACGAGATAGGCACTAGATATGTACATAAGAGAGAATCCACAATTCCAAGCAAAACGATCTATAATGGAACAGTCGAAGATGAGTGCCGCTGACTTTTAGGTTTCACTTTACGGTTTGGATGGGGAATGGCAAATTCAGGACACATTAAACCAGGGGTGCTCAAGCCTATTCCGCAAGACACGCATTTGTTTTTGCTTTGCCCTAACGATACGCGGCCATATACAAACGCGGCATTATACAAAACAAAAACAGTTTCATATGCGTGCTCTCATCTCTTTCTTTCCGAACGAAGGTTTTGTTGTTGGCGAGTGCAGACCTGCAACAACAACATCATATGTGACTCTCTTCTCTCTCTCCTATGTCTCTGGCAAACTAAAAAGCAACCACAATGTTGCCTGAGCGCTCGCTCGAGTGTGCTTGAGACAGCAATGACCACACACACATTCACACAAACAAACAAAAATCGGTTTTCTCTTTCTATTTCTTGTAGTTATTCTTGCTTGAGTTGTATTTTGTGCATTTGTATTGGCTTTCACGCGCTCGTAAGCTTATTCTGGGCACCCCTGCATTAAACAAACAAATTCCTTGTAAATCAATTAAAGACTTAAAAGCAAAACGAATTCCTACTAACAATTTCTAAATGGATCACAGAATTAAGGAAATTATACTTTATGTACATCTAACAACTGTAAGAGTGCTTAATTTGGCAATTACTTTTCATTTCACCGACCAACAAGCAATACTTTTTAAAACAAAAAACTTTTTCGTTTTGGTGTTGTGAGAACATGAATCAATTCCACTTTCGAAAAGTTGCAATGGAAGTGGAATTGAGAACATGCCTGTACGTTTTTTTATATATCTTTATGTGTATTCTTTTAAAACACTGTCGAAAAGTAACCGTATTCCGAATTCCCCCCTGCAGGGGGGTGAATTTTCCCGAAAAACTGGTATGCAGTTATAATTATTGTTGAAAATGAGTTTCAACTTGGTCGGTTGAGAACCAAAAGAGTTTCATACAACAGTTTTCGGGCCATTTTCCGACTTTGGGGATAGATTTTCCAGAATTAAAAAGTCACCTTTTTTATATGTTTTACGAGTAACTTTGAAAATTAGTTTAGAGCGAATCGCTGGAAACTAAACTTTCGCCCTTATAACCTTGACCATCCAGGGTGTGAAATTTCTCGGAAGATTGGTATGTAGTCATTTTCATATAGATCTTTGAAAATGAGTTCGAGCCTGAGCGGATGATAAACAAAAAACTTTCGGACAAGAGTTTTCCGCGAATTTTTCCACATTTTCCGACAAAATTTTTCAGCCTGTCAATTAGTCAGGTTGAACTCTTTTATATCCTATATACCTTTTCTACATTTTTTTGGACTTTTCAAGAATAGCATAACCCAAGGGTGCCCAAGGCCATTCTGCAAGCCACGCATTCGTTGTATTTTTACCCAAAGGTATAGCAGGCGCGTATGGCCTTTACGTAAGCAACAAACACGTTCATTTGCGTTCTTTTCTCTCTTTCTTTCCGAGCGAACAACAACTTCATATGTGCCTCTCTCGAACGCAACAACAATGTTGCTTATGCGTAGTGAGCGTAGGTTAGCGATTGGCCTCGATTGACCTGCAACAACTTCATATGTTCTCTTCTCTTCTCGCTCTGCTATGTCTCTGGTAAACTCGAACGCAACAACAATGTTGCTTATGCGTAGTCAAGGTAGGTTAGCGATTGGCCGCTTTTCGCTATTCATGCCGACATACACACACACACAAACAAAAATCGGGTAGCTCTTTCTATTTCTTATGGTTGTTGTTCTCATTCTGGACACCCCTGGCATAACATTTCGAAAAAAATTTGTTCTCATTAGTTTAAAGTCATGATCATGAAGCTACATTAGTGTTAATTTTTGAAACAATTCTAGATTTTCGACAAAAAGGACTTTGAGCTGTGTTTGTATATACGATTCGGTTAAACCTCCTGCCAGATAATAAACTTCTCAAGACAAACCAATTACATATATTAGGGTCTAATAGATTTTTCACTTGTTCCTTTTAAATTTGAACCTTGTCTAACACCAAATAATATGCAGTAAAATCTCAATTTTTTACAGATTTGCATACCTCTTTCTCTTATTAATCAAATTGAGTTTGCATCATATTACATTAGATATATATTAAAGGATACATATATATATGGTTTAATCATGCATAGAGGGATTCTTTGAATTTCATCCGTATCACTAATGTCTATTAAAAGAATATCTTATCTTCTCTCTGGATAATTTCAAACTTATTAATACATCTAAGAGTTTTTCCTATCCATAGATACTTTTATTTCCTTGTTAGAGCGTATTTTTCTGGAGACTTGCCGCATGTGTTGGAGAAACTGGTATCTAAATCAGACTATAGTTACGGTTGGGTTTGTCATCTTGTTGCTGTTGTATAACGGCTGATAATGTGGGCCATTGCTGGCCTTGACCTTGTAGCGCATTTTGACCCCATTTGGTGTTGGCTGTGGATTGCAATTGCCATTCGTTAAAGGTGGCAGCAACGGATCACCGATCAGCGTTATACGCACGGGTTTGTGTGTGGTGGGTGTTGTTGCATCCCAGCCAATGGAAGCGCGTCGCTGTGCATCTGGATAGCTGTTGGCAGCCGCTGCCAATTGTTGATTGTAGTTGGTTAGTGTCGTGGAGATGATGGTGTGACGACGCGTCTGGCTTAAAGCCGGACATGTTTTATTATTGCCATTCTGACATGTGGGATGCTGCTGTTGCTGGTGGCGTATAACTGTGGTGGCAGCCACTGTGGAATCATTGCAGTGTAAATGGAGCGTCGGAAAGTGCGTGGTATAGCTGGTATATTCGGGCTTACTTCTGTGGACAGAGAAATATAGATTAGCGAGGGAAGAGTTTAAAAAGATTTTCGATATATTTTTAATATAGTATGGATATATTTAATGTGTTGGAGCATGCTCATTAGTGTACTGTCTACGGATACTGAGAAAAAGAAGGCCATTTAAAATATCTAATTTTTCACTTCAATAGCAGAAAATGGAAAATTAAAATGACCTAGAATGACATATTTGGCATTAAGACTCTGTTAAGAACGTTTTGAATGATGAAACTGTGAGAAAATCGTTGATTGTAGTATACAAAGAAAAATCCTAATTTATTTTTAAGCAGTTTAAGATCAAATTGTACGAAATTCAGCATACAAGGACAGGGTTATTGGACACAGAATAACCAAAATTCACGATTGGTTAAGCTATTTCCAGAAGAGGTTAAGCCTAGATTTTGATTAGAATCGAAATTATAAATGGTTTCGATATGTCTCTAAGACAACTATACAGAACACAACAGAAGACAACAACAGAAACAACAACCATAGTCAGCGAGTCTTGATCTCACACACTGCACTTGTTGCGCCGTCTGCTTGTGCGAGTTGACGCCGGTACGCAAAGATTTTGTTGTTTTAAGCAACTTAGCAGCGAGGCAATGGCACTTGTTGCGCCTTCTGCTTGTGCGAGCTGGCGCCAGTACAGTTGCAGAAAAGCTACACGTAACGTGTAGGATTTCAATATCTAAACGCCTCGTGTAGAAATGCTAAATGCTGCGTGGGAATTAGAAAATCAGATTATTTCCAAATAACTTCTACATTTTTCATACAGCAATCTGAATACCACACGAACGTGTAGGATTTCTACACGCGGCGTGTGGATATTTAAATCCTACACGCGCGTGTGTAAATTCTAAACGAAAAATGTAGCTCTAAATCAGTACCAAATGGTGCTCCTCTTTTGCCCTGAGATGATGCGCATAGCGAAATAATTGAGCTTTCAAGATAGCAGCAGCAGCAGCGAGCGCGCATATAATCAAAAATAAAAAGTGGGCAGTCTTTTTGTTTTTGTGTAAGTGAAAATGTAGGATTTCTACACGTTTTGACCGGAATTTTCAACCCATAACGTTTGTGTAGCTTTTCTGCAAGCCGCGTTTAGATATAAGAAAGCTAAACGCTGCGTACAGAAAAGCTACATGCCACGTGTTGAAATGAGAAAGCTAAACGCGACATGTAGAACAGCTACACGCCTCGTGTTGAAATGAGAAAGCTAAACGCGACGTGTAGAAAAGCTACACGCCTCTTGTTGAAATGAGAAAGCTACACCTTTCGTGCAGAAAACCTACACAAATGTTATGGGTTAAAAATTCCGGTCAAAACGTGTAGAAATCCCACATTTTCGTGTAGCTTTTGCATATTTTTTTCCTCGGTGTACCAACGAAACCTTGGTTTCATTCAAAAATGTCCTTAATATACAATTCTTGATAACATAACTATGCATTTTACAACATTATGGACACCATAGGCGAAGAGCAAGCCGGATTCAGAAAAGGGCTCGTCGTGCACGAATCACATAAACAATGTGCGCATCTTGATCGAGCAATGCACCGAGTAGAGATCAAACCTGCACATGCCCTTTGTGGACTTCGCTAAGGCCTTCCACAGCGTAAGCAGGGAGTGCATATGGTATGGGTTGCGAAGGAGAGGGATACCGTAAAAACTTATTTCCCTCATCAGAGCGACATACAACAGCGCCCATTGTAGAGTGCTTCACGGTGGAATGCTTTCGCAGCCTTTTCCAATCCTGAGTGGCGTTCGGCAGGGATTTGCTCTGTCGGCTATTCTGTTTATGATGGTGGTTGCAGACGTGTTTGCTACAATGCGACCTGCCCCCAACAAGAGCGGCATAAAGTGGTCAATGACTACAACACTGCGGCATCTGGACTATGCAGACGATATATACCTCCTGGCAAATAGGCTAAGCGACCTGGCAAATACACTAGCCGATCTGGACACCTCAGCTAAAGCGGCAGGCCTCAAAATCAACACGACGAAGACGAAAGCGTTCCGCATTCGTTCCGGACAATCCCAGGCTTTGGTTTTGGACGAACAGCCAATTGAGCTAGTTTAGCAATTTAGCTACCTGGGTAGCGTAGTCGCTGTTGATGGAGCGACGGAACTCGATGTGGACTCGCACCTGCAAAAGGCTAAAGGTGACTTTGGTATGCTGTCAGCTGTTTGGCTATGCTCGTCCTATCCACACTGGCTCAAAATCAGGCTTTTCAAGTCCAACGTAGGCTCCTATACAGTTATTTCACTTGGAAAAATACAACTTCCATAGTGTCAAAACTCCGAACATTTGTAAACATACATATTCTGAATATTCTGGCCTGACAGAATACGAAATTCCGAGCTACTCAGACGAGCGAATATGGAGAGTGTCAACACGATAATACGCAGAATGAAATAGAGCTGGATAGGACACACATTGCGGAAAAATTGCTAACAACAGAGTTCTCTGAAGAGCAGTAATTGATGCCCTATATCCCACTCGGGATTGGAACTAGAAGAAGAAAAATGAAGTATTTTACTCATAAGATTAATTGCTGGGAATATCCTGGTCAGTAGTCAATGTTGTTCAAAAGCATTTGCATTTCTTTTTAACTATCTATCTTTCTATCTACTTCTATATATATGTAAAAACAAGTAAGAAAGTCGGTCAAGCCAGCCGGACTGTAATATACTCTGTACCCTGCAGTGGCAGCGCTGCAACTGAACGAAAGTAGCAGCAAAAACAAAATCAAAAATAGAGGAAAGCTAACTTCTCGACCGAAGATTTATACCCTTGAAGCATGATGGCCCCACTACTTTGAGCATTTGCTTCCCAGTTTGTTATATGGCAGCTATACGATGTGTTCATCCGATTTTGACCGAACTCCCCAAAATTGTGTGGAAACTGATTATATTCACAAGTGGAAGGTATAAAGACGCTACCATTGAAAACAGAAAAGTTTTTCTCACCAGAACTACTTTTTCGACCTATAGTTCCTATGACAGCTATTTGCTATAGTCATCCGATTTAAATCAAACTTGGCAAAATTTTGTGGTAGCATATAGTATTGATCAGTAACCAGTATGAGAGCGATTGCATTGAAAACAAAAAAGTTTTTCCTACTAAGACTTTTTCTTAGACATATCTTTTGGATGGCAGCTATACTATATAGTTGTCCGATTTTCATAGAACTTGGTAGAGTTATGTAAAAGTATAGAAAACTTAGAAATACGAGGATTGGGGACGTTTGCGATGAAGACAAAAAAGTTTTTCTCACTAGAACTACTTTTTCGACCGATGGTTCCTATGGCAGCTATATGATATAGTTATCCGATCCGGCCGATTCCGACAAATGTGCAGCGTATTTGTACCAAAAGGCTTCGTGCAAAGTTTGGTTAAGATAGCTTTAAAACTGACGGAGGAGATAGCATAGAAACAGACGGACGGACAGACGGACATGGCTATATCAACTCAGCTCATCGTGCTGATCAAGAATATATATACTTTGTGTGGTCGGAGATGCTTCTTTCTATGCGTTACAAACATCTGGACAATTTTAATATACTACTCTACTCTACAACGGTATAAAAATCATGAAGCGACGACTGCTGCTGCTGTCCGCTTTTTCTCAATAATTGTTTTGTGCTGCTTCTTCCACTGTGGCTTCTGTTTTTCTCAAAAGCAGATGCAAGGATTCATATTGATCAGTTGAGAAAAGTCGACGCTGTGAAAAGTCAAAATTTTGCAACTTTTGCTACTTCGACCTACATTTATACGGGGGGACACAGAAATCACTAGAGATTTTCGTATAAACGCTTGTATTTCAAATTGAAACTGCTTGAATTTATATGTGAAGTGGCACAAAACAGCTCGGTTACTAGATGAGATGTCAAAAGTAAACCGAATTGAAACCAGGGTTCGTATACAAAACAAAAGTACCGAGTGCTGAACTCAGAAAAGTTCGGTACTTATTTTTTTCGTTCGGTGCTTTAAAAATTATTTACCGTACTTGTGTGTTTCGTACAGTACAAAACTAAGCAAGTACCGTACTTGTCTGAGTACGGTACTTGTTGTGTTCGGTACTTTTTGTGTACGGAACATAAGTACGGTACTTTGTACGGTACTTTGAGAACCCTGATTGAAACAGACTGTTGAAAGCTTAAATCGCTTAAATTCACCATCTGATCTAGCAACCGAAGATATACTTTTAACTTTACATATGAAGTGGTACAATTGAAATTGGAAATGCAAACGTTTATACCAAAATCTCTAGTGATTAGCTTAGTTTAAGTGTGCTTAATACCACAAAGGAGCTTGGCTTTATATAGGTAGTTGTTTCAAGAACCTATAGGTTCTAAGTAACTTCAGTAGACTGCAGGTCAACAACTGCCTTTTGATGTCAGCATGGCTATAATTTCTTGGGAATGCCATGCCATGAGTTAATGCAAAACAGGGTTGTCAATAGAGAGGGGCGCGGGACCCGAAAAAAGTGCGATTGAAAATTGTTGGTCGGGATGGGGACGGGACGGGAACGAATTTTCTTACCACGCTCATCTCTAGTTGTTAATATCGTATCGACTTTAGTATTTTCCCGATATGATATTTCTTTTGGCGATATAGTCGACTGTGGTATGTGTGGGTCCCCTTTTGCTTTTAGGGAAAACGATTCTCTTCCAAGTACTATGATATATTATATTAAAGTGCAGAAAAGCATTCAAACATAACTATTTTGGTTAAGTTTTGAACATTTTTGATATAATTTTCCATATTTGTGTGAGGGGCAAAATGGCAGCAGAATGTTCTAAAAAGCGTTCCCATTTTTGGGAACATTTCCTTTGCCCATCCCAACTTTTGTCTTTGTGTCTTTGTCTGTTAGAGATGACAATATTTGATCAGCTACATACTTGTCACTTAATTCTTAGCACACATATATCATCCACGGTCACTTTTCTAATTTCTAATAATTTCAATTTCGGTGAGATAATTTAAATAGCTTTCTCTTCTCAGTGATTTAGATTAGTTTTGTTTTTTTTGGGTTTACCTGATGGCTCTATTTAATTGCCGCATGCAATTAAAATGATTCACAAACAGTGTTACATTTTCGGCAACAATTCTAACAGGTCTTATAAATATGTATCTCTATATATATGTATGTATATTTATCTAAAGTAACTTAAACAGATTAAAGCTTAGGTATCTTTTCAGTTTTAGTTTGGTTTTAGTAAATGCAAGACAAGTGTTTTGACCTCTGGTTAGTGTATTTAGGTGCATGAATTACAGTTATCCATACAGTTATAGCTTAGATGTAGTATGCAAATAAGATTGATGGTACAGAGCAATATAATGGCCAATACCAAATCACAAAATAGTACCTGTTGCTCCCCAAATTGTAGTCTACAAAACGAGCAGCATTTTTTAAGTGAAGGTGTAGGAAGAGATTTACAATTGGTTAATCATGGTGAAAGAGATATGAAAAGTGGCTAGTTTTCCCCTATTGCAAAATGAAAAGTACCGCCTGCCCGCAGGTGGTGTTGGTGGTGCTGCTGCTGCTGTTGCTGCTTGGGCTACTGCAGAATCGAAACCGACTCTAATTAGGCTGCTCCAATTGCAATTTGCGGCCATTAGCGTCAAGAGCCAAACGATTTGCATGCCAACACCGTCAGAGTTCCAGCCGAATCAGCAGAGCATGAATCAGCAGCGGCTGAAGCGGCAACAACACAGCGGCAACAGCAGCAGCAACAGCAGCAGCTGTTGGCGTTTTGTATTAGTTTTGTTAATGCGAACCGCAGCTGTGGTCCGTTAAAAAGCACCCCCCCTCTGCTCCCTCTGTTTTCCACCAAAATCATAAAACAAAATCAAACATATAAGCTTGCCTACCTGGACAAACCCTCCGCACCAATCGCAAGTGGTCGTGTCTGTGAAAGTGGAATCGAAATTGTCGATAGCTTTGGGTTAGTCAATGTTGTGCAACACACATAAAATTAATTTCTAGCTATCAAAAAGTGGAGCCAACACTTACCCGCTCCGTTTGGGTGGCCATGCTGATGAGCTCCTTATTATTGTTGGCCAGAGATGTACTTAATTCCCCATTACTGTTGCTCTGCTGCTGTCGCTTCTCTGCCTCCAGCTGCTCAATGAGATCTCGCTGCAGGCGTATGGTGCGATCACGATCATCGACTTGACCCTGCAATAGATACGAGAAATACCAACCGAAGCAACAAAAAACAGAAAAGTAAATGTCAGTTAACTCTTGTGCAGCGTTGCAGAAAGGTCACTAATATATTTATGTATATATTTATGCTCATAGCTAAGCCAGAGAGTGTAAAAAAGTTGAAGATATTGGAGCTAGGTCTTGACTCAACACAAACTTAAGCCATACTCTGAATTCATAGAAAAAAGAAGTCAAGGTTCAAAAATGTACAATTGTGGTTTAAATTTTTTTGTATTCTTTTGGGCAAATGTGGCATTCTTATTTGCATTTACACTCAAAGAAGTTGTATGGTCAAAATTTGTTAAAATATAGTTTTAAAAGTTTGAAAAGAAATTGGAAACCTTTGGGTTCTTGAAATAGCTGAAACTGAACTTGTTCGGAACCTTATTTTCAGTTGGGTTCAGCAAAAACTATAAACATTTCAATATTTGACTTACGGTCTGGCGACTTTTCGGTTATCTATTCGATTCTATTTAATGAAGTTACTTTGACTGATCAAAGAAAAGTTTTTTTAGCCGGCTCAAGGTCAACGAAAATCGACAAACTTTATTACATTTTGGATAGCAATGTTTTGGCGGTACAGTACGGTTTTAAGCAGGGATTATCGGTTTAACCGATATTTGTGTCGGTTACGATTATCTGTTTTTCGGTTACAAAATAATCGTTTCGGTTACCGGTTTAATATAGATTTTAATTTACAAGAAAACTACATATGATTTGATCTTAGTATCATAATTGCGTTTAAAGTTTTCGCTTCCAATTTGTTTCTTTGTGGATTCATTATAAATTTTACAGCAGAAACTAGTCGTTCGACACTTATGCACTTGTGTAAAAGGAATGGCCAATACTACTTATGATAATTCATACAGTTTTGGGTCTTAATAAGAGTTTTATTCCCACCATTTGAGTATATCGGTATTAGAACTCAATCTCTTAACATTTAAAAACGTATTTAATGCAAAGTTTGTACTCTTGATTAATTCTTATTTAGTTTGTGGCTAAACTGAAGCAATATCACTTATGCATGTGATTGGCGACTTTTCGCAGTGAACCTAATTTGGACAATTTAGTGCAGTGAATTTCACAACCCCTTTTTAAGCAATTACATGGGCCATATCGCTTACTTACTTCAAGACTCAAAAAAACTCAAAAAATCCGATTTTTGACTTAATGATTCAGAAATTTTCGCTGTTTTGTGTTCCTTATTGTGTAGAATTTTCATATTGATATCATTTATACTTTCCATGTGAGATGAGAATAAGTCGCTATTTAATTTTACAGTTTAATGCCAGAGCGTCATATCTCAGTTGTCCTGCAGTCGATATTGCACAAAGATCTTTCGGCTTTCAGTTGAAACTTCATATATTTCAATTTTTTTAATGCGCGTTTTAAATTTCTAATATTTTACTAGATTAAGTAGAAACTAAATGAACTATTTTCTTTGGGTTAAGTCCAGTGTTGCCAAATCCGCTTTTTTCTCGTCATTTCTAGCTTTTTTTAAAACCGTTTTGCGGGAAAAGTTTAGAAACAGCGTGAAGCGGGTATTCTTTCTTTTTTGAAAAAGATTACGGCTTTTTTTCAGCTTTATTTTTATTTTGGAGTAAATTGCAAAACTTAAAAGCAAATCGATAGTTTTTTACCTCAGTCAGTCATTTATTGACCCTAATTGATACCTCTAACGTTCAGGAAACAATCATCTCAAAGTGCTAGCCAAGTTTTTAGATCGTTTGACAAAAATGCCAAAACTTTCCGAACAAAAAAGTCGTAAAGTCTGGCTGCAGAACCCGTAGTTTAAGTCTTGGCTTCGGAAGAATGAACCTGATACCTCTTGAGTCTACTGCAGTTGTAGCAAATGCACAACATTCTACGACCAAAAAAAACACAGCATTGTTACTCTTTAGGAAGTATTTTTCGTAGAAGATATTGGAAAATTACGATGATAATAAAGTTTTGGAGTAAAGTAATCGCTTCCAAGGACTCTGGAGGTAATGAAAGACTTTTTAAGTTAGCCTCGTTTGCGATTCAGATGTTGTTCTTGTCATGGTTCAACGCTGATGTTGAGCGTGTCTTCAGTCAGGTTAATTTTACAATAAATCGAAACTCAGCAATCTAATGAAGGTGAGCACTCTCAACTCAATATTATGTATAATATATTGGATATTAGAGAAACTGAAATTAAGAAATTATATTAAAAATATAATATGTGTAGTACCTATAGATACGGGCTACGTCGACATACGAAATGCTGCGTCGAATACAAGGTCCTTCCTAGTTACCTTAAGCCCAAATAGGCACAACTGAGGCCTACGACAAGAATGAGGACGAGGAACTTCAACACTCACGATAATATATTAAATATATAATTGCATAAATAGTAAGAAAAAATATGCGCTTTTTTCAGCTTTTTTTGTCGAAAAATACAGCTTTTTTTCCTCTCCGTCCCGCCGAAAACGGATTTTTTTGCTCGGCAAAAGTTGGCAGCACTGGTTAAGTCCATTGAGAAATTTAAACCCGTTTTTCTCAAAATCCATTATTTTGAGTTATGCCCGGCATGAAGTAAGTGAGTGATAAGTGTTTATATGCAAAGCGAGACATTGACTTGCATGCTTACCGCAGATTCTTTATGTGAAATATTTTTGACACAATTTGTTTTTTGTCGCGGCATTCTGGAACAATTTGTATTTTAACATTTATTAAGTTCTGAAGAGGTCTCTGCCCAGGCAGAGGAATAAAAGATCGTTGATTGAATTTGATAGCACAAAACTTACAATCTTCGGTTCATGGTCCGGTTCGAGCGAGAAAGATTTTGTTTATGAAACATTTTGAATTTTTCGGATTTTTCATTCGATTGATTTTGCTTTTGCTTTTGGATTTCAAAGGCTTTAATGTAGTGTACTAAGGGTTGCCCTTTTTAAATTTTGAAATTTTTTTTTGGGTTAATCTAAGTTTTCACATTAGCTAAATCAATACCGATGGGTATCAACTCCATATAAAATATGGATGTTCCGAATGTTTTCGTAAAATTCCGATTAGAAATAAACACAGCTTGGCAAAATTCGAAATCCATGATAAGATTTTGCATTGCCCCTGACTTCTGCACTTAACTAAAGTCAAATAAAAGCAAAACACAGCTGACGAAACAGTGTGACCGTTTGACATTTGGTGATATTTAGCTTTTGAATGGTGGTATTTTGGCTTTAAGGGGTCACACTGAACCCTACGCTTACCCCAGTCGAAATTCCGCTGTCGGAAAATATAGCTGATCTGAGTAATAAGTTTAATAATTCCATTAATATTGAGTGAAGAGAACATGGAGCAATGAGTATTAGAGATAAAATTTGCGCTGCCTCTCAATTTGGACTGGTTTAAGTGCCACATAGGAAATCACAGCGGTTAGAGCGAGACGGATATATTCGCATATGTACCCAGAGAGCGTAAGTGAGAGCAAACAGCTGACTAATTTCTGACAGAAGCGGTGTCGACTGCGCAATCTAGATATCTAGATATCCTAGTCTATAAAGAGAAGATTAACAATGATTTTCTTAGCCTACTACTAATTTGGATCAGCACTAGCTGACTGGGTTCTTGACGGCACGCCATTAATGTTTGTAATAAAAGCCTGAACGGTTTCCCTATTAAAAAAAAAAATAACAAAAAACAGAAATACTTTGTGTATCTCCTCTTGGCCCGGTTAGAGTAATCACTGAATGAATGATCAGACTCTAGCAACAGCCAAAGATAAAAACAGCTTAATTCATAACAAATTGATAACACCTTCAAAAAACCCACAGCATAACTTCAGGCTGAAATTTCATAACAAAATTTCAGGCTGGGATTTCACAAAATTGAAATTCTCAAGCGTTTATTTGCCAAAATTTGGCAAATAATAGCGAAATTTGCAAGTCGTTAAAGTGTGAAAGCAATAAGTCTGCTGATGGGTGAATTGGGGTCAATTCCGAAGCAGCTGTTCAAACATACCATTGCTGTTCCAAAATTTAATGAATTATCTCTTTTAAATTGTGTTGATTGTACTTAATTCTGATTAACCATTGACCTAACGAAAAGGTCTGAGGCAATGGGAGAATTTGCAAGTATATTTCAAGCCGAAGTGAGTGTCATCTCCCTTTGTGCAGACCCGAATATGGGAAAGAACTACCGTAACAGAGAGACACATCCTTGCTCCCATTTTCACTTTCACAATAAGTTTTGCGATTTGGGACCAAATTCGGTCCAAAAACCGGTTTCAAATCGCAAAATATTTGCGTAAGTGAAAATGGGAGCAAAGCTGATAGCTATCCTTTCTGATAGCCAAGCAGCGCTTAATGCGCTTAGCAGCAACAAGTTCATTTCTAAGCTAGTCTTACAGACAAAGAACAAATTGGACCAACTAGGCAGCAGGAACAATCTGACTCTACGATGGATACCGGGATATAATAGTATCCCCGGAAACGAATTGGCCGACGAATTGGTCACCGCAATGGTAGGCCCGGAACCCTAATGTGGCATAGGCCAACACATCATAAAAAGACTCCTTAGAAAGGAAGAGAATACGCTTAGAACATCCTCCTGGGTAAACACCAGAGGGATGAGACAAGCTAAAGCAGGGTTCCCCATGCGGAGAGCGCTAAAATGTGACTCTCTCTCTAACACACAGTGATGCATGACTTCGGCAAGCATTCGGTGTGAATTGGCGAGTATGTTAGTGCCCCAGGGGCTATCGCTGGGGAACTCTGAGCTAAAGCATTAATAGCGAACCATAACCTCAAAAGGTTCAAAAAGTTAATTCAACAAGGAAAGAATGCCCTAAGGATCTTGACAGGGCTCTACACGGGCCACTGCAGACTACGGAGCCACATGTACACGTTGGGGATAACAAACACCCAACTATGCAGATATTGCAAACAGAAGGAGGACTCCTCCGAGCATATACTAGCACACTGCGATGCTCTAGCTAGGCGCAGACTCAGCAGATTTGGGAAACACATCTTACACCCAACCCAACATCAGTAACCTAGAACCCACGAAAATCCTGACCTTAGTACAGGAAATAGTGCTGCTAGGAGAGTTGTAAACTTAGTAGGGGGGCACAATAGAACAGAATTGGTCGATATTCCCAACACTAAATAATAAAAACCATTGACCTTGAGCCAGCTTAAAGCAAAAACTTCAACAAAAATTTAAAATTTCAAAAACTTATTGAAAAAGTTTTAGTAGACTCGTATATTACTTGAAAATAGCCGCCATATGTATAGATAGATATGTATATCGATTTTAGCATTAAGGTATTTTAAAACAGAGACAATGGTCACACTGTAAATAAGAAATGATGATGCGACCGAGAGTAGACGAAACAGACACATGAACAAAGACAGACAGACTGTAAACAAACCCGTATGGACAAAGTAAATAGTAAACCGTATGTAAATAGAGAAAACCCGAGAAAAACCGTCGCTTACACTAAAAACTGCTGTCGTTCGAATGGTACCTTAGTATTCGATCAAAAAATAAAAGAATTCTCAAGCCTTTACGAGTTTTAGTCACTAGAAATATAAAAAGGGACAGTTTTCAAGCTCAGTCTGTGGAACTAAATGCATTATTGCATGTTCCCTGAGCCATACAATTTCTTTAAGTGCAAAAATTTAAGGAATTTTGTTATAAAATAAATTCCATTTATATAAACAAAATCGTAATTATTCTAAGAGCTCAGACTATGGCTTATCAACAACATCTAAAGATTCACATAAGTGTGTAACTCTGTGTGTAGTTTTGTTGTATTTGTGTTCAAGGTGCGTGTTCTATTTACTTTTCTCAGCGCAAAACTATACATGCTATATATAGAGAGTAATACAATTAGCAAAACAACAGCAATAATCAAAATTAGGTAATTGGAAATTTGGTCCTGTGTTTTTTGGAATCGTTTAATTGATTAATTTTTACGAGTGATTGACCCAGTTTGGTTCCCAGCTAATCGAGCAAACGCAAAATGCAAAAAAACGTGCAAATACCTGAAGGTAAACCACCTGTCTACGTAGATCCGATAATTCCTGCAACGGATCCTCCGTGGTGGATGAGGTTAGACTGGCCAAATCGATGTCATTTAACTGTTTGCTATCCAATCCACAGGCGGCAAATAGCTGAACATTGTCATTCTCAAAGGGATTGAGGGTTTCGGTCTGTAAGCAAAAAAAGGTAAAGAATTAACATAAATGGCGAAAAGTGCAAATGGAATGTGTGTGGATAAGCATAAAATGAAAACCAAAAGACCTACCCGCTTCAAATCAAAATCTGAATCCTAAGAAGTGCGAATGAAGTAATTGTGTGGGTTGGTGTCAGGTGCCAAAAATGAAAATTCCAGGAAATTAACTCATAACTGGGAAAAACGTGAACCACCTACCTCCTGTAGAATGCGTCGCAGTCTCAGCAGCTGCTTCTTGAACTGCAGCACATCCTGTATCATGGCATTCCTAAACGACTTGTCATACAACATGAGATCGTCGGATGAGCTATGCAGCTCTGCACTACCCACTGTCCGTCTCTGGCTGCTTCCTGGCTGACGTTGACGCTGTAAACTGGATGTGGAGGAGGCTGTGGAGGCGCGTGAGGCAGCTGTGCTGCGTTTACGTCCAACTGCTGCAGCACCACCGCTGTGTGAAGAGCGCAAACTATTGTCCGAATCGTGTGAATCCTGGAGACGGGAACGATTTAGCAGGCGAGTGGCACGGGCAGGTAACTGGGCGCTGAAATAGGAAGTGAACAAGAACAAGATTTATAATAAAAGTTCCTCCCATTACACAGACCCCTGAACCACCTGAGATATGTTTCATTTACAGTGGGTGCACTGCTGGCCACATAGTGGTAGTGATGATGATGATGATGATGATGTCCACAGCTACCCTTGGGCGAGGTAGTGCGTGTACGCGGCGGTCTAACCAAAAATATATTCTCCGAAGTCTTTAGATCCGTGCGTACACGACGCACACTAATGGGTGAGGATTTGGCGGATTCAGCTGCCTTAGACGACATCTTAAGGATGATGACTGTTTTATTGAAATCGAATTTACTACCATGACACAATCCGGACATGCGCAGATCAGCAACAGCTGAGTTTCTATGGAGACTTTGTAGACATTCCCAACCCTCATTTCAATTTAATTAACTTTGGCCCTCACAATGAAAGTGAAATGGCCATTGATTAGGGCTCCTACCGCTGCTACCTACGAGATCTGGTTGTCAATGAACAATTAAGATACCACCACGAAACATGCTGGGGAAGCTGCACGAAGTCGTTTGGCATTGCTGGAAATAAATCTACGCTATGGAAATACTTGGCTGTGGATGTTGGTGAAAGTCAAACTGTTGCGTGTTGCAGTCACCATGCA
The DNA here is from genome assembly GCA_037044535.1 of Lordiphosa magnipectinata. Lineage (NCBI taxonomy): Eukaryota > Metazoa > Arthropoda > Insecta > Diptera > Drosophilidae > Lordiphosa > Lordiphosa magnipectinata. The sequence goes on from JBAMBO010000563.1 coordinate 453,878, forward strand.
GCGACGGGCAAAGAGGAGAAGGAGGAGGAGGAGGAGGAGGAGGAGGGTGGAGCTGTGTGGCGGAGGTTGGGAGGGAGGGCTCTTACACATGCGCGCTGCTGTTAAATATTTCACGGCATAATTTATACCAAACTGTTGAAAGAAGCATCGAACTAACAACAAATTATTTGATACCAGCCAAAATCAAAAAAAAATCAATGGTTTTTTTTTTGGCTTAATACGCATACAGTTCAGGGTATAAATATTTTGACGAAGTCAATCAAATTCAAAAGAAATTCGATTAATTTTGAAATTAAAATTCTACTAACAAATTTCTTGAGCTTAAATCAGCGTATCCAACCAAAACAAACGAATCAAACCGAAACCGTTACCGAAATAAAGTATTTTAAGTGAACGTAACCGAAACCGAATAGATTTTAGTTTGGTTAATCTTAACCGAAACCAAATAACCGGTTTCATTTCGGTTTTTAAAATATTATCAGAAAAAATATATGTGTCATATTTGATTATCGTCTGTGGATGTAACGAAAATTCATTTACACTAATCGTGACTTTCCACCAAGTCACACTCTCATCGCTAAGAAAAGTGCCCATCAATAGCAAATCACATGAACAATGTTCATTGAACATGCATTACATTCAAGGTTTCGGAAACAGCAGAGCCGTCTGCAGAATTTTAGCTTTAAAGCAGAGTCCGGCACGTCTCAGTCTCTAGTCTACTGAACAGGGCTCTGCTTTAAAGCTCCCATTTCTCTGCCTGGGCTCGCTGATCTCTCGATTTCACCTCATTAAAACCTCTTTCTCTTCAGAACTTAAAATCAGGGAATCAAACCGAATCGTATTTTGGTTCCGGTTCCAGTTCTGGTACGTACCGAAACTTGTGTTTCGGTAAAAGGTTCTGTTTTGGTTCTAATAATTTTTCGGTATTCGGTTCCGTAGTGGTACCTGCTTTTTTTATTTCGGTATACCGGTACGTACAGGTATTAACCGGTAAAATATGAAGAAAGAGGTTATGCATTCATTCGATTTCTTAGCAAAGACTTAATAAAAGTTATACGCTTACTTGTCCTTCTCAAAGGCCACACAATTGTGGAAACTTTGTAGAGTTTTCCTTATTTTTATAAACGAGAGTTTTTTCGGGTTTCACTATTTAAACGCGGTTTTCTATTTACAATGG